>OZ030010.1:131864003-132386503 GCA_964023405.1 Apodemus agrarius
TTGACCCTGAAATACCATCACGATGTGGTTAGGACTGTGTCTCAGACAAAGGCTTATGAGAGGGTATGAAGGTAGGGCACATGGATGATGAGGATCCACCTGTACTACAAAAACAACATATAAGCACAAAAAGGTAACTGGACACACACTAAAGGCTTGCCCTCTTTTTCAGCAATATAATTTATGCAAGCACATGTAATACAACATAGTTTAATGTGGCTTGAATTTTGCTTTTGCTCTTTGTTGTTTTTGCTCTGGGGTTGGGGATTGAATCCAGGGCCTTGTGCATTGCAAGCAAACCTCTCCCTCTGATCTGCAGCTCCTGCTCTGCTTAAGTACAGCTTTGACCTGAAGGCCAGGTTCTTGTAGTTTTCAAGGCCTCCCTTTGTTCAGAAGTGTCAATGGGCTTTAAAAGGCCATTTCTTTTTCTGTTTCTTTTAAAATTATTATTGTTATTTTATTTTATTTATTTATTTATTTTTATTTTTTTTGGTTTTTCAAGACAGGGTTTCTCTGTGTAGTCCTGACTGTCCTGAAACTCACTCTGTAGACCAGGCTGGCTTCGAACTCAGAAATCCGCCTGCCTCTGCCTCCCGAGTGCTGGGATTACAGGCGTGCACCACCACACCCTGCTTCTTTTAAAATTATTATTACAACATTTCTCCCTTTCCTATTCTCCCTCCAGATGCTCCTGCATACCCCTTTCCACTCTCCTTCAAATTTATGGCCTCTTTCCCCATTAATTGCTACCACATTATATATGTATATGCATGTACATATATGTTCCTAAATATAATCTACTAAGTCCATATAATGTTACTTGTATGTATGCTTTCGGGGCTGCTCATGTGCGCTGTTTCTTTTTGGAAGTTTACTTTTACTGATGTTGCCAGTGACTCACTGGTTGGCATTTCCCCCATTAATAAGGAAGCACACCCACAGAAAGCCTGATCCCCTAGAAAGAAGCTGTCCCTCCCTCCTCCTTCCTCTCTTTCTCTCTCTCTGTCTCTCTGTCTCTCTCTCTCTGAAAAAGACTTCCATGTAGCTCAGACTGACCCAAAACTGAAATTCATAACCAAGGATGACCTTGACCTTCTGACTTCCCTGTCTCTATCACCTTAGTGTTGCAGAGTATAGGTGTGTGCCACCATGGAAGTCAACAGTTTTTCACTGTTCAGTATCAGGGTCTGAAAGACACCAGTTCCCAGTCTCAATTGGGGATTCTTTACTCTGTGGCTACTGGCACCGAAAATCAATCATGTACATTTGCAGACTTTCTAATTAACAGAGCAGAAAATAATGGCAAAATGAAAGGCAAGACAAGTGAGCTTACTTCCACTTGAAGGGTTGTACATCCTTTCAGGAAGTCATTGATGTTGTCAATGCAGTCGGCCTCAGTTTGGGGTTCCAGACAATACTAGAGAAAGAGTCAAATGTCACTTGGAGATTGCTAAGCCATAATAAACAAACTACCATCATCCTTTGCTGATAAGAAGACGCAGTTGGCTTTGGAAAGCAGAGGGCAGCCCTGCTCTCCATCCAGGAAGAGAACTAACCACTGAAGGAAGTGATGCAAATGCCTGAACGGTTAGTTTTTGTTTCAAATGTCTCCAAGCCATTTCTACTTAAGGTTTTCTCCTTCGACTTGACTGTGGTGCTAGCAAATCGGGAAAACTAAGACACACACATGCGTGTGCGTGTGTGTGAGTGTGTGCGTGTGCGTGTGCGTGTGCGTGTGCGTGTGCGTGTGCGTGTGCGTGTGCGTGTGTGTGTGTGTGTGTGTGTGTGTGTATGTGTGTGTGTGTATTTTAGATCCTGCTTTTGCCCGAGAAGGCTACTTTGATTACCTCCCTCTACTCCTCATAATTTGTTGATATTTCACTATGACTGAGCACCACATTTTTTTTATCATGTCTCTCTGTATCCTATCATCAGTTTCTCACATTTAAGAAATTATAAGTAAATCTACTTGTTCCATAAACATAGAACTGATTCCAAAAGGCAAAAGACTCCTATTTAAGTCATGTGCACAATGCCTTAATAAAAGAATCATATGTACTTAACCTTTAAGGACACAAAAGCACCTACTTTAGAAGCCGTCCTCTGTTATAACATGGGCTTATAACCTCAAAAATCTTGAAAAATTTTAAAAGCAAGGTTTAGTTTCACTTTGAATGCCCATTGCCTTCAATGAATCTAATTGGTTTCTCTTTGGGTTTTGGGAGTTTTAAGTAACATAGACACTTGTGAATAAATATTTTTTCAATGAATCTTTTTTTTTTTTTTAACAAGGAAGTATCCATCAAATTTTTTAGGCAAACTCTCAAACACCAGAAAGGTCTACTACAAATTATTCCATTATTCCACATGTTCAAAACATGTCTAAAGTGCACAGGGAAGTTTAATATGCATCTCCACAAACACAGCAAACTTGTGCACAATAAAGGTTGCCCTCCCATCCCTGAAAGGCAGTCCAGTAGCAGGGCTTTACAAGGGTAGCATCAGGGGGTCAATTACTGAAGGATAACATTTCGTTTTTTGACTTTTTCAAAGTACAAGGACAGCAAATAAAACCGCCTAACTTTTAGAAAGAAGTCGAAGAAGGGGATTCCCGTGACCCGGCAAAAGAAAAATCTCAAGAATGATATTATTGCTACTCTGTGGTGGAAAGCAACCCCAAAGACACAGCACAATGACCTTACCTTCTCCACCGAGCCAGGCAGAAGTCTGTTTATGAGTTTGCACAACACTACCCCATTTTTCAGCGAGGACTTTAAGAACTCCTCTGGATCGCAGATGGTCTTTTTGGGGGACTCTAGAACTCCCAAAGAGATAAGCCATGTCACAACGCGTTCTTCTGGATTCATGACTGAGGCTCTCGGACGCTCTGAACAGCTCTCGGGGCAGCTGTGAGGACTAAGCCACATCCGTGATTGCATCTGCTGCTGTCTTCCTTTTTATGAGCTCTCTTCTGGTGCTTGCAGGGCAAAGGTTTAAGGCAACTTTTCTCTGACAACAGTGGAACGTGGGATTTCTAAACCACAGAGATCATACCTAAAGATAGGGAAAGGAATGATAAGGAATGGACAAACTCCAGGGAGCACATCACTGGTTCTTTTTCGAAACTTGCAAAACAAACTCATTAGGCTTTTTTTTTTTTTAAAGGGAGGAACACGTACAACAGTGCAAGAAGCTGTAAGGAAAGGAAGTGAGGAGGATGCTGGGGAGGCAGAAACGTCGGCAAGTGCCCGTGGAAACCGGAGCGAGCCAGCGCTTTACAGAGCCCTGGAAATGAGACCCGCAAGGGGCAGACTGGGAAAACACTGTCAATGCAGTCCAGCCTCAGTGAAAAATCTGGCTTCTGTCAGGAGGAGGGGGCCAAACGGCTCTTAGGTCAGACCGATCTGAGCCTCGTGGGGAGCTGTGCTGGTGAAAGAGAGCTCAAACAAAGACTTAGGTGGCCTGAAAAAAAAAATTCCTCCCAGAAATGGCCGGATGTCCTCAGACAGTCTCACAGAGTGTGTGTCACGATCATGCCTTCCTTACGAAACACGTGGAGCCGCATGGTGACAACTTGCCAAGCAAACGAAGATTGTCCCTGCTGTCAGCCATCGCTGCACATAAGCAGAAGCTGGAAGAACGGCATTTTACTTTGTAGCCAAAAACGCTCTGTTTAGGGAACTAGGCTAAGGATAACATCTGACATCCTGTTTACTTGCATTCTTTAGCAATTCTTTTTCTGGACCTGGTTCCACTCCACAGTCCAGCTGCAGTAGCCTTAGCAAAGGATCAGACACAGTCACAGAAAATGAGGGAAATAAGCTTGGAGACAGAGCACTTGAGAACAAAAGAGCACTTGTCCTCTCTGTCTACACTACAGACTGAAAGATTCACTTCTTGTCATCAACAAACAGTATGCATTTAAAATAGTGATCTGCATGCAAACCAGCCTCGCTCATGAATCCAGAGCGACCTGTTATTGTCAAACATTTTTAGTACCAGGTAAAATAGTCATACTACAGAGAAATTTGTGATAAGGCAGAGTTTAATTGTATAGCCCTATATTAGCAAATGCAGGCTGCTACCACCTCTCCACACATATGTGAGGCATCTTAGTTAATTATAGCTGTTTCCTGCTAAGTCTCACAATCCTTTTCTTGGTATTCCCTGCCTCCCTGCTTTTTTGATGGTGATAGTGATAGGGATAGTTTCTTATAGCTGAGGCTGGCTTTGAACTCCTGATCCTTTGGCCTCTACCTCCCAGATGTTAGGATTAGAGGCACGCAGAACCAAATCCAGCTTACAGGATGTTTGGGATCAATCCTAGGATATTTTTAATTAATTAATTAATTATTTTTTTATTTTATTATTTTTTTTTGAGACAGGGTTTCTCTGTATAGCCCTGGCTGTCCTGGAACTCACTCTGTAGACCAGGCTGGCCTCGAACTCAGAAATCCTCCTGCCTCTGCCTCCTAGAATGCTGGGATTACAGGCGTGCGCCACCACCGCCCGGCTCAATCCTAGGATATTGTACGTGCTAGACAAGCACTGTACCAACTGAGCTATAGCCCCAGGCCAATTTAATAATTTTAACATTTACAGGCTATTTCATTATAACCATACACAGTTTATATCAGTGGCACTCAACCTGTGGGTTTCAACCCCTTTGGGTATTAAAGGACCCATTCAGGAGGATCACATACCATATATTTCACAAGTCAGATGGTTTCCATTATTATTCATAACACTAGCAAAATTACACTGATGAAGTAGTAATAAAATAATTTTATGGTGGTGGGGGGGGCGGTTCACCATAACGTGAGGAACTCTATTAAAGGGTCCTTTAATAGAGGAAGGTTGAGAACCACTGATCTAGATGAACTTTTTCTATCAGCCTCAAAAGTGTACACGTGCATCCCTAATCCAGAAGCTATCCCCAATTAATAACCACTCAGAAATGAAAAATTAATTTTCTCCAACAGAATCTCATGGAATGAATATACAAACCACTCTTAAGGGCAGGCCCCATTCCCAGCAGTAGATGGCCAACTCAAAATGAAGTCAACGACAACTTTGGACGTTCTTTATCTCGGAATACTTTGTCAGGGTATGTTTTTTGTTTTGCTTTATTTTTTTTAAAACCATATAGGTCCTTTATATTTATATTGTGGCTTCCAGTTCTGTGTTCCTGTGTGTGCGTGTGTGCGTGTGTGTGTGTGTGTGTGTGTGTGTGTGTGTGTGTGTGAACAAAGGTGTCATTGCATCTGTCTGTGTTTCTTGTGCCTTTGCTTGGATATTTTTCTTCTGTTTGCTTGTTTTGATGTATTCTGACTTGTTTGTTTTTGTCTTATTTTATTATTACTGCTAAGATACCTGCTTGTTTTCTGAGCAGAGACAGAAATGGTGTGGAACTGGATGGGAGAGGAGGGAGAGAGGGTTTTGGGGGGTGTTGGGGAAGGAAACAGTGTAAATGTTATAAAAAGCTATTTTCAATAAATGAAAATTTGACAGAAAAAAATGTGCCTTTTCACCTCCTTTTTTTCTTCCTTCTTCCCACACCATAGGCCACTGCCCATTTGCTCTCAACCCTTTTATGCTAGCCTATATTTTCAAGGATCTTGCATAAAGGGAATTTACAGTATGGTGTTGTTACTGGTGGTCACAATCTGGAATGGGTTTTTCCAGGTTCTTGGTTTCTCAATCAAAGAACTGAAATAAGGGCTCCCATAGATTTTGAAAGTAGCAAGAAAACTTTATTCAAGGTGAA
The DNA here is from genome assembly GCA_964023405.1 of Apodemus agrarius. NCBI lineage: Eukaryota > Metazoa > Chordata > Mammalia > Rodentia > Muridae > Apodemus > Apodemus agrarius. The sequence goes on from OZ030010.1 coordinate 131,869,771, forward strand.
GTAACAGTCCAGATCAAAGGAAGCACACCATCAAGATTGATCATAGCCAGGGGAGGGAAGGCACTCAAGGGCCCAACTTTATCAAAATGGTGGCATCAAAAGTAACATATCTCCTCTGTTTAAATCAGGTATATGTGCAGCCTAAAGCAGAAGTATTTGGGGGTAACAGGTTGTCAACAAGTTGCTAGGTGCAGTATTAGCAAAGGGAGGTGTATAGCTCAAGCCACCACGTAGTCTCCTGTTTCTAAGCTATTTCTATGCTCGTCTGTCTCCGTACTTTGTTTTCTGTGTTTTAACACCAACATTTTGAGATTCAGTGATGTAGTTGGGTCTATCCATAGTTCTGTAAAATGAAGAGTTTACCTCTGTGGTTTTGGCTTGTTGTACTTATAAGTAAAATAAATATAGTCGATCAAAATTTTAATTGGATTTGAGCCACGGCCAAATCTATGTAATAGAAATAAACAGAACCCAATTGTTGATACATTTACTTCCTCAGTGTGACTATTTCAACACAGTTTTATATGTCATTTGGACAGCACCACAATTGCTCAGGCAAATTTTACTCCACAGGAAAACAAAAGCTGGCAGTATTTTCGAGGCACTACGTATATTTTATGACTACAAGCCAAGTCTGAATCACTTCAGGAATATAGTTTAACCCAAAATAGGGTCATGGCCAGTGTCTGCTGCTTAAAAATCTGCCCTGTTTTACTTTTTGTTTTGTTTTGCTTTTTGTTTTGTTTTGGGAGCCTGTATGGCCCTGGTTAGCCTGAGACTCATGGTGATCCTCCTGCCCCAGTCTCTTTAGTAGCAGTTACGTGTGCCTTATCACTTCCATCTTTCTACCTCAGTTTAAACAAATTACTGTAAGTAACAAAAGAAAGGTGGAGAGAGCCACAAACTAGCACAGCAAGGCAAAAGAAACATTGAGATTTAAAAATTACATTTGTTACAGAACAAAGTCAGGGCAGGCCACCTTCTACGTGAAGGGACTAACTTCAGGCTGACTTGGGAAGTAGGTAAAGGTAATAACAGAGCTAATGAGCTGGGAACGAAGGTGAAAACAGATACTGGAGGTCACAAGAGCAGAGCAGGCTTCCCAGAAGGGCCTGAGGAAAAAGAACAAAAGTCTAGTTTCTCACCCTCTGCCTCACTGAATCTACCTGCTTAAAGGTTTGCCTACCTCTTCTTATCCTAATGAACATTCGAGAAGACTCCAGGGAGCTAGTTTTGTTCTATTTTGGCTTTTTGTTTGTTTGTTTCTAGTGACATCCTGCTTTTTTTTTTTTTAAAGGAGCTAGACAAGATGGTGGAAGCTTGTCACCCCAGCACTCAGGGGGTAAAGGCAGATCAGGAATTCAGGGCCATTCCTGCCTGCATATTAAGTTTGACACCATCATGGGTTGTGTGAAACCCCTATTTAAAAAAAAAAAAGAAAAGACAAAACCCTTCAAAGGCTTTCCATTGCCTAAAGCAGTGATCGATAAACAAGGATGTGCACAATGGTAACCTCCTGGTTGCAACAGAGAAAAGGGAATGAGTATTGAATTTGAGCTGAAAGAGTAGCATTCTGTTAGGTCTAAAGGAAATGAGGCATATGTAAACATACATTAAAGCTGGCAGACAGGTAAACTGGGACCTGGTATACTATTTTCTAGTCTTTGATACATTTGAAATATTCACACTTGATTAATTATTTCATTTGGCACTCGTGAAAACAAAGATCCGGTGGAACTATATCCAGCTGTTTTTCTAGTTCAGAAGACCTGCATTGGAGTCCTCCACTTGACTCAGATGCAGACAGACAGAGGTCACACTTAGAGAAACAGCTTGGCTCCCGAGCTTCTACTCCACTCCAACCCCTGGCAATGTGTGCTTGGTTTCAATATCCACGGGAACAATTCAACACCATGTCCACTCAGTTCTCAGAGTTGCTCTGACTGGGATTGATGTGGTACCTCTCAGATTGCCTTTATACCTGTTCTCTCAATGGACCTGGGGTTGTCACTTACTTTTTGCCTGGCCATCTGGCGTACTGTTAGGTTCTATCACAAACGGGGCAGATCACTTCCTGTTTCCTCAGGCTACAGGCTCTGGCTGAGCCCTCAGCTTTTCCTCACACTTCCCTTCTGTAGTCCTGGCTTCTCCGATGTATGGGGAGGGGCACTTTTCCTTATCATTACCCCTGAGTGGTTCTGTACCACAGTGCCCTGGTAAGACAATTCCCATGTGAACGAGCACCCCAGAGGAGCATAGTTTCGGGAGGACTGCAGACATCTGATGTCCACCAAGCTGCACTGACTCAGTATAGTGCACAGTCTCTAACAAGGCCTGGTACTCAGCTATGGGTCAAGAGGTGGTTATCACAGTCCCTGGGGATCTGAATATGGCATATTATATTTATCATATCTACTATCCTATATTAATCTGCTAGTCCTATGTTCTCTTAGAGTTCCTTTTACTTCTGTTGTACACGGTAGGAATTTTACTTCTAGCCAGTCCTTCAACACATCAGTTCTCAAATCTGTCACTGTTAGCTTCTTATATTTGTAGCCTAGGTTAGTCTCAGACTTGCAAAATCAGTCGATTGAAGCTCAGTGGGGATGGGGAAACCTTACAGCGATTTGAAAAGGAAAATTTTAACAGTAAAAAAGAGGCATGGTAGACATGCTTTTAATCTGAACCCTCAGGAGGCAGAGGCAGATAGATCTCTGAGTTTGAGGCCAGCTTGATCTACATAATAAGTTTCATGATAAGTAGAGCTATCTAGTTTCAAAATTAAAACGGAAAAGGGAAGGAAAGAAGGAAGGAAGGAAGGAAGGAAAAGAAGAAAGAAGGAAAAGAGAGGAGAGAAAAGAAAAGAAAAGAAAAGAAAAGAAAAGAAAAGAAAAGAAAAGAAAAGAAAAGAAAAGAAAAGAAAAGAAGGGCATCCAGAGGGCCTAAGCAAATGGCTCAGTGGGTAAAGTGCTTGCTGTACAGACGTTGAGGTCCTAAGTCCCCGCTCTGGGATTCTAGTGGCCAACCACCATACCTACCCTTACTATTTTTTACTTTCTAAGACAAGATCTCACGTAGTCAGGCTGGTCTTAAACTTTATCTCCTGAGTCTTGGGATTGCAGAAGGTAGGCACCACACCTGGCTGTTAACTTTTTTTTTTAATGTGTGGTATGCACATGTGTGCACATATGTGGGCAGGTGCACATTCCTACTTGTGGAGGCCAGAGGTCGACTTGAGATAGAAATCTTTATTGATCTCCACATTATTTTCTTTTTTGAGACAAAAACTCTTACCGAACCTGGAACCCCTTTTTTGACAAAATCAGCTAGCCAGTGAGACCCAGGAACTGCGTGTCTCCAGTTCCCAGGAGCTAGGGTTACCAGCTGTCCTACTTTGGCTCTCTGTTGCTGTGATAAAGCCATGACCAAAAGCAAGTGGGGAATGAAAGGTTTAGTACATATTATGGAGGTTTATTACACATTACAAGTTTGACTCCATCATGAAAGGAAGGCAGAGCAGAAACTCAAGGCAGAAACTATAGCAAAGGCCATAGAGGAACACTGCATTGGCCAATTTGTTTTCTCATACAACCCAAGACCACCTTCCTGAATCATGACCTGAAGCATATTTTTCTATCTCTCCCATATAATTCCCAGACCTTGTAGAGACCTCCAAATAATTTGTCAAAATAATTATATTCCCACAATGACGTTATGATTTCCTATTGACCACTTGATAGTTCTGATTTCTAAAATTTTACTTACACCCATACACATGAACAAGACAAAGGAGAGAGAGAGAGAAGAGAGAGGGGGTGGAGAGAGAGAGAGAGAGAGAGAGAGAGAGAGAGAGAGAGAGAATAAATTGTTGGGTGGGTGGGTAGAGAGCAGGTTCTAGGTAGAGTTGGGGTAGAGAGAAAGTACAAGCAGAATATGTTGCATGAAAAGGAAATTTTAAAGACTGTCCAGGTATGGTGACTCACACCTGTAATCCATGCATCTGGAAGGCTGAACTAGGGTCATTACCTGAATTCAAGCCCAGCCTAGACTAAATAAGAGAGTAGGCTGGAGACCAGCTAGGGTTATGCAAAGAAACAAGACCAAAATACAAAATAGAAGGAGCACACTCAGGTGTGGCGACCTACACCTGTAAAATCCCACCACCCCTTACCCCTGGAAAGAAGAAGATGGATCATCACAAGTTTGAGGCTAACCTGGTTTACATAGTGAGTTCTAGACTAGCCTAGACTAAAAAAAAGAGAGAGACTTTGTCTCAAAAGGGAGATTTATTACCATAGAATTATAATTTACACAAGAATCTTAGGCCTCATCTAAATTAAGAACACTGGCTCCATAAAAATCTCATTTTAGGAAAATGAAAAGTCACAACCAGGAAGAAAATATCGCAAGTCACATATCTGATGATGTCTTACTGCCTAAAAAGAGATTTGTAAATTCTTACAATTCCTTTAAAGGTGGGGGGCATATAATTCACTTGTTCATAGGGGCTCATTTCTATTATTTCAGCACTGAGGAGACCAAGGACATCTGAGTTGCATAGTAATTTCCAGGCTAGATTGAGCTATAGTAGGGAGATTTGTCTCAACCTCTCCCCAACCACAATCCAACAGAAAATGGACAAAATACCTGAATGGACAGTTCATGAAATGGAATATTTGGATATAAAATAAATACATGAAAAGATACATAGCTTTAATTAATTAATAGAGAAATGATAAATGCTTATCTGATACATGATATACAAGTAGATAGAATAAGGGTTAAAGTAAAAGAAGGGTGATGCCACAAAATGCTGGTGACAATACAGAAAAGTTGGACTTGAGTATTGCTGGTGGCCACAAAAGTGCTACAGCTGTGTTGAAAACAGCTTGCAGTTTCCTGGGGGAGAAAAACCAAACAAGCACTTACCATGTAATTATATTTGTGAGCATTTCCTTCAGAAATGAATATACAGGAACCAATACATGGATGCTCTTGCATCTTTATTTGTAACAGGCCCAAAGTGGAAACAATTGAACTCAAAAGACTTTTTTTTTGAGACAGGACTTTGCTGTACAGCTCAAGCTGGCCTGGAACTCACTCAGTGCCTGAAGCTGGCAGCAAACTCTAAGAATTTTTCCTGCCCCTGCTTCCTGAGAGCTGTAATTAAAAGCCTAAGACACCACACCTGTCTGATTCAAATGTTCTTCTATAGGCAAATGCCTAAAACTGCTCTATGTCCATAATGTAGAATACCACTTAATGATAAGACTAAGTTAATGATTAATATATACAACAACGTGGATGGGCTAACAAATCATATGGAACAAAGTCAATTTCAAAATGTTGCATACTGTAGTATTTATGAATACTCTGTTTTTTGAGAAAGGGTCTCATGTATCCCAGGCTGGCTTTAGATTTAAATATGTAGCCCAGACTTGCCTTGAGCTCCTGGTTTTCTTGCCTCTACCTCCAAAGCGCTAGGAATATATGTGTAATCATCCAGTTTATTAATAATCTGGAAATAATAGACGCTCAGAGATTTATCAGTATTGGGGTATAACATCTGTAAAAATATTGGGGACTAGAAAGATGTCTTGACAGTTAAGTGTGGTTGTCCATTTTACAGAGGGTTTGAGTTCAGTTCTAAGAATTCATGTTAGATGACCAGGTGGCCAGACTCCAGCTCTGAGGGATCTCCATGGAAACCTGCACTCATCTCTCTCTCTCTCTCTCTCTCTCTCTCTCTCTCTCTCTCTCTCTCTCTCTCTCACACACACACACACACACACACATTATGCAAACATAAACACAGTTAAAATAATCAAAAAGTACTCCTGCCTTCAAGGCTCAAGAAACACCACAGAAGAGGAAGCAGGAAGAATGTAAAAGCTAGAGGAAAGGCTAGGATACTGGGGGATATTGGGGGATACTGTGGGATACTGTCTTCTGGGCATAACATAGTCATTGCACTCTTTCACTCACAGCAGCTAGGATTATCTGCACCAGATTGGGCCCATCCTAGAGGAGATAGGGACTCTTGAGGCCCCACCCCTCCCATAGGATCTCTAGGCATTTCATGGTTGCTAAGGGAGCGCTATCGTTGTCTTCGGTGATATGGCCACTGGTAAAGTGTTCATGCTCCAGTAATGATCCTGTAAGCGATGCTACTAAAATTCATTGGGTGACACACACAGAAAGACAGGGATGTAGAAGGGGGAGGGGAAACTAATTGGGAGGAGGATTACCAGGAGTGGGAGGGGGACAAGAGAAGGTGCTGTGGGAGTGAATATGATGAAAACACATTATAGACAAGCCCTAGTTTGCTTTATTGCTGATGTGATCAAACACTGACCAAAAACCAAAGCCAAATGGGAAGGAAAGACTTTATTTCAATTTACAGCTGTAGCCCATCATGAAGGGAAGTCCGGACAAGACTTCAAGACAGCAGCCTAGAGGAAGGAACTGAGGCAGAGGCAATGGAGGGGTGTGCTTATTGTCTTACTTTCAAGTTTATGTTCAGAGCTAGCTTTTTAATATCCCTCAGGCCCACCTGCCAGGAAGTAGCTTTACCTGTAGTGAGATGGTCCCGCCCACATCAGTCAACAATCAAGAACATGTTGCACAGGCCTGACTCCAGGTCCATCAGAGGCATTTCTCCAACTGAGGTCCCTCTCCAAATGACTCTAATTTGTGTCTAGTTGACAAAAAGTAACCAGCACAGTTTAAGTATGTAAATGTCACAATGAAATTCATTGTTATATAATTAATACATGCTAATAAAAATATTTAAATACTGTGCCACTGACAACCCATACAAAGGCATAGATTGTGCCTCTGCTTTTCCATGGAAAGATGAAGTCTCTCCCTCTACCAGGATGTATTAGTGAAGCTTACCTATAGAATGAATGTATGTTACAAGGGGATTTAGTTAGGAATTCTGCTGGTTTAATAAGGTGGTAGTTCTAGATTCTTCTCTAAGATCCATGACTTCATTACCCTTGGATACCTGGTTAGGTTTCCAGTACTAGGTATGATTTGCCTCTTGTTGGGTGGGTCTTAAGTCTAACTAGAGAGCTGTTGGTTACTGTCAAGTCAGGCACACTACTGCTATACCTTTCAGGTTATGGTATCATGTTACATTACAGGTCATTGTTGTAGCTCATAGATATCATGGCTGAGGAGGATTATGGAATACTTCCTTCTTTTGAAAGCTTACACAGTACCTTTTGGTACCATGAAAGCTAGTCCTCAAGGATGAGACCTTCAAAAGTGTTCCAGTTTAGGGGCCTCTGGCCTCCATGTCTGAAGTGCATGGTGTCTTCCATCTTCTTCCACCTCTCCTTATATCCACAAGTAAATGTAGTCCTCGCCCCTGATCAAAGAAATTGCTCTTTGTAATAGAGACAACTACAGAAAACCATGGCCAGTGAAATCCAGAGTTGTAGATCCCAGTCCCAACAGATGCGGCTACAATACAGCCTCTGCACCTAATTTTCAGAGATCATTGTAGAAGAAAGAACAGGGGAATAGTAAGAGCCAGAGGATCCGGGGCCTTGCAGTGAGGGTTTGTGTCCCCTAGTAATGTCAGAAGCTACATCCATCAAGTCTCACTGATAAACATACACAGAAACAAGGACAACACCAATAGACATGTTAATATGGACGGGGAGAGCCCACAAGGTCTCAACCCTAAAGAAATAAAGACTACAGGCAGTTAAGGAATGATGAGGGCAGGAGAAATAGTCTTTCCCAGAGAAGTGCACACCTGCTTAGACAGTAAGAAATGGTCAGCCTGGAAAATATACATACAGGTAACATACAGAACGGCCAGTTGTATGTATATGTTCAGGCATACACACATGTATAAGTATTCATTCACATGTGTGTGTATTCACATGACAATTAATAACAATTAATGAAGAAGGAGGCCAAGAAAGGATCGCCTTATCTGACATCAGTCACCAATGGGGGCAGAGGGAGCTCCTTGGTCCTGTGGAGGGGGATGCTAGAGCCGTGTGATGGGAGTGGGTGAGTGGGTGGAAGAACACCCTCATAGAGGCAAAGGAGGGGGGAGAGGGAGGAGGGTATGAGGGGGATTTGCGAAGGGGGATATCATTTGAAATGTAAAGGAATAAAATGATTAATAAAAAAAGAAAAAGGAGGGAGCCCATGAATTTGAAAGAGAGCAAGGAAAGGTGTATGGGAGGGTTTGGAGGGGAAATGATGTAACTATATTATAATCTCAAGAAAATAAAATGAATACATTTTAAATGACCATTAATTGGAGTAGCATACACAGTATCATTTTGTAGTCGAACAGCGACTTTTTCATATTAGAGAGCCAAAGAACCCAGTAGTTTCTCAGTCCATGAGGCTGGATGCCTATAATCCCAAGGATCTTCCTGACAAGGAGGGTCTAGAGGACTCATTTTTTTTGGACATTATTTATTGGATATTTTATTTACATTTTCAAATATTTGCATTTCAAATGTTATCCCCATTTCTAGTTTCCCCTCCAGAAACCTCCTATCCCATCCCCCCTCCTCCTGCTTCTATGAGGGTGTGCCCTACCCTCCCACCCACTCCCACTTCCCTGCCCTGGCATTCCCCTTCACTGGGGCATCAAGCCTTCACAGGACCAAGGGCCTCCTCTCCCATTGATGCTTAACAAGGCCATCCTCTGCTACATATATGGCTGGAGGCATGGGTCCCTCCATGTGTACTCTTTGGTTGGTGGTTTAGTCCCTGGGAGCTCTGGGGGTACTGGGTGGCTCATATTGTTGATCTTCCTATGGGGCTGCAAACCCCTTCAGATCCTTCAGTCTTTTCTCTAACTCCTCCATTGGGGACCCCACACTCAGTGCAATGGTTGGCTGCAAGCATCTGCCTCCTGGAGGACTCATTCAAAGGTGTTGATCTTCAGTCCTACACTGGAAGCCTGAAATAGCTGGTTCCAAAAACCAAGCAAGGACTCACCAGGGTCTTCAGTCCACATTGGCAGCCCAAAGAAGCTGGTTCTGAATCAGGTAGAGATTCATTCTGAAGAGTCAGCAACAGGGCTGAAGTGAACACCAGCCAACAAGAAAAGCAAACCGCTTGCCTTCTTCCCTGTGTTTTTTTTTTGGGGGGGGAGCTTCTCCCACATTCTTCCTGGAGCTCCTCACATCATTTCAGGCACTCAGAGTCATTACCACAGACATCCCCAGAGGCCACGCCAGTGTAGGCAATCCCATGAAGATTCTCTTCTCAGGTGACTCTAGGTTGTGTCAAGTTGACAGGTAAAGCTAATGATCACAAAGTGTAACTTGGAAGAAACTACCATACCTTCCTGTAATCAAACCATTCATCTTGCTATTATGGGTAAGCAGGGTCCCGTGGGGGAGTGCCTTCCACATGTAGTTCTGGAAATAGTTCGCTAAAAATCTACATCCTCTTCTCGTATCAGACATTTTTTCAACTTTCTACTTTGTAGATTTTGCCAGAACCAATACAGCAGCCAATATTGGGAAATGAAAGAAAAGTGAAGGGCCTAAAACCTCGTGTGCAAATCAGCAAAGCTGGATAGTTTCATGGCCACCCCTCTGTCCCGCACTATACAAGACAGGTTAGGATGCAGACTGCCTACAAAGAGCTAACATCACTTGGGATGGAAACTGCATATACAGTTGCCTGGAAATTTTAGAAAAGCTTTTTTTTTTAAGAAAAAAGTTTATTATGGGCAGGCATGAAGGTGCACACCTCTAATTTCAACATTTGGGAGTCAGAGGAAAGTGGATCTCTGTGTTTGAGGCCATCCTGGTCTAGTTCTAGGTTAGCTAAAGCTATGTCTCTGTCTCAAAAATTAAAAGAAAAAAGATTTATTTATTAGAGAGTAAGAGAGAGGGAGGGAGGGAAGGAGGGAGGGAGGGAGGGAGGGAGGGAGAGAGAGAGAGAGAGAGAGAGAGAGAGAGAGAGAGAGAGAGTCTGCCTGTATGTATGTATGTATGTATGTATGTATGTATGTATGTATGTATGTGTCTACGGGCTTCTCTTAGAGGCAATCAGATCTGCAGAAGCTAGAATTACAGGCAGTTTTGAGCTTCTCAACATGGATTCTGGGAATCAAAATCAGGGCCTCTGGAGATACTCAAGCATTCTTACCTTCTGAGCCATCTCTCCAGCCCTGAATAGAGAAAGGCTTTTCATCAAGGGTATATGTGGAACTGAACACCGTAGTTCATGCGTATAATCCCAACACTCAGAAGGCTGAGGTAGGAGAATTTCCATAAATATGAGACCATAATCAGCTACATAGTTTGCTCCAGGACACCTTGCACTACAGTGTGAGACCTTGACTCAGAAAAAGTTCCATATGGCTCAGTATTCTCACAGGCATTGGTAAAGCACTGACTCTGTACAACACATTGGAAAAGTCCACATAACTGCAATCTTACTGAAAATGCATGCCAGGAGAACTGTAATACTATAAAGCACATTTATTATCAGTCATCAGTGGAAAAGTCCCACTCATTTTCTCCAGTGCAGATATCTCTGTAGAAAGCTACACATTTGATCACAAACATTACTGATATCTTTGGCATTGTTATACATCCACAAAGGAGAAGGCTCAAGCTAGGCAAATGTAGAAGCCGTCCACTTGACATTTCATTTCTTTCCAGTGTTTTTTCTTGGTTCCATTTACATTTAAGCATTACATACTATTTTTCAATCTAACTGTTTGAAAGTATAAGCTGGTCTGGAATTTTCTATTACTTGCAGGGATCCTGCTACCTATGACCCAGCACTTGGGAGACAAAGGCAAAAAAGATTGCTGCAGGTTTAGAACTGGCTACACAGTGAGTTTCAAGAGAACCAGGCTTACATAGAAATACTTTGCCTCAAAAACATCCCCAAAGTACAATTGAAATATAGCATATATGACATATTTCATTATATATACTTATATACATATATATGAAACATGCTTGTGTTATATACTCCTGTTCCAAGAACATATATCCATATATACATATACTAAAATGTACTTGGGGAAAAGCATTTATTGCTGAACATACTTATCTTAATTTCAGATGTACAAAATTGAATTAATGTACCATGCACATGATTATTTGTTTTCATTCACAAGCACTAGTCCTTTCACTGAGGCCATTGTAAATAATAAATGTCATTAATACCCATGACTCTTCTATAAGACACAGGGTGCTTTTGTATGTATCGCTTTTTAATTTTCTTTGCATTTATCTGGTGTGTGTTTGTGTGTGTGTGTGTGTGTAGTACACGATATGTGTGGGGGATTTCATGCCAAGACATACCAGTAGTGATCAGAGGACAACTTACAGGACTGAGTTCTCTCCTTCCACACCTTGTGGGGTCCAGGGATTGAACTCAGGTCAGTCAGCATGACAACAAATGCCTATACCCACTAAACATCGCACCAACCAAAAAAATCTATCTTGGTTTTCAAATGCGGGTTATATCACTTAGGCTGTCCCAGAATTCTACTCCTTTGTCCACCATGTTCTGGGATTACAGGAATGAACCTCCGAAACTGGCTTTATCCTTGTATTTCTATCATCAGATAACCACACGAATTCCTACCCAGCAGGGACTCTACAGTTCACTAGTAATTATTTCCTCACAAATTCATTCACATCTTTGCTCTACTTCCTCCCATCCCATTCATCTTTCATGAGAAACAATGCTTCACTTCCTGATTCGAGTGCTGGAGACTCAGAGTAGCAAAAGTGAGAGTTTATTATTTTATGACTTTACAAGCCAGGCATCAGCCTAGAATGACAGGCAGGTACTGTAATTGAGTGCAGAGAATAGTTTATCAACCTTACCTCTTCACTATTCTTCCCTTTTCTCTTACTAAATAACCAGGAGGGTGAAATCTTCTACATCATCTAGGTGTTACCTTTCTCCCTGCTGCTTACATCTATTTCTCAATAGAACCATGCAGGGTTCATCTCTGTGTGCATGGATTCGTCTCTGCATTTTACATTGTTTTTATGTTAAAAAACAAAACAACTTTTCAGGCTCATGGGGTTGCAGACGTTATCAATTTTCTACGCCAGATTTCTAGTTTGGGTGGGCAATTGGCTTAACAGTCTTGAAGGTGGGGCTAGCTAAATGAGAAGGCATCCTCAGGAGTCTAGTGGGTTTTGCGCATCAGTATTTGGATCTAAACTGGCTGGAGGCAACTTTGAAAATGAACCATCAAATTTTATTTTATCTGTCTTTTAAGAACGCAAGCCTGGCTACCCTCAACTTTTCATTAGCATAGCTTTAACTGGGTTGTTGGCACTGCCCAACAATCTTCATACTCTTCTTGGATTCACTTATTTACATACCTTTGATGGATCATAAACAACAAAAATTTTTCACAGCTCTAGAGGCTGGGAATTCTGATACCAAGTTGCCAATATATTTGGTGTACACTGACGGCCTGCTCTCTGAGTCACAGGTAGTGTCTTTTGCTGTCATCATATGGTGGAAAGAGACAGAGATCTCCCTAGAGCCTCCTTCATCTGGGCACTCACCCCATTCAGGAGGGATTCCCTGTGTGGCTGCTGAGGGTCATGATGGTGTTTGTGGTATGGGCTATGGCCAAGCGCCATGTTAATGTCTGTGGTCTGTACTGCCACCAGAGACCATTTTGAGGTCCTTGGTCCCTTCTGACACCAGACCAAGTAGATAGATGTCTGTGTCCCCAGAAACTATGTGGAATTCCATGATCCATGCTGCTGCTGATTGGAAAAGGCAAGGAAGCCACCACCACCACCACCCCAGTGGTATGGATCACTATAAATTCACAGTTGAGAGAGACATAGAAGGCTTCAGTGACAACCTCTCTCCTTCACTCCCTGCAAAAAGGAAACAGCCTACACAGAAAGCCATTGATGAGAGCTCTTAAAAATTGTGATAGGAATGCTCAAGTATAGGTCTTCACAAATGGCAGCTTCTGGTGACGGTGCAGGTAGAGAAAGATCTTTTCTTTGAAAAAAAAAAAAAGCTAGCCACTGGGAGTGTGGCCATGTCCCTGTGAGTACATGGGCAACACAAACTAGACTTGGTATTTCGGTATTCGCCTCCACCTTCTCCTCCTCCTTCCCCCCCTCCTCCTCCTTTTCTGGGGAGAAGGTCTCAAGGGTGGTGGGATGGACCGGGAAGGACTGGGGAAGTGAGCGTGATCAGGGTGCATGATGTGAAATTTCCAAATAATCAATAAAAATATTATGTTGGGAAAAACAAGTTTAAAATGACTTTAGGAGAAGAGATTTTTCCTTCTTTCTTTTTGTCTTGTTTGTTTGTTGTCAGACAGGGGATTCCTATGTATCCATGGCTGCAACTTGCTTTGCAGACCAGGTTGGCTTCACGTTCTCACTAATAATCCTACCTCTGCTGCCCAAGTCCTAGGATGTGCGACCACACCTGCTCACAGGTGATTTAACTTATGTCATTTAAAAGAAAACAGCACTTACCTATCAGCTGTTCAGAGGAGATTTAACTTCTGGTATTTAAAAGAAAACACCACCCACCTATCAGAAGACCATTTAAAACATTCCTTTCCCCTCAACTCTGAAATTCCTTGCCTACCTTCCCAACTTAGTTGAAGGTCTTGCTTTGTATTTAACCGAGGAAGCAGTAATTCATCTATCTCAAGTCAAACAGGTCACCTGCATCACAGCTTTGTGTTCTGTCCCCCCTTCCTCCCACTACAGCACGCTAACTGCTAATGTGCCTCTAATCTGGGTATTAAGCACTTGAACACTTAGGTCCAGCAGTTATGTCCACACCACTTTCCCACACCTCTATGCTACCTTGCTGAAGATGTCATGACAAGATACCACGGACTGGGTGGCCTAAAAAAGCAAAGCTAATTTTTTCTCACAGTTGAACGTTAGATAGATGTCTACCATCAAGATGTCAGTCAGGGAGTGGAGGAGGGGACTCATGGGCCCCGTGAAGAGCTTGGGTAGTTAATAGTTGCTGGGAGGAAGGGAAGACATTTTGTTTAGTGGTGTAATTACTAGTAAATTGTCTGTGCTCCGGTAAATAATCCCCCACTCATGCTCCTGTAAGTAACCATAATTGAACTCATTGAGTTATCAAATAAAAGAAAGAAAGAAGAAAAAACATGACAATAGAGACTTAGGGACAGACACAAATCCTAGTTTCAATCCTCAGTTCTGCATAAGCCAGGTCTGGTGGTAAGCACTTTTAACCCCAGCACGTGGGGAGGTAGAGGCCGAAGGATCAGAAACTCAAGGTCATCATCAACATAGGAAAGTTGGGGGCCAATCTGGACTGCATGTGACTCTGTTCTCAAAACAAATAGCCAAGTGTGTTCACATGACCGTCTTTTCATGCAGGTATCAGATATCTGTCTACATGTCATTTTATAACACACCAATCATGGTAGATTAAGGACCACTATAAAGATCTCATTTTAAGTTAATCATCTCTTTAAAGATCCTATTGCAAAACAGGCACAGTAATGTATGCCTGTAACCCAGCACTTGGGGGTAGAAAAGAATTCCTATTCCTTCAAGTTCAAGGCCAGTCAGGGTCACACAGTGAGATACTTTCTCAAAATAACCAAATATACAATGCAAAATAAAGCAAAACAAACCCTAACTCCAAATATGATTATCTTATGAGGATCTGGGGATTCACTCGTGAACATAAATTTTCTTCCTTTTCTTCCCTCTTCTGCCTCTTCTCTACCCCCCCTGCCCCTTTCACTGGACAGGTTTCACTCAGTAGCTCAGGCTAGCCTGAAAGTCACTACAGAGCTCAGGATAGGCTTGAGATCTTGGCAACCCTGTCCCTTTAGCTTCTGTGGTGCTGGAATTACAAGCACCAATCGGTATACACAGCCAATATATACATTTTGGGGTGAGAGAATTGAGCCCCAAGCTTTATGTTACCCAGTGATCAATTATGGAGCACCACCCCCCCACTTCTCAGCAGTGTTTACAATGCTCAGTTCCTTCCCTCCAGAAATCCATGCTGTTCCAAAAGGAAGTCCAGTGCTCAAATTGTAACAGTAAAGGGAGGGCATTGTATACATCTTCTTAAAACATGAATTTTATTTATTTATTTATTTATTTATTTATTTATTTATTTTGGTTTTTCGAGACAGGGTTTTTCTATCTAGTCCTGGCTGTCCTGGAACTCACTCTGTAGACCAGGCTGGCCTCGAACTCAGAAATCCACCTGCCTCTGCCTCCCAAGTGCTGGGATTACAGGCGTGCGCCACCACGCCCGGCTGAAAACGTGAATTATTTTTAAGTGTGTGCCTGTGTGAACACAGAGTTCACTTGCCCTTAGAGGCCCAAGGTATTGTATCCCCTGGAGCTGAAGTTACAGACAGCTGTAAGCTGACCTCCATGGTGCTAGGAATCATACTCTGGGGCTCTTTAAGAACACTGTGCCATTCACAGACTTTTGAAATATTCAGATTTTTAATTTTTTTTTTAGTTCAAGGACTCTTGGTTTCAAAGATGAGGGTTTTAATAGTTTAAATCCAGTATTTTGGGTTTTGGGTTTTTTTTTTTTTTTTTTTTTTTGGATTTGGTTTTTTTTTTTTTTTTTTTTTTTTTGAGACAGGGTTTCTCTGTATAGCCCTGGCTGTCCTGGAACTCACTCTGTAGACCAGGCTGACCTGGAACTCAGAAATCTGCCTGCCTCTGCCTCCCAGAGTGCTGGGATTACAGGCATGTGCCATAGCCGCCCTGCGGGGTTTTTTGTTTGTTTGTTTGTTTGTTTGTTTGTTTGTTTTGCTTCTAAGACAGGGCTTCTCTTTGTATAGAGCTAGCTGCCCTGGAACTTGCTCTGTAGACCAGGCTGGCCTCGAACTCACAGAAATTCACCTGTCTCTGTCTCCCAGTGCTGGGATTAAAGGTGTGGGCTACCACTGCCCAACTTAAATCCAGCTAGTCTTTTAAAAAGTAATCAAAATAGTATTGCTACAAATTCATGAAACTAGGGACATAAAAAATTAAGATATACTAGTCTCTCCCCCCCCCTCACATAAAACATGAAGAGAGTTGGAAAATATCAATGGGAGATACCTTATTTCATGTTTACTGGTGAGATTTTATTGCCAACTCTAACTTCCCTGAAGGCTACACCACAGAAGTGCTTTGAAATTGTCTTAACGCAATTTGTACCACTGAAAGTGTTAACATTCTCTTTTGTGGATGAAACATGAGCAAAGTTCCAAGGTCTTCCTTTCCCACAATGAGTGTAACGTATCTACTATGGAAACTGTCAACCATTTGAGAATATGTATTTTTACCTCTGGGAGGTGAAATTCTGAGGAATTTAGACTAGTGCTTTGACTGCGCGACACACAGCCAGCTGAGCCCCTTCCCGCTCTCCTTCCCCACTCCCTCCATTTCTCAAGGAGAAGAAGCATTTAGAGAGCATCAGCTCGGCTCAGTTTGGAAAGTCCTGAGTACTGGAAACCCTCCCGGATCATCCAAGCACATGTGCTCTGGAAGGTACTGAAATGTGTCAGAAATTAATCATCAAAAAATCCACCAAAGCCGGGCGGTGGTGGCGCACGCCTTTAATCCCAGCACTTGGGAGGCAGAAGCAAGAGGATTTCTGAGTTCGAGGCCAGCCTGGTCTACAGAGTGAGTTCCAGGACAGCCAGGGCTACACAGAGAAACCCTGTCTCGAGAAAACCAAAAAATAAAAAAAAAAATCCACCAATGAACAATGGTGTGCAAGAACAAGCTGCTAATGGTGTTAAATGAATTTACTATCTCTAAATTGTCACCTACTGGCTAGGGATACAGTTCAATTGATTATTTACCAACTTTCATGGAGCCCTGGGTTCAATCTCTGGGTTCAAACCATGTAAATCAATTATTTATTTATTTTTATTTAATAAAGAGATGGGACTTTTGTTCCTTTTGTTTTCTTACAAAGGAATTCTAGAGCCCCATAGAAACTTCTGGAAACACCTTTTACCTTGCCTCTATGACCTCAGTTTCTTCTGACCTCATTAGCTTACGTGCGTCTGTTTGCTAGTTGCTCCACTTCTCCCTGATTGGGATCGTAGTTCCCCGGGGCTCAGGCCTTGGGCATGTTCTTTCTTCTAGCTATGTTCATTTCCTGGGTGATGTCATAACTATAAATGGCCAGTCCTGGTCTGTGCCTTGAACTCGGGACTCATATTCTTCTGACTACTCATCTTTCCCACTTGAATGATCTAATCTGGAAGCCAGTATGACTCAGATTCCGTGCCTCAGTACGTCAGGCCTGTTCTTCTTAAGGAACTAAGAGAAGGGAGAGTTAGATAGACCATATATGTGGCTTCTGAAATCGAGGTTGAAAAGCCTTGGAGTCAGACATCAGGATCTCTTAGGCAACTAGCAATGCTGTCCGTCCACTCTCTACCAGTTCAGAAGCCATCCTCCTACAATTCTCTACAATTCTTTCTACTGCTGTTATGGTGGTCTAAGATATTTTGCTTCTCGTCTGTATCTCTGCTAATAGCACCTCCCCATAGGCTGCTACCTGTCTTCTTGCCCTATAATGCTGTAGACATTTTCTACATGTAAACATAAGAAGATAGGATAACATTTAAATTTTTATTATTTTTAAGTGTGTGTGTGTGTATACGTGGGTTTGTGCACACAAATGCAAGTGTCCATGGAAGCCAGGGGTGTCAGATCCTCTGATGCTAGGGTTACAGGTAAGCTAACTGACATGGGTGCTGAGAATGAAACTCAGGTCTTCTACAAGAGGTCTTCACCTTAGCCCACTTTCCAACCCCAGAAAAATATTTGTTTAGAAAAGATCTCATGCATCGCCAGGCAGTGGTGGTGCACTCCTTTCATCCCAGCACTTGGGAGGCAGAGGCAGGCGGATTTCTGAGTTCAAGGCCAGCCTTATCTACAGAGTGAGTTCCAGGACAGCCAGGACCACACAGAGAAACCCCAAACCAAAACCAGAGAGAGAGAGAGAGAGAGAGAGAGAGAGAGAGAGAGAGAGAGAGAGAGAGAGATCTCATGCATCTCTTGAACTGCTGTTCCTTCTGCCTCCATCTCCCAAGTGTAGCTTCAGGTAAGGGCTATCATGCCTGGGTTTATTCCATGCTGGGCATGGCACACAATGTTGGATGCATGCTAAGCAGGAGTTCTACCAACAGACCTACATTCCCACCCCTCAGAAAAATTGTATTAAAACACAAATGAGCTGGATATGGTAACTCATGCAGTTCACCCCAGCAGGAGAATCAAGAAATCAAGAATTCAAGGTCATCCTGTTTAAAGCCAGCCTAAGGATACATAAGATTTTGTCTCAATAACCAACAGAAAGAATCCTTTTTCATGTGTGCTCACTCTTCCAATGGGGTTTTCAATATATTTGGGATAAAATTCCAAGGACTGACCTTGGACAATTAGGCCAGTATGACTTGGCCTCTGCCTATTTTAAATTATATTTTCTTCGGTACTTCTTGTGTGGCCTGCTCCCAATGGGTTCTTTGCACACCAAGTAAATTTCAACCATAGGACCTTTGGATTTGCCTTTATCTCAGCTACTAAAATATCATTCCTTTAGCCAGGGGTAGTAGTATGGGCCCATAATCCCAGTAATTTGAAGGCTGGGGCACAACAATCCCAAGTGTGAAGCCACACTAGGATACATCATAAAACACCAATGTCAAAAACAGAAACAAGGATTCCATGCCCACCTCTCCCTACCACAGTGGGATTTTATCTGGCTTGAGTTTGCACAGGTCTTGACAGCACAATTGTAAGTTCATATGTGCAACTGTCCTTTTGTTTTCCACACTGGGAGAGGAACGGCCAGTTTCATTCCAGGGTGTGATCCCTGGTAGGTTGACCACATTCCAGGGAGTGGCCCCATACCCGAGAGTATTTGGGTTGCACACATTGTTTCAAAACAAAGAGGACCAGAAGTGAAGAAGGAGGTATGGGTGGGCCTGGGAGGAGTTGGAAGAAAGAATGAAAGAAAATTCATTCTATGAAATTCTCAAGGAATTAGGAAAAGACTTTAAAGAAAAACAAAGCTAGAGCTAAGGCTCAACTGGTAAGATGCATGCAGCAGGTGCAAAGCCCTGGATACTACCTCGCAAACTGTAGAATCTGGGTGTGCTGTGATCCCAGCTCCTAGGAGGCTAAGGCTTGAGGACCAGAAGTTTTAAGGTCATTATCAAATACATTTTAAGTTCTAGGCCCACGTCTAATATATGAGAACCCATCTAAAAACCAACCAACCAACCAACCAACCAACCAAACAAACAAACAAAAGCAAAATAGTTTTCTGTAAAAGATTTTTAAAAGACTATAGAAACCCTATCACTTTCATTTTCTTTATTTGTATTTCTTTATATTGCATCATTCACTCAGCATATTGAATATTTTCATGTTAGTAACTCCTCCCACAAACTAAGTTCCATGATGTCAGCAACATTTTGTTTCTGACTACATGTATGCCTGGTGTAAAAAAAAATATATCCAGCACATAGAGAGACACACAACAAATGAACTGTTCAATGAACAGATATACAAATAGCAGTCAAAAGTTCCATGGAAGTCTGGTATGGTGTCACAGATCTGTAATTCCAGAACTTGGGAGTCTGAGATAGAAGGATCACATAAACTCAAGGCCAGCCTGAAACGGCAGTTTCAAACTCTTGTCTAAAAACAGTCACACAAACACACCGAAGCAGACTGAGGGTGTAGCTTAGTGTTAGAAACCTGTCTAAGAAGGTCCTGAGTTCTTTCTCAAAACCATGAAAACAGAAAAATAGTAGGGTGACATTCTCAAAGTGAGTGCTCTCTTGCATGGGTGGGACAAAGATGATGGACTCTCTTTATGACTGATGGATACAGTTGAAGAGAAAATTTAATTCAGAATGTAAGATCAGAAAGAAAAAATGGGGGTACTCCAGCACCCCATGCCTCAGAAACCGGCACCCCGAAACACTCACGAGAGACAGACCTGATGCAATTTGCAAGAGGATTTTAATTTCCAGAGCTCTGGGGGGTCACAGCCTCCCCACACAGGGTAAAAGAAGTAAGCCCAGTGCGGGCTTGGATTGGCCTTTTATAGACTTATAACAGAACCCACCTACCACAAGCTTCTAAGCCAATCAGTTCAAACCATCCAAACCCACGCTCTCTGATAACCTATCAGCCTCTCACATAGGCCGGAAGAACTAGTTAAGTCATTTCCACTTACGTGGCCACCACGTGCAGGGTCGCACCCACCCTCCCCCACTGGCGTTGGGGACCCAAGTGCCCCCCAGGCAGGAGCCCCGCAGCTCCCCGTGGTGACTCCGCCAGCCCCCATCCATGCCCGTCCCTGCCACAGCCACTCCAGGGACACTCCCAGAGGTTCGTGGTCGGACCCTGGAGGCGGGTGGGATATGTGCACACTTCCAGGCCAACAAGGTGTGGACTGGACCTCTGCTCCTTTGAGGTTACCCTAGACTCAGGCACGGGGGATTCCTAGCTTACAACCTTATCCTTTCAAGAACACGGCTGCTCTGGCAAGAGATCACATCCAAAGACCTTCTCCATCTGCGTGATCTGACTGGAATACGCCTTTAATCCCAGGAGGCCCAGGCAAGCAGATCTCTGTGTTCAAGGTCAGCCTGAGGTAGAGTAAGTTTCAGGTAAAGAAAAGCTTTAGTCCAGGCACGGTGGTCCACGTTTTTTAATTCCAGCACTCAGGAGACAGAGGCAGGCAGACCTCTTGAGTTCTAGTCAGTTCTATTCAGAGAGTTCAGTCAGTGAGTTGAGAGGCAGGAGACTGGAGCAGAGGAGTTCATGGCACTTCAGTTTGTGGAATTCAGAGGTAGTTTTGCCAGGAGAGGTTTAGAGACAGGTTGAAGGGAGAGCACTGTAGACCACTGTAGACATGGGTGAAGACAGAATGAGCCAGAGAATGAGGAACCAAAAGATTAGAATAGACTGCTAGAGTTAGTTTGAGGCCAAGTGGAGCAATTCAGTCAACGAGAGAAGTCAGTTTGAATCAGTCAGCTTGGAGAGGAGTTTGAACCAGAACAGCTGAGTTGAATCAGCCAAGATCAGAAAGAAGCTGGGCAGTGGTGGTACATGCCTTTAATCCCAGCACTTGGGAGGCAGAGGCAGGCAGATTTCTGAGTTCGAGGCCAGCCTGGTCTACAGAGTGAGTTCCAGGACAGCCAGGGCTACACAGAGAAAATCTGTCTCGAAAAACCAAAAAAAAAAAAAAAAAAAAAAAAAAAAAAAAAAAAAGAATTCAGAAAGATCTAGAATGAAGACATCCTGGTTCTAGATTAGATTGTTGACAGGCTAGAAGCTTCAAGGACTAGGACTAGGTTAGCAGATAGAGACAGTAAGCCTCTGAGATGACAATTACATCTAGGGAATAAAAGTGACATTTATATACAATATATATTATATATTATAATTATATATAATATCATATTATATTATACAATAAGTATATATTTGTAACCAGAACAATTTACAGATGGTAGCAATCCATACTGTCACAAAAATGAGAAAAAAAAGGTCTATGACATTACAATTATAGCTTTATCTGAGTATACACAGATGAATGGAGAGAACAAATATCAGAATGTTAGAAGTTATTACAAATGAAAACATGCAGTAATCTCACAGGAGGAATTTTTAATATTTTGATTTTATTTTTAATAATATGTACATTTGTGTCTGTATGCTGGTATGTACATACAAGTGCCGTGTTCTCAGAGGTCACAAGGTGTCAGATCCCCTAAAGCTGGAATTACAGTTGATTGTGAGTCATCTGTATGAGGGCTGAGAAGTAAACTCTGACTCCCTATTTCCTCAGTTTTTTATTGTATGCATATGGGTGTTTCGCCTGCACATATGTATGTACAGCATGCGCTTACCTGGTTCCCTTAGATGCCAAGATAGGATGTTGAATCCCCTAGGACCAAAGTTACTGATGGTTGTTAAGCTACCATGTGAGTGTTGTAAATCAAACTCAGGTCCTCTGAAGGAGCACTCAATGTTCTTAGCTCCCTAATCCCCACAGACAGAACTTTTGTTTTGAGAAAGGTCTCACTATGTAGCCCTGGCTGGTCTAGAACTATGTAGACCTGTTTGGTCTCAAACTCATAGAGATCCACCTTCATCTTCCTCCTGTGTACTGGGATTAAAGGTATTCACCACTGCACCTGTCCCTCTTTCCCTGGGCTTGTGGTGGTGGTGCTAGGATATGAATCAAGGACTTCCTAAATGTGGGTAAGCATTCTTGACACTGTATTACTTCCCAGCCCCAGAATTATGGAAAATTACAGATGAATTGCTATGCGGTGCCCCATGCCTGTATTCTCATTACAGGGTAGGTAGAAGAAGCACTAGGACCAGGAGTTCAAGGACATCCTCTACTATATAGAGAAAGAAAGAAGCTAGTTTCCAAGACAGTATCAATTAAATTGTTACTTTTATAAGCAAGGAAAAGAAATGTTACATTGTGTGTAAAATAATGAAGTCCTTTGCTAATTCACAGACATGTAACTAACTTCTGATGCCCTGGGGAAAAGATATGGATACAATTGTTACTCTGAGGAGAAAAAGATAGACTAACACACTGCTTTGGCAGCCATCAGCGAGGGCATGAGGATCTAGGTTAAGCTGTAGAACAGAAATGGAAACAAACCAGGGAGATGAAGTAGAGGGAATGAAAATGGACGTTGTCAGTGAGTGGATGTTGAAGGGAGGAGAGGAGGAGTCTAGATGATTCTTTACTTTCCCAATGTAGCAGGGCCCAGAGCGATCATTCACTAGGCCTGGAAATGATGTAGGGGGTGGCGAGCCTCTAGAGAAAGATTGTGTGTATGTCTTCTAGCATGCCAATTTCTATGTGCCTACGGGCTATTGAGCTGGAGATACCCATAAAAATAAATGGCACCTATTTAAATCTTGAATTCAAGGCAAACAAGAAGACATGTTTTGAGAATCATTTCTCTGTAAATGTGAGATCATGGGTATGAATGACCTTGCTTGTCCTTTAGGGATTTCAAATCCTAAAGAGCATCAGAACTACCTTGGTTGCCCCAACAGTCCAATGAAGCAAAGAGCCTGCATTTTTAGCAAGCAGCCCAGAAGATTCTAATAGTTCATCACACTTTAAGCGAAACTTGTATCAGATGAAAAAAAAAAAAAGACAAGAGCTACTGAGATGCTAAACACCAATGAGGATAAGTTTGAGGGAAATGAGACAACAGAGGGGACTAAGATGGAACATTCAGAAATATATGTAGTAAAAAAAATTATGATGGGAGATGAAGCTTGGTGGTAGAGAACCTACTATACACACCACCCTGGGCTCAATCCCTAGTGCCATGAAAAGCAACCTAATTTCCCATTAGGGGATGGAGACAGGTCAGTTCCCACATGGTACAGCTCACAACTGTCTGTAAGTTGTGAGTAAGATCCCTGGCTTAGTAAGATCCAATGCCCACTTGGTCACCTCCACAGACACCCACTCACACCCACATGCGGCATTTACTCCCGCAGACATTACACATAAAGTATTTCTCAAATGGGGCTGGCGGAGTGGCTTAGAAGGTAAAGTGTCTGCCACCAAGCTGTCAACCAGAGTGTAATGCCCACAACCCTCACGGAGGACAGCAACCTACATGGTAGAGAGAATCAAGTCTCACAGACTGTCCTGACACACGTATATGCACACACACACACACACACACACACACACACACAGAGAGAGAGAGAGAGAGAGAGAGAGAGAGAGAGAGAGAATTGTGAAAAAAATACTAAATCCCAATGTAGTGGTCTTATTTGTAATTCTAGGACTTGTGAGGCTGAGTCAGGAGGATTGCCATGAATTCATGGTTAGATTGGACTACATAGCAAAATCCTGTCTCCAAAAGAGTCTAGAACCTATTCATGCTTTCCTTCCCTGCAGCCTGTCCTATCTCGGTTCACCTCTGCTCCTCCTGCAACCATGATCTTCTTGCTATCACAATAGGCCATTTTACAATGCCTACTAAGTGTGAACTTAACATTATGTGTTTTTAAAATCTGGTCTTTTCCACTTAGGATGTTTTTGAGGTTCATTCATGCTGCATGGGTTAGTCCCACCTGTACCCTGCTACAGTAACCCTTTGGATTTGGGGAGCAGAGTCTTACTATGGATCCCTAGTTGTCCTGGAACTCACTGTGTAGATGAGGCTGCCCTCAAAGAGCTCCTACTTTTCCTGCCTTACTGCTCTGATTACAGGCAAATATAAATATCAAGACTTGTATTTGTAGTGATTGTTGAGCGGTATTAATTTTATGACTATGTTGTAGTTTGTCTATTCTACTGAAGATGGACTACTGCCTGCTTCTAGTTTGAGACTATATAAATAAAGCTGCCATGACCTTAATATAAGACTTTGTATATTTAAGCTTTACTTCTAGTTGAATAAATTCCTATTAGTAATATTGATGGGCTTTGCTTTCATTAAATGGTCTTGTCTAACTGCCCCTTAAGTGTCCATGTTTATACCCATAGACTAGTGGGGCGCCCAGCTATCATCAGAGATTCTGCTCATCTCAGTGGATGGCTGTTTATGTAGAAATCCATAACTGTCCACAATGCTGAGAATATGTGATCATGGAATGGATGGTCTTAAATGGAAAAGCTGGATCATCTTCACCAAGGTTTGGGGAACATTCTGGAAGAGGGGGTGGGAAAAAATGGAAGAGTCAGAAAATACGTAGATGTACATCAAAATACATCTTCTGAACAAGAGAAGCAACCACTCAGAAACTCACTGCAGCTACAGCTGTCTATACACAGCAAACACAAGACTGGGCCCCTCAACATTGCATCATAGGTAGGGACAGGCCCAGGAGACTCAACTTTGTCCTGGGTTAACAGTTAACAGTAGTGGGTGGGGTGTCATTTTCTACATTAGGTGGCCAATGCTAAATTCTCCTTGCTCCAGGACATAATTCCCCAGCCACACTCAGGTCCACAGACAAAAAGAGGACTCAAAATTAGGAGGGAGACTTGTCAGGAAGCAGGGGGGAGGGGCCGAGAGGCAAATGGCTAAATTTTATCATATAATTGTATGAAATTGTTAAAGAATTAAAAATCTAAAACTAACGAAAATAACACCAGAATGTTTACATGGTTTCCAAAGTTGTTACACTGGTTTACACACATGATAGTATCTGCTAGTGTCCAGCTGCTGCACATCTTTCTCAACATTTGCTGCAACTGTTACAGTTAGGGGCTTTTAAAAAGATTTATGTTATGGCCTTGTAAGATGGCTGAACCAGGAGCCGGGTGGTGGTGGCGCACACCTGTAATCCCAGCACTTGGGAGGCAGAGGCAGGCGGATTTCTGAGTTCGAGGCCATCCTGGTCTACAGAGTTAGTTCCAGGACAGCCAGGGCTACAGAGAAACCCTGTCTCGAAAAACCAAAAAAAAAAAAAAAAAAAAAAAAAGGCTGAACCAGGAAAGGAGTTTGCTCTAGGCTTGAGGACCTATATTTGATTCCTGGCACCCCCATGGTGGGAATGAAGAACCACCTTCCTAAGTTGTCCTCTCTCTCTCTCTCTCTCTCTCTCTCTCTCTCTCACTATAAAAGTAAATGCATTTTAAAAGAAATTTAATTTTGTATGTATGTATGTATGTATGTATATATATTTATATGTTTGACTGCATTCGTTCTTGTATGTTCATGGATGCATCCCTGAAGTTCAAAAGAGGGCAATGGATCTCCCAGAGGTGGAGTTATGGGCATTGCTAAGTGTGAGTTCTGGGATCCAAACTCATGCATCCGGCCCTCACAGTTACAAGATCTTAACCACCAAGTCATCTCTCCATCTCAATTTAGCTATTTTTGCAAATACGTAGTTGAATCTCATAGTAATTTTACTCTGATGAGAAAACAATGTTGAACATTTTTTCATGTATTTTGGCTATTTATATTTTTTTCCAGAGTGTTTTAACAGTTTTGGTTAGTTTCAGGTTTTGCTAATGAGCTATAGATGCTACTGTATAATTTTACTACAAATCATTTGTCTGATATATTTCAGAGTATTAGTCATGATTTTCATTGTATATTTCAGAGTGTTAGTCATGTTTTCCATCAGGCTCATTAGCAGAGAGAAATCATTTAAAGGGGAAAATTTTGAAATCTGCTTGGCTTTTGGCTCAGTCTCTGGGAGCTCTGAGGGGTCCTGGTTAGTTGACACTGCTGTTCTTCCTATGGGGTTGAATCCCTTTCAGCTCCTTCTCTCTTAAGTACTAGGATTACAATCTCCTTTACTACTAACTTCTGTCGTATGGAATATTAAACTAATCACTTAATCTAGCCCCTAATTTTTTAAAAATATTTTTCCTGGTTGTAGGTTGCCATTTTCTTTTCTTCATACAAGATTTTGTTGAATAAAAGCTTGAATTTTCAGAATTGTAATGTCGGCAATGCTGGCCTCAAACTTGCTATGGAGCCAAGGATGACTTGAGCTCCTGTTCTCTCTCTGCTTCCCATGGTCTAAGATTCATCAGGCCTGATTAAAAGGTTTAATTTGATGAACTCCAATTTGTCAGTTTTTCCTTTTATGAAGCACACATTTGGTGTCAAGTGTAAACGATACAAGCAAAACAAAGTTGCTTCAATGTTAAAAGGTAAGGATACTCATTCATTTTCTTTTCTGGCTCTAAAAAACACACAAACAAACAAACAAAACCCAGAGCACTTTTGTTTTTCTTTTAAGACAACATGGTGGCACACACCTGTAATCCCAGCACTTGGGAGGCAGAGGCAGGTGGATTTCTGAGTTTGAGGCCAGCCTGGTCTACAGAGTGAGTTCTACGACAGCCAGGGCTACACAGAGAAACCCTGTCTCAAAAAAACCAAAATCCAAAAACCAAAAAAAAAAAAAAAAATTCCCAACACTTCAAACATTTTGATTCCATTAATCAGCAAAAAGAGGGTAGAAAGAAAAAGCATCCTTCTGCCATCAGTGACTGAGAATATGCCAGCAACATTCACGTGCTCTTTCAAGTTGCAAAAAGTATGTTACTCCCACACTCAAAGAAATAGGGGCATTTGCTGTGAATGAGATTTGTGGGTCAAAGGAGTAAGGAATGTCCCATATGCCTCATGTGTCTGTATGTGGTTATCCAGAAAATGTAATGCTGGTCATGATTCCCCAAACGAGCACTGTAGTTTGGTAATCTATGTTCTTATCATTATCTTCAAAACTTACAGTCCATGTGGATGAGAGTGAAGCAAATTCAGATAATGTTGTAAGACCTAAGACAAAAAAAAAATTCTGGGTCTGAGGATTTAGCTCAGTCAGTAAAGGGCCTGTCTGCTTCACTATCATAAAAGCATAGACTTCATCCTCCTGCCTCAGTCTCTCAAGTGCTGGGACTACAAGCATTTGTCATATCTGGCTCCTGGTTTTGTTTCATTCAGGTGATTTGGTGTTTGTTTGTATGTTTACTTGAGACAGGGTCTTACTATGTAGCTCTTGATGATTTGAAATTCACAGGAACTCTCTTGTCTCTAGCTCCCAAGGATGTAGATTAGAAGGGCCACCATGTCCAGATTCTTCCTTGTTTTGTTTTGATTTCATTTGATTCTGTATGGTGGAGGATAAATGCCATAGCCACAGGCAAGTTCCCTACCACCAAGTGGCACTGCGACATCACACCCGCAACTTCTGATAACATAATGGGGATTGGGATTCAACACTTACACCCACATACAGAGCACACTCTACTGTTGTTTTTAGCATGTTATTTGCTTACTGCCAAACAGGATGGCTCCCACATTGCAACTTTCCATCAGCTTCCATTTCTTTTTTTGGTGTTTGGGACTCTGAGCAAGAGGAAAAACTATAGATGCCTCCGGTAAAATGAATTCTCTAAACATTGACACAGGAGGAAGTTTCAAAACTCACGAGAAGCTCTTCGCTTGAGTCCTGCATAAGCAGAAACAAACAAGAACCAGACTTTGCCCACTAGACAGAACAAAGAGAACTGGCGATGGAAAAGGGTAAAGGAGTAGGAAGGAGGAGGAGGGGGATCTAGGGGCAGAGATTAGGGCATGCAGGGCAGGGGCAGAGAGAAAGGAAGAGGAGCTTCGCTGTCTTACTCTACCTACATAATTTTAACTTCACTTAGAACAATTTTCATTCCATAAGTACTAGAAACTCATTCACTTGGGGTAACACCTTTCCAAGAAACTCCACCAATGTAGTAATAATCCAAAGCAGAGTAACTGTCCTTTTAGAGCATAACGGTGTTTATCTGTAATCCCAGCACTCACAGTCTCATTGACGTAAGAACAGGAGCTTGAGACCAAACTAGGATACACAGGGAGTTTAAGGTTATCAGGGGTTACATAATGAATACCAAGAGATCCCTCTCATAGGTCACTGAATGTCAGGCATACTTTGTGTCCATATTAGGCAGCAACCCTTCCATCTCATGATGATCAGACCACAGCTGATGTGACCATGCCATTCTAAAACTCATGGGTTGGATGTCAGGATTCCTAAGTGATCTAAGGCTCCAGACTCAAGATATGCTTCTCAAGACTCACGTGGCAAACTATTTGTCCCCAGTGCAATGTTTTAGAGCTGGGGTTTCAGTAAGGCATTTGGAATATCAAGCATGTGCACAATCAATGGATTAATTCACTGGTGGAGTCATAATATGACAGTATTGAGAGGTATGAAGGGCTTGGTAAGAAGAAGCAGGTCCCTGGGCCTACCTCTGGGGAAAATACCTTGTCCTACTGCTTGTCTATCTGCCTATCAGCACTTCGTCTTACTACGTACGTGCTTCTGCTATGATGACGCACGACATATGGGTCAGGTAGCAATAGGGCCAAGTGATGAGGGACTGAAACCATGAACTAAACTAAACCTTCCCCCTTTTAAGTTGTTAGCCCAAGAGACAAAGTATAGGCCTTTACAGGACAGTATACATAAAAGAACATTCAGAAATTGTTAGAGGTAGCTGGGTAGGGTGGCTCATACTTATAATCTCAGCAGCATTCAAGAGGCTGAGACAGGAGGATCACAGTTTGAGACCAGCCTGGGGGAAAGGTAGAATGACCACAAAATGAACCACTTAAGACTCAAAAGACATATGGACAGAACATTAACAAAATCTTGAAATTCGCTATTAGTTTTTTATAGCTCCATACATATTTTACATATATAATTTATCCATTTCAAGTACACCCACTGAGCCATACATGGCAGTTTTCTGCTACATATGTGCCCGGGGCTACAAACCAGTCAATGTATGCTACTTGGCTTTTGGCTTAGCCTCTGGGAGCTCTGAGGGGTCCTGGTTAGTTGACACTGCTGTTCTTCCTATGGATTTGCCATCCCCTTCAGCTCCTTCAGTCCTTCCTCTGACTCTTCCATATTGATCCCCGATCTCAACCCAATGATCAGTATCTGCATGTGTTTCAGTCAGTTGCTGCTAGAGCCTCTCAGAGGGCTACAGTCATGTCAGGCTCCTGTCTGCAAGCACAATATGGCTTTAGTAATAGTGTCAGGATTTGGTGTGCGCATGAGATAGATGCCAAGTTGGGCCAGTCACTGTGTGGTCTTTCCTTCAGTCTCTGTTCCACTTTTCCCCCTGCATTTTCTTTAGACAGGAACAATTCTGAGTTAAACATTTTGAAGATGAGTGGGTGTTCCCCTGTCTCAACTGGAGTCTCTATCTACTGGAGGCAGCCTCTTTCGGGTCCATCTCCCACTTTTGTACATTTCAGCTAATGTCATCCCCATTGAGTACTGGTAGCCTCTCACCTCTCTGGTCCCCTCTGCTTCCTAACCCCAACTGCTCCATGCTATCATTCATTCTCCTTGCCCTCTGGGCGTCCCTCCTGTCTCTCCCCATAATTGATCCTGTCCCTCCTCCCACCCAGTTGGTCTGTGACATTTAAAAAAGATAATACCAAATTATAACTATCAGGATGAATCTGTTTTAGGTAATTTATTTAAATCTCATTTATTTTAAATTCCCTTTCTTATCATAAGGCTCCTGCAATCACTATCTCTAGGAATTTGCCTATTATAAACTTTTCATATAAATAGACTTGTATAAGATAGACTTGTATAAATAGACTTGTGTCTGATTTCTTTCATAAAATATCATGTGTTCAAATTTCATCCAAGTTGTAGTACATGTCAGGACATTTCTTTTCTAGCTTAAAGATATTCTGCCATCTATTTTTACTTATGCAGTAGCCAGCAGATGGACATTTGGACAGTTTCCATTTTGGCTAGCATAAGTAATCCAGCAAGGAAAATTCTTGTAGTAGTCTTTGTGCATTCATACTTATGCATTCCTCCTTGGGCATGTATCTTGGAGGAACATCCCTGGGTACATTGTAAACTTACACTTTCCATATTAAGAAACTGCCAATTTGGGCTGGAGAGATGAATCAGTGGTTAAGAGCACTGACTGCTCTTGCAGAGGTCCTGAGTTCAATTCCCAGCAACCACATGGTGGCTCACAACCATCTGTAATGAGATCTGATGCCTCTTCTGGTGTGTCTGAAGACAGATACAGTGTACTCACATACATAAAATAAATAATTCTTTAAAAAAAAAAGAAACTGCCAATTTGTATCCCAAAGTGAACACCTCATGCCTTTCAGATCAGCAACTTATTTCTCCACATCTTCCAGAATTTATTACTTTCTAATGTCTTTACCCTTTCCAGTGGGCATCTAATGTTCTACCATTGTGAGCTTATTTTGTTGTATTTATTTTTATTTAAAAAAATTTGGCCCTGTTAGGGATTAACCCCAAGTCTTGCATATGCTAGGCAAGCCCTCTCCCATGGAGTCAGCTGACTTTTCTCTTGTACAGTGTGCTGGAGACTGAACCTTGCTTGTGGCATGTGAGTGCTGTGCAACTGAGCTACAGCCCAGCCTCCACGTTCCTTGTTTAGGACTGTATTTTTCATCATTTCAAGCAAATTTCAAGGGCTGGAGAGACAGCTCAGTGGTTAAAAGCACTGACTGCTCTTCTGAAAAGTTCTGAGTTCAAATCCCAGCAAGCACGTGGTGGCTCACAACCATCTTTATTGGGATCTGATGCCCTCTTCTGGTGTGTGTCTGAAGACAGCAACAGTGCACTCATACAAATAATAATAAATAAATAATATAAAAAATTTCAAATTCAAATTTGATCATATTCTTCCCCTCCCAAGTCCCCACAGGTCCTCTCCCACTCCCTACCCACCCAACTTTAAGTTCTTTCTCAAAAAAAGAAACAAACCACACTACAACAAATTCTTCCAAACCAGGAAAATAAAATAAAATCACACCCAAAAAGGAAAAAAAAAGCTATAAATCTTGTCACTTTCTTTCTACTCTAGAATAGAGTTTCACTCTATTTGTCCAAGCTAATCTTAAACTTGTACTCCTGTCCTAACCTTTCTAGTATCTGAGATTAGAGCCCTGCACTACCACACCAGCTCCTAATTTGGTTTATAATTCACAGATATCTCTAAATACATATGGAGTACAACATGAAACCTTGGGATTAAATAAGGGTAATTAGCATATCAATAACTTTTCCAATAAGAGTATTCACAACATTCTAGCTATTTTGAAATATGTACATTACTGTTCACTATGTCCCCTGTTGTGCAATGGCACACCAGAACTTATTCCTCCTGTTTAAGTACAACAGCATACCTATTACCCAACATCTCCCACTTGCCCTCCCCAGTGTCTTGTGACTCCACTCTTACAGTGTACTAAATAAGTATAGTTGCCTCAAATTTTTCCGTGCATGAATGACATCATTTGGTATTTTTATTTCTCTGACATGTCATTTAACATATACAGCTACCAGCCTCTTCTGTGTTTACCCAGTTTATGGATAGTGACTCTCCTCTCTTCCTGCCTGCCCCCACACCCCCCCTCTCTCTGTGTCTCTTCTTTCAGTGGACACTGTTGATTCCTTATATTGGCGATTGTAAATTGTTTCATAACGGAGTAGGAATAAAGATGTGGAAAAGGTAGGCAGGACTGCTCAGGGGGTAGAAAAACTTGCCACCGAGCTAGGTGACCTGAGTTTGATCCCTGGGACCCAAGTGATGGTAGGAGAGAACCAGTTCCCTCAAGCTCTCCTGACTTCCACATTGTGGAGGAGCAGGAAGGGTTAAGTGCTGAGCTATCTATCCAGCATGTCTGTTTGGTTTCTGAGAAAGGGCCCACTCTGTGCCTTAGTCTAGTATTAACTATGTAGGCCAGGCTGGCCTTGAATTTGTGGCAATCCTCCTGCCTCTCTGCTTTCTAAATTCTGGGATTAAAGAGCCACTATTTGTTTGAGCTCAGGCTAAGGCATTTATAATATGTTGTCCTGGCAAGAATTAACTCAACCCAAAGAACTCATTGCCTTGGGAGTGGAGTAAGCCTGAGTGAATGCAAGCCGGAGCTGACTGTTGCTGGTGTGGGCCATGAAGGGCTCCAAAGCCATGCACATATAGACAGCAAGCACTAAGTGGACCGTGTGGATTATTTTTAAAATGACAAAGTTGGAAGGGGTGTATTGGTACTTAAAGAGGGGAGTTAGAGTAAGAAAATGGTGAGTGGGCCTTTTTCATTATATATATATATATATATATATATATATATATATATATATGCTAGAAATTCTCGAAGAAGAAGAAGAAGAAGAAGAAGAAGAAGAAGAAGAAGAAGAAGAAGAAAAAGAAGAAGAAACTTAAAACCAAAGTGCTCACAATCCCAGACTGACTACGTAATGACTTCTATTGATATACCCTAGTGGCCTAAGGGCCTCCTACTAAGCTCTAGCTCTTAAGGTCCCATAGCATAAATCTCTCTGGAGACTAAGCTCTGGTCAACTCGTATGGTACAAATGACAACCAAAGCACAGCAGAGGTAAAAAAAACAATCTCTGTTGAAAAGTATAAAATATTTATGAAAGAATTTAAAAGTGATTCACAGTAATAAAAAAAACTTATGGCATTGATTGACAGAATTGATAGTCAAAACTCCTTCAACAAATTCAAAACAATTGCTATCAAAATTCCAATTACATTCTTTACAGAAAAAGAAAAAGTATCCTAAAATTTGTAAGGGACTACAAAAGGCCCTAAATAGTCAAAGGAGGGAAATAACAGAATTTGATTAAGATATTTGGCTCCATTTAAAAATTGGGTTACTTTCAGGTGTCTATCCCACCGCTTGTAGCCCAGGCTAGCCTCTATCTCATGGGAATCCTGGTGAGTCTGCAATGGCTGTGAAAAGAACAAGGATGCCCTGCCTGGCTTTACAATACACATCAGAGCTGGAGACAGCTTGGTGAAGAGCACATTTGCAGGTGCAGTTCCCCGCATCCATAACCACCTGTAACTTCAGCTCCAATGGATCCAATGGCTTCTGGCCTTCAAGGGCATCCACATGCACCTGTATACATAGGGACATAACACACACACACACACACACACACACACACACACACACACACTAAAATGGATCTTTCTCTTTTATTTAAAGAGAACCCATTATCAAGTTAATAACCAAAATACTATGCTTTGGACATAGTGCACACAGACACCAAGGAACAGGGTAGAACACACAAAAATAAATCCACAGTCATAGCCAACTGATTCTAGACAAAGGAGTCAATATAAAATGAGGAAATGATAGTCTTTTCAATAAGTGGTGCTAGGAAAACTAGATATTCACAGCAGAAAATTGAAACCAAATCAACTCAGGCTGACTGATGGTGGCGGTGGACACATTTAATCCCAGCACTCAGGAGACAGAAGTAGGCAGCTCTCTGAGTTCAGGCCAGCCTGGCCTACAGAGTTGAGTTCCAGGATAGCCAGGGCAACACAGAGAAACCCTGTCTGTAACTACCACCACCACCAAATAAAATAAAATAAAATAGAAATCAATGCAAAAAAGAACAAACACTTAAATATAAGACCATACAAGCTAAGGAGGGCTCACCATGGCACCGTAATGGGCAAGTTTCTGATGAGGCAGCAAAAGCACTGAAAACAAACAATAGACAAGGAGGATTACATCAAAACAGAATGCTTTTATACAGCCACGGCAAAGAAAACTGTCAACAGAGCAAAAGTCTGTATATCTGACAAGATGGTATAATCCAGAATTTTTCATTGATTGAGGCTAGCCTGGGCTACAGGCGGAGGGATGGACTCTTGAAAAGTAACCCAATTTTTATTTAAAAAATAAAGAGTCAAGTATCTTAATGAAATTGTTATTTCCCCCCTGCCATACCTTCTTTCTGTTATATTTTTGAGACAGGGCTTTACTATGTAGGTCAGGGTGACCTTTCCTCCAATCTCTTGACTCTTTGTAAGGAGCTAGAATTCAGAGGTATGATACCACACTTAGTTCTAAACAAACATTTCTTAAAAGACACACAGAGCCGGTGAAGTGGCACATACCTATATTCCTAGCACTCAGAAGGCCAAGGCGGGAGGATTGCCATTAGTTCCAGGCTAGCTTCAATCATTCTTTGAGACCCTATTTCAAATCAGAAAATAAAATAGAAAGGAAAGGAAGAAAGGATGACCCGCAGGTCTAAGGGGAAATGTACTACATCACTACCAGGGAGATAGAAATCAAAGCCACGTTGATTTGTCACCTTGACCCAGTAGGAATGGCTGTTGTGTGAGGCTATGAGGAAATGGGAAAGCCTTGCACACAGGTGATAGGGAGGACATTAGTAGAGATGGCCAACAGTGTGGTGGCTCCTGAAAACCTAAATCACAGTAGTAGCGCATGGAAAATCTAGCAATCTGCTCTCTGGGATATCAGAGGAAAACAAAATGATTGTGGTCCTTAGACATTATCCCCATATGTACTAGTGACAATTATCACACTTTCATATTCAACAGATGTTTGTAAAATTAGCTTTATTGAGGTGTCATTTAGAAAGCACAAAATTCAGTTATAATTGTAACAGATTTTTTTTTTTTTGGCAAGTTCACAGAGATATATGACCATCTTCAAAATCCAATGAGTTTTGGAATAGACTAAATTTGGATATGAGGGATTTTGCTTGATGAAATTCTGTGCACAGCTAATCTTTACTTCCTCAATCCTAAGAGAATTCTGTCTCTATAAACTCATCATTCTTGAATATTTTTCATAAATGGAATATTAGATAACATGGTCCTTTGTAGCTGTTGAGTACCTGCATTTTTGTTGTTGTTGTTGTTTTTGTTTTTGAGACAGGGTTTCTCTGTATAGCCCTGGCTGTCCTGGAACTCACTCTGTAGACCAGGCTGGCCTCGAACTCAGAAATCTGCCTGCCTCTGCCTCCCAAGTGCTGGGATTAAAGGCGTGCGCCACCACCTCCCGGCTGAGTACCTGCATTTATGCATATGCAACATGTGCATCCAGTGCCCACAGGACAGGAAGGAGTGCAGTTTCCCCTGGAACTGGAGTTACACACCTGTGTGAGTGAGCCCCTCCTTTGTCATTTTTGAAGTTTGTAATATGTTGTAATATGTACCCATATGTTCCTTTTATTGCTAAACATTATGCCACCAAATGATTCTGACCTTTTATTTATTCAGTCACAACTCTATAAACATTTCCATCATTTCTGATTACTGGCTAATTTTTACGTAGTTCTGCTTTCAGACAGGACTTCACTATCTAGTTTGGGCTAGCCTTAAATTCATGGTGATATTCCTGCCCCAGCCTCACAAGTCCTAATATTATAAGCGTGACCCACCATGTTTGGTCCTAGTTGTTGAAAAGTATAACGCTGGCATGGGTATATGTTTTACCTTTCTTTTAAACTGCAAGTACCTGAGAATATGTACCATGTTGCTTATGAGTCTGCAATGAGCTCATATACTATGGTGGTAGCACACAGCCACACTATTTACCCAAAACCTGATACTCAAAAGATGGGCACAAGATTGGGCTGGAGTCCCAATATCCCACAAACAACTTTCTTCCTAAGGCCAGATCAACTCTGATCCAGCTCTGGCTTTAAAATTTTCTATCACATACCAGTAATTTTGGAACAAAACCTTTTAACACTTGTACTTTTCAGTTCTATAACAAGAGATGTGTGACCATTGTTAAAACCCAATAGGAAATTCCCTTAAGTCTACGCTACAATGGATCTATTTTATATCTCTATAAATTCTCTCATATATCCCAGGCTGGCCCTAAATTCTCTATGTAGCTAAAACTGCCTCATGCCCAAATTCATACTCAAGATCCTTGTACTCAAGTCTGAGGCCATCCAGATCTACAGAGTATGTGCAGGCTATCCAGAGTTATAAAGGTGAAACCTTGCTTCAAAAAACAAAATAACTGCAGAAAGGAAGAAAGGAAGGAAGGAAGGAAGGAAGGAAGGAAGGAAGGAAGGAAGGAAGGAAGATGAGGAAGAGAGAAACGGGAGAAAGGTAGAGAGGAGAGGAGGGGAGAGGAGAATTCAAAGCTAGGTCTGTTTAATGTTAGTCTGAGCTACATGAGACCCTATCTCAAAAAAAGTTTTAAAAAAGGAGAACATTGTTTTGGGCCACAGTAAATTTCCTTGCTCCTGGTGAAGCACAATTTAGGCTTTGTTAAGCCTCTGTACAGAGAATAGTTCTTACTCAGGGAGACGTTCTCAAGTGTGGCTTTTCAACTGAATGTCTGGGTGTTAAGCTGACTCCACTCTGGCTAGGTAAGAGTCCCAAGAGCTTCAGCACTGTGTAACCTCTAGTATTTCTGTTCTCCTTTCATCGCCACAGCAGCTAGAATTGTTTCTAGGCCTGGAAAAATGTCACACTGTGAATGTTCAAGCTAGTTGTTAATGAATGACCCAAAAAGGCAAGCTCCAAGTGACATCTGGGGGACCCTGTGCTTTCTTTCCTTTCTGCAACTCCAGTTCTGACCTCTGCCCTGTGTCCAGTAACACTTACGTACTGCGCTCAGACTTTACTTCCTTGTGTGATGCTATCAGAAAAATGTGTCCCTAGGCAGAAGTAAACATGGGGCTCCTCTCACGCAGTTCCCTTCTCACAGAATGTCCTGGGAATGCGTGTGCACACACATGCCTTCCTAAAAATTAAAGTTTCGAAAGAGATGTAAATGTTTTTTTTACTTATGCATTATGTTAAGTATATCTTCAGCTATACCACCCCCAAACCTCTTCTCCCTTGCCTTGGTCCTTCCCAACAGCTTTGCTTCTACAGTCATGTAACATATGAATGAATGAGTCTATTTATCTACACAAAATAAGAGAAAAAAAACAATTTGTTTTGTAAGTTCCCTTAATAATTATTTCCAGTTGTATCCAGTTTCCTATAAACAACAGGATTGAAAAAATGCCTTTTGTACATGTAGCACAGGTTCTTTACCTCGTTCTTTCTCTGTTGGACAACCAGGCTGGTTCCATAGCTTAGTTACGGTGAATAGTATACATGGATGTAGAACTGTCTCTTCAACAGCTGATTTCAAGTTCTTTGGGTAAATACCCAGGTATGGTATAGCTTGAGTTTACCCAAGATGTATTTTTAGTTTTAAGAAACCCCATATTGACTTCTATAATGGCTGTCCAAGCTTACATTCACACAAGCAGTAAATATAAGGGTTCCCTTTTCTCCACATCCTTGCCAGAATTCATTGTTACTCTTTTCTTAATGAGTACCATTCAGAATAAGTAAATGGAATCTCAACAGTTTTGATTTGCATTTTATTATGAGGTTGAACATCTATCTTTTACTGTTTATTGGCCAAGGGAAGAGAGAGATGACTCCACAGTTAAAAGCACTGGCCGTTCTTCAAGAAGACCCACCATATGGCAGCTCTTGGCCATCTATAAATAAGGTGATCTGACACCCTCTCTAGACTACTCAAGCACCAGTCAAGCAAGTGGTACACAGATACACATGCACATAAAAGGCTCCTTCGAATAAAATACAAAGACTTTCAAAAAGCCAAGCCAGGGCTAGGATATATCTCAACAGCTGCTAGAGTGCTTGCCTAAAGCCCTGAGTTCAATTCCCATCAGCACATAAAACTGGGCATGGTGGTACACAGCTGAAATTCTTGTACTTGAAAGGATAAATTCAAGGTTAGCCTTATGAGATCTGGCCTCCAAAAAGTTAAGCAAGGTGTGGTGACTAATGCCAATAATCTTAGCATGTGGGAGGCAAAAGCAGGAAGGTCACCAAGAGCTTGAGGCCAGGTTAGTCAATAATAGAACATGATAGGATAGACTAAGCTGCTTAGTGAATCTGTCTCAAAACACCTTATCAAACCAAATGGAAGAAACAGACTGAAGATATAACTTAGTCGTGGAATGTACAAGATCATAGGTCAATCCCACAATAAAGCAACACATAAGTAGAATGTAAAAGGCTCAGCCCACCCAGTAATTAAGTTTGTTTCACCACTACGTAAAATGCTACCATTACTTAAAAATCAAGAAGCTATGAAATGTATAAAGCCTGATCCTCTAGTCTCTACATTGCAGTATGGACCACCATGCCCGCCTAAAGTGCATACCATTCCACAACTAAGTAAGGTATTGAGTAATGGGAATGGGGTGAGAACACAGTTCAGTTGGTAAAGTGTTAACACAGCAATGCAAAGTCCTTGCTTCCATCTCCAGTACTCCATAAACTAGTTACAGTGGTGGTACATGCTTGTAATACCAGCACTTGGGAACTATGAATAGGAGTTCAAGGTCAATCTAGGCTCTGTTTAGATCAGGCTGGCCTCAAACTTAGAGAAATCTAGCTGGGATTAAGTGATGAGATTTTAAAATGTGTAATCACCATGCAAGGCTCTGACTTTTTTTTTTTTAATTACAAAGAAAAACTTTTCCTAATTCAGTTTAGGTGACCACTAGTACCCTTTACAGTCATTTTTTAACTGCCTCTGACTCCAAATTCATTCTGTCTCCATGAAAATGAATTCTGACCCTTTGCCAGCTGGCACAGTTAGAGGTCTTGTCAGTGAAATATTAATAAGCCACCGCAGGACCTGGTTTTGTTTCCTGGTTCCTCCGCACAGACGTCTTTAGCCTGAGGAGCCTGTCTGGGTCATGCTCCTTCAGGGCACATATGTTCTGGACTCTGTGACAGAGTCCCCAGAAACACCCATAGGCTGTTTTTACGGTTGAATACATCTGGCAAGACACTTCCCTTTGTGATTCCTCCACTAGCTAGAGATTTCTAGTAGGTTCTGCTAGTGTGGTACTAGTATCCCTTAAACATTTAACAAGTCCTAACCGTACCTCTCCATGTTTTAAGTAGGTGGTGAGGCTCTTCCTTGATCTTCAGGAATAGTCCTACAGCAGGTTTTAATGACTAGAAAGGTATGTGTGTGTGGGATCTCCCTTAGGTACTCTAGTCTCAACCCTACCAGTATCAACTAGAGTAATATAATATTTATTTTATCTGGCATTCCTGTACTCTTGAATCTCCTTTACTTCCATTACTCTTACCCATTAAGAATTTCTTCATAGTAAATTTTCCTTGTATACAATACTGTGTTCTCTCTCCTCCTCGAATCCAGCCTGATAATGAATTAGATTTGAGAAAATCCCAGTGAGGTCAACTCCAAAGGTAAACCTAGGGTCTATTAGGCAATGTCTTCAGACAGCATAGTGCTCTTTAGAAACAGAAAGGAGCTGCTACAAATGTCTGGCAGGCAGGATCATGCCCAGGCTACCTTTTGTGAATCATAAAGTACGAACTGAAATCCCAAGTGCACTATGGTGGCAGTAGAGTTGACCTTCAGACAGAGAATGCATGAAGTCTTGACTTTTACTTGTGCTTACAAAGAAAATTGCAAGCTCAATATTAAGTTTCAGCATAAGTTGCTCTGAGAATCAGAGCTTCCCAATAGCTCTACAAAAGCTTACTTCTTATAAGCTTCTGATAGATACTGCTGAATGTGACAACTGAATTTTAGCAAGTCTCTCATGGGAGTGAACATTGATACCCGGACTTCTCCCAGCTTAAGCTGCCGAAGCACCTTGCCCTACAGTCTGTAGAAATAAGCCTTCCTCTGCTTAAAAAAAAATCACAGATGGGACAATTTCAAAGATTCTGTCTTCCTCTACATTCACCAAAACCATAGTCAACCAGCAGTTAACAGCTAGGGCCCAAAACTCAGAATGATCTCATCAGGCCCAGACACACACCCTAAAGCCATAGGAATCAAGCTGGGAAGAACTTACACGCACATATGGGTGGAGTGTCAGCATGGGATACAGAAGCAGTGCACTAACATCAATAGGGGGCTGGGGATAGAACTTGGTAGAGTGCTTGCCTAGCATGAACATAAGCCAAGTTCTATTCCTAGCACCTCGAGAACTCGCTGTGGTGGTGTGTCATATAAACCTACCTAACATACTAGAGGGAAAAGAGGGAGCTCAGCAGGTCAAGGTCAGTCTATCTTCTCTCAGGACCTTGTCTCAAAAATAGTATGAAGGCTGGGCAGTGGTGTGCACACCTTTAACCCCAGCACTCAGCAGGCAGAGGCAGTTGAAGCTCTGTGACCAGGCCAGCCTGGTTTATATGAGTTCCAGGACAGCCAGACTATGCAGAGAGACCCTTGTCAAACAAAGGAAACCCTGATATATACTTAATAAGATCTTATAGGCAAGGATATACATGGTATTAAAATAGTTGCTAATGGTGGAGCATGGATGGAAGAAATTGAAAAATGGAATTAAAACATTGTGGACTGATAATGTTATTTAACAAATTGAATATTACTAACCTAGCAGAAAAATCGGCTTGTAAGAACTTTCAGTCCCGCCAGGCGGTGGTGGCGCACGCCTGTAATCCCAGCACTCGGGAGGCAGAGGCAGGCAGATTTCTGAGTTTGAGGCCATCCTGGTCTACAGAGTGAGTTCCAGGACAACCGGGACTACACAGAGAAACCCTGCCTCAAAAAAAAAAAAAACAAAAAAAACAAAAACAAAACAAAAGAACTTTCAGTCCCTAACAAAAGGGGAAACTAACAGAAGGTATTGGTCCCAAAGCCCAGCCCTCAAGATAACACAAGAGGAAACTGAGGGAAGATAATTTTTAATAATTATGTAGCTTTCACTGTATGAGCCAAGTTCATGAACTCAATCTCTTCCACATATTATTCACCTTCTTTACAGGTGAGAGGTCAACTACAGGTTAATTTCTCCAAAGTTCCCACAAGTGGTAATGCAGAAACCGGGATTTAAATTCACTGGAAAACCATTCCCTACTTCAGCCTAGATAGAAAATAGAATTAGCAAGAAACAACAGTTCTGAAGGCCAGCTGGATCATGGAATAGGCATGTTACATGAGCAGTCCCAGAGGTCACTCTGAGTCACTTGGTGTAGCCATCAAGGTAAGGGTCTGCTGGGAGCCTTCCTTAGGGAATCTAATTCAAAAGATTGTTCCAAGATAGGAAGGGAAATCAAGGTAGATGCAACAGGGGAAATCATTGGTATATGAGCCTTTACTTCTTAGGTATGATAGCCCTCATTTCATTTTTTAGGTTAAGGATTAAGGAAAGCACCTGAATTACCATGTTTACCT
The DNA here is from genome assembly GCA_964023405.1 of Apodemus agrarius. Classification (NCBI taxonomy): domain Eukaryota; kingdom Metazoa; phylum Chordata; class Mammalia; order Rodentia; family Muridae; genus Apodemus; species Apodemus agrarius. The sequence continues at coordinate 131,911,349 of OZ030010.1, forward strand.
AAGGTTTTAACTTGTCATAGTAGAGGAATGCCAGTTGTCAGACCTCTCAGGGACTCTGGCTGTCCCTGTAGCTAAAATACCAACAGTGCCCCAGAACAGAAGTTTGGGGAGGAATATTAGGTGGAAAAAAACCTCGAAAAGCCTAAAATGAATTTCTACTTATAAAAAGGGTTTAAAAAAGAACCCAACACCACAAAGACACACATTCAAGTTTTATTGGGTTTCAATATAAAACATTCCAAAAAATGGTCTAAAATACCTATGTTCTATATCCAGCTACCAAATAAACCACAGCACTTTCTGTACTATTCAAATTCTTCTACAACCAGAGTTTAGCCAGAAGAACCAAGGTTAATTTTTTTCTAATTGCAGATTTTAGGCCTGCTGGTTCTATATTCTACCATTTGTCAATAAGGTCTCTTGAAATTTTCTACCTACTCCATACTTTTCATATTTACCTACTCCCCACATTCATATTTAGTGTAGTATTGCCCATGACAAACTAAAAAAAATACACAAAATGACAAGAACCTAAAGGTCTTGACAGAAGAACCCACTCTAGGCCTGATTAGAGTATGGAAGGCATGGAATTCCCTCAACTCTAACAGTATTGTAACAAATTCATACGAAAAATCTCACAAGTTGAATTAAATTCTTTGACCCTATAACTCAACCGGCTTCTGTTGAGAATCTGAATTCACATTATTGGCTCTTAGTTTCCAAAGCAGTAAACTAGAGTTCTATCATGATTTGTTTCCAAGATGGAGACCTGAGGGTAATGTACCTTTTATAAAACTACAGTGACCTAGTGACCTATTTTTGTTTCCAATATGCTCTCCTAACTATCCTAACACTGTCTCCTGTTTCCACTTTCATTTATTTCCTAGCACTTCTTTTTCCCTTGTAAGTTTTACAGGACAACTCATAACGTTTCTTACTGTTGAGGCAATTCATCAAATGGGTTCCTTGCTGAAAATCAGACATCAGTGAGGTATAATTTTATCGACTGAAATGTTTGTGTGTTCTGGTAGGGGTTGAACTCTAGGCCTTACTGGGACTTAGGCAAGCACTCCACCATGGAGTTACCGTCCCAGCTATTTCAATTTTCTTCTAGTCAGTGATCATCAGCTCTAAATTGCAGAGTTGCCCCATTACTCTGCCCGAACTAAGAGTCACCAGAACTTCTTGGGTAGGTACCTCCACTTACCAATTAGTCTCCCTCTTTCCATAGGGTCAATTTTAAGTGATCACTGCTCCCTAATTAATGTTTAACCAACACTGATTAGGTTTAATCAGCCTCCCTCCCTTGAAGACAAAAAAAAAAAAAATCTATTGCCTGTACCAAACCAATTCTGATGCTCACTGGGTAGGTAAGCAACTGCTGTGGTTAGTCTCAGCATCCCTCTGCTTCAACAACTCTGAAAAAAACAAACATGGGATCAAGTTACAGAGAATTTTACAGTGTAAAGTACCTCAATCTTGGTTTTTTGATTTATTAGCACAAAAGTGCCTACTTCCAAAAGTGGCCATATTCATTGCAAGTACTACTATAAGCATTAGCTTTGTCACATTAACATCAGATACCCTGCCACCTTGTGCCCATGAAATTTGGAAGATGCAGTAGCAGTAGCAGCTGCAGCACTAACTATTCAGTTGAAAATAAGCAAGCCCCAATAGCAGGCAATTCATACAATATTGCTCACGCAGCAAACCGTTAATTAGATAGGCTCTTTTAATAAGATTCCTGTAGGCAAGAGCTATTAGTAACTTTCAGAAACAGCTAGTACTGCCATACTACTGATACTCTAAATAAAAGCACATCTGTATACATTCCCTCAAAATGGATGGGCAAAGTATTCCATGACGAGATAACTTCATCTGCATGTTCAGAGTTGAGCATTATCGCCATCTCATAAATGAATCAGGGGTCAGAAAATACTTGCCAACCCCACAGCCACACAATGACAAAGCTACAGTATTTAAACCTTCAAAGGACACTGCTTTCAACACTTACCTGAGCATTTGATTGCTCCTTACTGCCAGCTTTATCTACTGTGAATCAATCAGCACTCCATGACTGTATGACCATTAGATTCAACCTGCAAAGATTACATAAATGAAAACTAGTTATTCCTCTAAAGGAAATTCTTGAACACTTGCCTATAACTGCTCTTACCCCCCTCCACCTTTTTCCAGAAAGAACAGGCAAGTTCAGACTTGCAGCTTAATGCATTTCATGTTCTACTATTTCTCTTAATTGGTGGAAGGTTCACTGTCTTGGGATGGACTGGAATGGCTTAAATGGTTAAGTTGCATGGCTTATGGATTCTCATTCTTTTCCAATGGTGCACTGCCACGTTAAATCCATAAGTTGAACCGACAAAACATTTGAAGGAATAAGTGCAGTCTAAGGATTTTTAGTTGGAGGTCTTCAAGTTTACTATATTCAAGAGCATCTTTTTCAACTTCATGGCTGGACCTGGGTCATGCTGCCTCAGGCTTTTTGCTTTTTTAAAGACCACTTGCAATAGATTTTTGTCTCCATACAGTGTAGTTTCATAGAACTAAAACAAGTCAGGCATCCAACTAAAGGTCAAGTTTGCAATGGCTTATAGGGGTCAGACAGGGGGACCCCAATCCTAAGCCATTTCTTATATTGACTAAAAAAAACTAATTTGAAAAAAAAGTCAAAACATGAAGCATGTTTACAGGTCTTCATCAAAAATATGTAAGAAAAAAGTCACCCCCTCCCAGTTCCCAGACTGCTATTGATAAACAAAATGGCCGCATTAATGCCTCTAAGTGTCACATGCGTTAAAAAAATCCATGTGTTGAATTTGGAAGACTTCTAATAGGCTATTGAACATTTGTGGTTTTTTTTCCAAGTTTTTTTTTAATCTAGAAGGCATTTCCATTGCCATGAAGTACAGTAGGCTTCACTGTACTATGAGGAAGGTAAGTGCTCAATTTCGACTTAGACGGAAAAACTAGTTTGCTTTGCTTACCATCTTTGCTGTTTCACAGGCATTTGGTGCTTTAAATCTGATGTGGAATGCTGATAGATTCACTTTTTAGAAGTCATAAGCCTTTAGGAAGTTGGAGATAACTTCATTGCTTATCTATTTTCTCCTTTGCAATCAAGCTGTTCCTTTAAAAGTGAGACACTACAGAGTTGCAAAAGTTTGAAACAGTAAGAGCAAGCATCGTTTTGCAGCTTCATGGTTGATTTTGGCCAAACTTTTTATTGAGTATTTTGTAGTTGTTTAACACACACTTAAATGGTCTTACTCGGGGAGGGGGAAGGGAGGTTCTTGTAGATTCCCAAGGAAGTGTCAGAAAAGCAAAATATGGCCAGTATCCATTTGCTTTTTTTGGGGGGGGGGGCTTTCTGGGTAAATAGTACATCCCTAGGCATCAGATCTCAGGTTGGTTGGTTTGTTTTCATATATATATATATATATATACTGCGAACATTGAGATTTCAGTTGGAAGACACCCTGCAATCCTGAAAGTAGCACACCCAACCAACCCTCTCATGGCTAGCTTGTCTGCACAGGCAGGGTGATTCATCTCTCAATGGCGACCAAAGGACATCTAGATGGCTGAAAGTTTGTGGAAGATCTTGGCATTGCTTGCCTCATTTACTAGGAAAAATCAGGAAGTGGCCTTCAGGGACACTTTTACTTGGAAAATCACAACACTAGTAACAAGTCAAGGCTTACACATCTACCATTTGCTTGTTGAAAGCAACTCATAATAGCAAATAAAACTAAACATGTCTTACTTTTTCCCTCACAAGAACATAAAAATTATTAAGGGGAACAGGAAATTTTAAAAAGGTAACACAATTTTTCCTTTTAGTAGTCCTTGGGTAGTTTATGACCGAAAAGTTTCCATTTTTGTTTGTTTCTTTGAATGGGGATTTTTGGTCCAAAAGTTTTGTTTGTTCCTAGTATCTGCTTCTGCCTCCCCCTCTATCAGATCGGCTTCCTCCACGGCCACCACCTCTTGGTGCTCCGCGGCTTGAACTGCTGTAGGAATCACGTGGAGGAGGGTACCCCCTTTCCATAGAAGGGGGAAGCCCTCTTTCTTGTCTGCCCACGCGATCACGACCACTTGAGTAGAGATCACTTCGGCTGCTTGAGTAACTGTCTCGACTTCCACCATATCCGTCCCGTGAGCTGCTGTAATCATCATAGCGACTGCTTCCACCATAAGATGGCGGGGGCCCTCGTGTGGGTGCTGCACTACGTGAGTTACCTGCAGGGTCAATGGTCAGGTAATATGGCAACACTATAAATTGTATATATACAACATTTAAATCTGAATTTACAGAATTCTTTGTATTAAAAGTTCACTTTCTCAACTGGGAAGTTTTAAACTCTACCATTGCTGGCCATAAGAGGGAACTGCTCATCTGCTGAGGTATGGAAACGGATTGATTTTAACGTTTGTTTGAAAAGACCGAAGACGTTGTGTATTTCAAGAGGACATTCCAGACAGCTTGTTATTTTAGAGTAGACACTCAGCCACTTTCCAGTGATAAGTTGCAATTTTTGAACTGTTGAGTTTCCTTCATATTGCAATGGTAAATATTTGATCTGGTTAATAAAATTTTTAAATTGTATTTTCACTGTTGGGGGAAAACACATAAGGCTGCCAATTTAAGCAAGCAAAATCCCCTCCGAAGCAAGCCAACAGCCTCAAAAGGAAAAAAAAACAAAATAATATACAAAAGCAAAACAAGGAAAGAACCAAAACACCCTTTACAAAACTAGGAAAAGCCCAGCTGATATAGTTACCCCTTGAAAGCAAGCGAATGTCCCTTTAAAAGCAAGCACCACGCAGCCTATTGATCCAGCTCATGAGCCTAAAACCTCAAGCTGGTGAGAGTTTAAGATCCTTAAGCAACCGGTATCTTACCATAACTCTCATATGAGTCTCTGTAGGAGCCTCCACTTGGGTGATCTGAATAGTCACGGTCCCGACCGTAGCCATCTCTATCACTGGAGAAAAAGCAAGTTTTCAAATTAAAATAGACATCGTTTTTAGCATCTCAAGTTCTTTCATAATACTTCTAAAAAAAACAAAAACAAAAACAAAAACAGTGCTTTCAAAGTCTCAAATCTATTATGTTTGTTTTGTTTTAGCTGCCCAATGTGAAAATGAATTGAGTATGAGAGGAGAAATGAGTATGCCATGGTGATCTTGTAGGGTCAAAAGACTATTTTGCATGCAGAATCTCTTCTCTCCCTTCCCCCTTATTTGTAAAGTGCTTTTAACAGCTAAGTTATCTCTCAAGCCTCCGGAGGCATGAAGTTTTACAGAAACTTCTTATAAGCAAACCACAGAAGTAGCCACGTACCTATAGCCTCTAGATGGATAGTCATCTCGTGAACTGGAATGACCATAATCGCGGTAAGTATAATCTCTTGGTGGTGGTGCATAATCTCGTGTATCGCGAGAACTTGGGTAGTCTCTGCTTGAATAGCTACAAAAAAAGACAAGTTGGTGTATGCTTCCAGTGTGCTTTCTTTCAATGTGAGTCTCAAAAAAAAATGCACTTTTCTATTACCTGTCTTTAGTGGAATATCCATCATCTCTCGGGGACAAATAAACATCTCTTCTAGAAGGCAGGGGCTCCCTTCGTGGTGGGCCTCCGTAACCATCTCTTCCACGTGACACAGGGGCTTAAAGAAAAAAATAAGCATTAAAATCTAGTCATCGACAAGCTACGTGGTAGTTGTACTCAGGCTATAAAAAAGGGATTTAACCAAATATGCTATACAGCTAAGACAGGAAGCTTACCAGTCACATAATGTCAGTGCTTACTAATCATAAATGAAATTAATTGGAACCCTTCAGTTTTAAGCATAAGCATTTAAACAAAATGTATTACTGTGCATTTATGGTGGGGGCATGGGAGTGTGGTGGTGCAAATGTGGGTCAGAGTACAACTCTGTAGTCAATGCTCTTTCCACTTTTGGGTATGACTGGGGATTGGATTCAAGTTCTTGTTTTACCCACTAAGCTATATCAGTGGTCAAGCATATTAAAAAAAAATAAAAACGATTGCCCCATGTAGGTTGATCCTCCTATATACACACTCCCACTCCCATCCCCCCGACCCCAGTGCTGGGAATGGACTTGCACCACTATGCCTGGCTTCAACCTAGCAGCCCAGATTTGAATGCAGGCCACAATTACCTCTTCCTCCCATTCCACTGCTGCTACGAACTGGTCCTGAAGGTGTTGATCTTTTAGGAGGAGGACCTCCACTTCGTGGTGGTGGTCCTCTTTTTACTGGAAGAGGTCCTCTCGAAGAACTCATGGTAAAATTCATGGAATAGCCACCATCATCTACATATAGAATAGAAAGAAAAGATATTACATAGTAATTAAGAAAACACAGTAATTAAGACAAAATAAATAACACCCAAGAAAAAAATTAGAACTATTTGCCTCAAGGGAAAAAAAACACAATTATGTGCATGTGCATGGGTCACACCATTATCCTGTGTCACACCATTATCTTTTCTGCTTAGCTGGGGAGGGCTGAGTTTGTTTTCCATTGAGCAATAGCAAGCATGACCCGAGTTCAGGACCAGCCTCAATTAACAAGGGAGACTGTTTCAGAAATCAAGACCTCCTATAGACTAGGAAAAATAAAAGAATGGCCTGGGTAAGCCCCCATCCTGCCCTGCATTTTTTTTTTACTTACTTTGTTAAGACTATGGTCCAAAATTTTAACACTAATTATGGCCCTAATTTTAATTTGGGCCTTCCACATTTTCCTTTCAAGTCATGAGCACTACACTAAAATGTGGTGAGCGATGGGCAGTCTCCATCCAAAGGTTTAGCCTTTGAACAAGAATGCACACAGCAGTGTAGATCTAGCTTAACTTAAAACACCAAGCCCAAGTGCCAATCTTTACCCATGTGTCCCCCCCGTGAGGGGGGTCCTCTGGCTCCTCCACTTCCTCCTCTTCCTCCTCGAAGACCTCTGGGAGGGCCTCTGCTCCTTGGAGGTGGAGGTGGTCCACGTCTGCCAGCTTCAAAGGATGGTTTGGTAGCTTGCTCCACCTTGATGGCTTTTCCATCTAAGGACTTCAAAGAGAAAAAATAATTGTATTAAGATTTAAAACAACCTTAAAAGTCCACTATGCCCCGTGACTCCAATAGGCCCTTTAAAAAAAAAGTTTTATCTACCAAATATCATAGTAAACATGATGGAAATACTATTTCTATAGATAATAGTTTCCATTTATTTACAATTTCTACTAGATGCAAGAGATTCACTATTCAACTCCTTAGGAAAATAAAAGTCTAAGTAGGTGTTCAAGATGTTACCAAAACAAAAAGAGCTAAATTATCAAATTATGGTTTATGGGTTCTAAGACATTCACAGTATCACACAACATCATCATCTACTGCTCTGAACTAACTTTGTTAGGCATATAACCCTTAGCATTAGGCACAAAATTTGGTTGTGGAATCACAGACTAGAGACTATTTCTAGCATGCTGGGGAGGATCTGTGAGTTAGTTTGAGGTCAGCCTGATCTATATAGTCAAGACTACAAAAGACTATATACATCGAGTCATGACTGATTCAAACAAACAATAAAATAAAAATTCAGATTAGTAGTGGCTGTGATCAAAAGTCTCTGAATATGCATGCATACACAAAATAAAAATTTCAGAGCTGTTCTGGACTGAAACTCAGATAACACTTTTTAGTTATTTTTGTCACCAAGAAACACCTTTTTATTAAGCAGACAATCATACCTTTCCATTCATGTCTCTGGCAGCATCCTTTGCATCTGCTGGGCTTTCAAAAGTGACAAAAGCGAATCCTCTTGACTTATTGGTTTCTCGGTCCTTCATCAAAAGCACTAAAACAGTTGAGGGGGTTACTTTCATTCAAACAAAGATATTCAGAGCACATTTGCAAAAAGCAAGCTCAGAACTTCTTAGAGGACATATTGCATTTATCATGTCAGTGATCAGTGGATTCAAATTCATCACAGCTTGTCTTTTAATTATATTAATATAGCATATAATTTTAGATAACTTACCTTCCACTATTCGTCCATATTTGCCAAACACAGCCTCAAGGGCTTTCTCATTCGTTTCTGTATTAAGCCCACCAATAAAGAGCTTTCCTGGGCGATCTGCTTCTACCATTTTTCCTCTCAACCGATGGGATCTGCTGAAAAATGATATTATTTCCTCTCTGGAGAAAGTCCCCAAAGTTTATTGAACAGCTTAATTATGGCTCATGTTTTATTAAAATCTTTATTCTTTAGTAAGTAAAGACATCGATCGATAAATCTCAAGTACAGTAGAAAACCAATTGGCATACTTTGGCTAACAGTACAGCGTGATTTTTCACTAACTGGGTTTACAGGGCCAGCCTAGCTTACCATCTTCATCTGCCCCGTCTTTAGTCAATGAAGAGCTACTCAACACTTGAAAAGGCTACTTTTACTTTCAAATGTATTTGACTTTTAATACAAGGTTGCAGCCTTAGAGTGCAGGAACTAACGGGGGAGGGGCAGCACACCTGGCTCTGGTATTGGTCTCTTCTATCTTTAAAACATTCATTCTGTTACCTATCACCCTGCCTGCTATCCGCCCCTCCCCTCCGCCCCCAACCCGCAGCCAAAGGTATAAAATACTCCCTATTCATTCAAGGTCACCAGCCAGATGCACCAGGTAAAGAGCAAGCCCTTTCCACATTTAGATTTCCTAGTCAAGTTTAGGAACAAATCTCTAACTTAGGACAAAGTTGCTGCATCTAGCTCAATGAAAGATTGCTATCCGATTGGAAAGATAAAAGTGCCAGAGTAGGAAAATAACGGAACCCCGAATCACACACTCTTAACACTCTTTTCCAGTCTTGGCACCTAATTAAGACTCATTAAAAACCGCGTGTTAAAGACAAAATGGCGACACTTGGATCCAAACCAGAACCAACAACAGCCTCCCAGCGAACTAACTTTTGCTTTGACACTTGCACTGAAAACTCAGAAGGCTTCCTCTCCTTGCCGCCAAGGACCAGAGGAGCCCGCAGAGAAGTCCACCAGCCTATCATCAGCACCGACGCTGTTCTAGTGCTACTCCCGCGGTCCGGGCACGTCCCGCCCCACCTACTAAGCTGCGCCCTCTGCCCTCCAGCGACAGGGGACAGCCGATCCTCGGGGAGACGCACACATATAATGGACCCCTTAGTGTGCTTCTTCCACCCCTTATGCTTTAAATACGATGACACCTTTGGGTGTCTTAAAATGGCGCCCGCCGCCACTATCTCCCGGGAAACAAATGGTATCTAGCCCTAAGATGACAAGTCTGCGGAAAACAGGTCAAGGAAAGGAAAGTCCTACCCGAGGGGACGGCGACGGTCTCCAGCTCCAATGAGCTCGCCGACGGGGCCTCCCGAGCAGCGCCGCACCAGTGACAGCTACCGATTTTCAGAACGGAACAGAAATGACGCTAGGACGACTGCGCAACGAGGGCGAACAAAGGAGACAGCAATCTTTATACTACCCGGGAACGAGGCTGAAGAACCCGGATGGAAATTAAGCTTAGAATTTGAAGCACGAAGGGAGGGAAGGGAGTGGTTCCCAGACTCTTCATTGGCCGTCCCCTTTGTCATTCACTAGTCACCCCGCCTCTTTCCTGTGTCTCTTAAAGTTCTGGCCGGTGCCCTATTTTAACCGTTTGCCCTGCCCCCATCCATTCTCCTCCAAGGCGCCTTTCAGCTTTATGCTAAAACAGTGAATGGGATTTATTGACTAGAGAAGTAAATTTATTGAGTGACCTATTAGGTCAAGCAAGGCGCACAACTTTTACTTTTGCACGAAAATGCTAATTCCAAAAGCAAGGTGAAAACGGTACCTAGTGCACTGCCAACATTGTAGAAAAAAGGAAACAAAGAAGTTTCATTGTTACTCTATAACTGGCCAAATTTTCTTGAGCAATAAGTAATACATTGGAAGACTCTGTTAGGTGTTTGTTAAGTGAAAACAGAACTTGATGGCATCACAAAAATGCCATCCATAGAGAGTGATTACTGAGTACTACTAGATTCATGTACAAATGAGACCAGGTCAGGTGCATCCCGGTTAAGACTGCCAAGTAAAAATCCCTGCCTGACGATAGTTGGAGTGCTTACCCACACATTTCATCCCAGTATTTGGGACGCTGAAGCAGGGCAGTTACGAGTCTCAGCACAGTCTGGCTTTGTTAAGTCTGTCTCAAAACCCAAACCAAACAAAAACAGAAAAAAAAATGCTACCAGGTATGCTTGAACTCCAAGTGAGCATGCATAATTTGTTTTGTGTTTTGAGACAGCATCGATCAGGCTGAGAGTGCTGTTGGAATTCACAATTATCCTTCTGCCTCACATTTCCAAGTGCTGGGATTACAGGCATGAGCTACCATATACCAGGTTCTGCGTTCTAAATTTCTATCTGCCTTGTGGAGGGAAAATTACAATTTAACCTTGAGGGATTTTCGTTTCTTCTTTTCTTTTTCTTCTTTTTTGTTTTTTTGGTTTTTGTTGTTGTTGCTGTTGTTGCTGCTGCTGCTCTTTTTAGTTTTTTGAGACAGGGTTTCTCTGTGTAACCCTGACTGGCCTTGAACTCAGAAATCTGCCCGCCTCTGCCTCCCAAGTGCAGGGATTAAAGGTGTGCACCACCACTGCCCGGCTCTTCTTCTCTTCTCTTCTCTTTTCCTGAGACAGGATTTCTCTGCCTGTTCTAGAACTTGCTCTGCAGAGCAGGCTGGACTCAATCTCAGAGACCTCCCTGTCATTAATTACCTCCCATGTGTAGGGATCAAAGATGTGTATAACCGTTGCCCTCCTGGGCAGGATTTTCCTCACAAGTTAAAAAAAAAATCAGCCCAGTGTGATGGCTCACACCTTTAATCCCAGTTTGGGAGGTAGAGGTATGCATCTGAGATTGAAGGCAGCCTGGTTTAATGGCAGCTAGAGCTACTTGGTGAGAGCCCGAGCCAGAACAAACCAAAGGACAAATCACTACGTATTGTGACTAGCACCCAGGGGAAGCAAACTAGATGGCTTTAGTAAACAATGTTAGGGGAGGAGAGATGTGATCAACGCATTAAAAGTGCAGGCTGTGGTGGCTCAGGTCTCTCATGCCCACTTAGTAGGCTGAGGTAAGAGCATGACTACCACCACCGACTGCTGACTGCCTCTAAAAAAGAGATGAAAGAAACCACGGAGGGCACACAGCAAAGATAACTGAAGATCAGGATTAAAGAAAAAGAAGCCAGGAAGAGCTGGGGACGGGGAGGCTTGGTATGCTTATTGATTGATATTTACTTATTTATTGTCATTATGACTCTCGACAAGACCTCTGTGTATTGCTCTGACTGTCCTAGAACTCTCAGTACATCGGGTTAGCCTCAAACTCCTCCCTCCACCTTCTCATCATCCTCTCCCTCTGTAGTGCTGGGATTGAAGCCATGCACCACTACCGCCCCACTAACACTTCGGTCAGTTAATGGAGATCACTAAGTTGCAGCTCTCCAAGAAGGGCATTGTAAAGTCATTGCAGCTCTATCTACAGTCCAAAGTACAAGGTGTCTTTTTTTAAAAGTCTATTGTCTTGACATCCTTCTCTAGGCTGCTGTCAGATAAACGATGAAGCTTGGAACGATCGTCCGGAGAGAGCTTACCCACACTGGAAGGACAGATCTCACATGCTCTCTATCTGGTGTTCCTAGTGCCAAACCTTCAGATGTGAGCGCATTGTCTGGAGGAATTGCAGAAACCAGAAAAATAAAAACTGAGATGATTTCAAAGGAGCAGGAAGGTGACAATAGAGAGAGGCAAGCAAGACACAAGGGGGCATGATAGTGGAAATGGGAAACATGGGAGCTCTCTAATTAAGGGGGGGGATGGGAAAGTGGGGAGGAGGGTGAAATAAAAACAGTAAGGATGCCAGAATAGTCCGTAAGGAAACACATTATTATCTACCTAAAAATACCTATAATATGAAGAATAAATCAGTGTATAAATACAAATATGCAGTTTTAATGAAAATTTCCCATCTAAGCTGACAATGCTCCCCAAGTCCCCCCAGTAGCCATGAACCATCTAAAAAGAACCCCAAAACATTCATTCCCAAGAGGCTCTCTTTTGAGTCCAAGAGATTCCCAAAACAGTATAGGTTTTTCTTGTTGCCCTAGATTGAACCCCCCAAAGGAAGAAGGTGAGCATCTTTGCTGAAGACACCTTGGGCACAGAGCCCAGAGGACCCAAGCTGGAACTGACTTGAAGGAATGTCTCCTCCCTGAGGCCCTGCTTTCCTGGTACCAGAAGGCCACCAACGGTCCTAGCTAGCCACTGTGTCTATGAATCATGACAGCAAGCAACACGTAACCCAGGCTACCTGTAACTGTTTATTACAGGAGTGTGCCACCACATACCCAGTAGCATACCCAGTATGTTACACATTGTAGAAGGAACTAATGTAATAATAAATGAAACAGAGACTTGACTTTTTGACCATTATGAAACTTAAAATTTAGCAAAAAAAAAGAGAATGATTATTAGAAAATAAAAGATAGTGACGATTTCTGTGAAGAAAATGAACTGTATTAACAGAATTTGATAAGATGTATATAATACCTGGGTGTAGTTGAACACACCTTTAATCCCAGCACTCAGGGGCAGATAATCTCCACTGAGTGCAAGGTCAGACCCCTTTACTAGGGAGAACTAGGCAAGCCTGGATCACTTAGTGAAAAAAAGGAAAAAGAAAGATATGCACTTGGAGGAAGCCTGCTTAGAATAGACAAGAAAGGGAAAAATCAGAGCTTAAGAATGAGAAGCAACTGAATAAGTTTAGTCTTATTAGAAAATGTAAAAAAAAAAATTTAGATACCAGTCTTTCATACAGTGGATTATGTCCTCATGTGGGGTCATGTAACTGAATGTGGCCATAGTAGTAAAAATGGCAATATAAAAGGTTTCTGATACATAACAAAAATCCAATTCAAAATCAATATATATGAGATATATGGAAAGAGGGTCTATAAGAATGACTTACAGACTGTGGACCAGGTGATGCAACAGTGACTACCAACCCAGAAGTCTCTCAGTTCACAAGGCTGGATGTAGAGACTGGTCTTCAGTAGTTGCTAGAATCCCTAAGAAGCGGGCTCTAATGCCAGTGAAAGAATGAACTTGCCAGCAAGGTGAGAGCAAGCATTGAAAATTCAAAGGCTTTCTATTTTGTGTTGTTATTTTTTGTCTTTGGGGACCTTTTTGTTTGTTCTTGTTTCTTGAGACAGGGTTTCTCTGTATATCCCTTTTTGTCCTGGAACTCACTCTGTAGACCAGGCTGGCCTCCAACTCAGAAATCTCCCTGCCTTTGCCTCCCAGAGTGCTGGGATTAAAGGTGTGTGCCACCACTGCTCAGCAAAGGATTTCTTTTTCCAAGCCCTTTTATAGGACTTGGAAGGTATAGCACAGATTAAAAAAAAAAAGACTTTGATACTCAAGATCTGGATTAAAGGTGTGTCTTCCTGCCTCAAGGTCCAGATTCAGTCTTCTCACATCAAAAGATCTGATTTAAAGGCATATCTTACCTGAAAGGTCAGGTTTAGAAGGGGATCTTCTGCTGGGTGTGGGGGCACACACCTTTAGTCCTTCTATTCTGGAGGCAAGGCAGGCAGATCAGAGTTTGAGGCCACCCTGGTTTACAAAGTGTGTTCCAGGACAACCTGGGTTACACAGGGAAACTGTGTCTCAAACATAAAACAAAACCAAAAGAACAACAAAAAAAAATCCCACAACAAAAACACAAGAAGTGGCCCTTCCTACTTCACATTAAGCAAAAATTCCCCACAGGTATGCCCTCCATTTGGGGAAATTTTGTTAAATTCCAGATGTTGTCAAATTGACAGTCAAAGACTAGCCATCACACAAAGAAAGGAGAATTAGTAGTTCAAGGGCAATTTTAGGGACATAATGATTTGATGTTAGCCAGGGTTACAAGCAGCTTTGTCATGTCCGCAAATGATTGCTTTTTGAGTTAGTGACTTGAATTTTACTCCACACATACAAATGTTAAAAGACACGAGCATTGTGGCACACACCCTTTCATTAGAGGAGGCCTAGGAAGGAGGATCTTTGTAAGCTCCAGGCCAGCCAGGACCATGTAGAGAGACCCTATCTACAGAGAAAAAATTTGTGGCTAGGCCAAAATTTTCAATCATTTCTGAAACAACCCTAATTGTGTTTGCCATTTGATATTACCTATGTGTGTGAAGCAGTGTTCTCAGCATTGACTTTTATAAAGTAAAAATATTGACAAACTCTGAAAATATTGAAAAAGCTCTAGGTTCTCCAGTATCAAGCATTCAGCAGGGATTGTGTGTAGTGAATTCTATATAGTTTATCATCACTCAACATTTAATTTATATGCCTGTTTTATGTGCTTACATACTCATGGTTAAAAAAAATAGGAAGTATAGTATAGGAACTTCTTTATCTTCTATTTACAAAGCATGCTTTTATATACTCATCCTGTTTCTTTTCATACTACTATGTAGAATAGTGGTTCTCTGACTGCATTAATGTTCCAAAACAGTGCAAAATCTGTGGACATCACCATTCTCATAGAATCACACACCTGGGCTAAGGGTGAGGAAAAAGGTTAACAGTTTTAAAAGACTTATAGTTTTGTTTTTTTTTTTTGGTTTTTTTTTTTTTTTTTTTTTTTTTTTTGGTTTTTCGAGACAGGGTTTCTCTGTGTGGTCCTGGCTGTCCTGGAATTCACTCTGTAGACCAGGCTGGCCTTGAACTCTCAAATCCGCCTGCCTCTGCCTCCCAAGTGCTAGGATTAAAGGCGTGCGCCACCAACGCCCGGCAAAAGACTTATAGTTTTATGCTGTCTGTTTGTGATTTGCCTGTAGTAAGGCCAGAAGTGGGATTAGATTGCCCCACCTGGAGTTATACAAACTTGTTTTCTTCTATGTGGCTGCTTGGAGTCAAACTCAGGTCTTTAGTAAGAGCATCAAGCTGCTCTTAACCTCTGAGCCACTTCTCCAAACCCACAGGAAGAGTATATATATATATATATATATATATATATATATATATATATATCTGTACCCACCCTGTTTCTTTTCCTCCCATTTCAGGACCCATATCAGGGCACAATTTATTTTAACAAGGTCTCTTTGTGTTGTCCCAGCTGGCCCTGAACTTACTATTATATCAGGCTCCCAGATCATTGCAAGTCTGATACCGTGTTAGAGACACATACACATCATTCTGGCTTAACAGGCAAGCATGTAGACCGTAATACCTGCCATGCCATGATGGGAGCAATGACCTAATCCATCAAAGTCCATACATAGCTCCAGAAAAGTTCCTAAATATACTAACCTTGCTTTTTAGCTTCTTTAGTTCTGATTCTGGATAACTGCTCTTGTAACTGAGGTATGTCAGCCCAGGATGTGGCTTTGCGAGAAAGGCTCAGAACTGCACTTGGGTCCCAAATACCCAATGTAGCTGCTAACCAGATAAAATGCTTTACATTTACGAGATACAATAAAGGACTTTATTGGCTTGAACTGTGTCTCCCAGTAGCCTTCTCTAGTGATACCTCATAATACCATGTAGATTAAGCTGACCTTGAATTCACAGGGATCTGCTTGTCTACTCCTTCTGAGTGCTGGAAATGAAGATGTGTGTCATCATGCCAGGCTAACAATAGAGAAACACAAATCCAGCTCCAACCCTTTTGATCTGCAACGCTTTATTACCTGGAAGTTATGCTAGTGCAATGGTGTGCAAAGTTTGTGGGAGCAACCAACCTGTGAGATTTGACCCATACCTGGCACTGCTTACATCACCAAGAATTTGAGACTAGATAGTACAGAGACCTAAGGTATAATAAAAAGGACTACTGTAGCCAGGCGTGGTGGCGCACGCCTGTAATCCCAGCACTTGTGAGGCAGAGGCAGGCGGATTTCTGAGTTCGAGGCCAGCCTGGTCTACAGAGTGAGTTCCAGGACAGCCAGGACTACACTGAGAAACGCTGTCTCGAAAAACAAACAAACAAACAAACAAAAAAACCAAACCAAAACAACAACAACAAAAAAGGACTACTGTTTTAAAGACAAAAACAAAAACTAAAGCAATAAAATGTCTCCTAACAATATTCTTTCATACTCATTGATCAGTGCTCTAGTCAGGGTTCTCTAGAGTCTCAGAACTTATAGGATGTCTCTGTATATGAAAGGAACTTATTGGAATGACTTACAGTCTGTAGTCCAAGTAACTGAACAATGGGCAGCTGTGGATGGGAAGTCCAAGGATCTAGTAGTTGCTCAGTCCCACCAGGCTAGTTGTTTCAGCTGGTCTTCAATATAATCTGGAATCCTGAAGACGTAGGTTCCCATAGATGTGTTGACAAGTAAGCGCAATCCAAAGTCCTTATGGAGGCCTCCAGCAGAAGGTGTGGCCCAGATTAAAGGTGTGTAGCACCACACCTGGATCTGGGACTTGCTTTGTCCCAGGCTGGCCTTGAACTCAAAGATCTTCTTGCCTCCGTCTCCTGGGATTACAGGCGTGTACAACCTTGCCTGGGCCTGAGCTGTTCTTGAGCACTCTGCCTCAAAATCTCGATGTCAACATCCAGGTCAGAAACTTGTGTCTCCAGCCTCAAAATCTGGATGGCAAGTGTGCCCTCCATTTCTGGATTGTGGTTCGTTCCAGATGCAATCAAGTTGACAAGCAGGAATAGCCATCACACGTGCCTTGTTCAGACATCACCAAAGAAGCTTCCTTTTTTACAGCAAATAGGAATAAATACAGAGACCCACAGCCAGACATTATGCAGAAAGTGAGAGACCTTAGAATGCTCTGCCCTAGCCAGGTAGTGGTGGCACACGCCTTTAATCCCAGCACTTGGGAGGCAGAGGCAGGCAAGTTTCTGAGTTCAAGGTCAGCCTGCTCTACAGAGTGGGTTCCAGGACAGCCAGGGCTACACAGAGAAACCCTGCCCTAAACAGTATGTCTCCATCATGCCCCAACAGAAGAGGAGACAGAAAGATTCTTAAGAGCTAGAGAGGATGGAGGACACCAAGAAAAACAAAAACAAAAACAAAACAGAAAAAAAACGGTCCATACCCTCGAAATCAATAAGATTAATGCATGTATGAACTCACAGAGCCTGGGAGGCCTGCAAAGGTCTGCACCAGATGGGCTCCTAGAGCTGAAAGGGGAAGTGGACACATGGCTCCATTTACTAACCCAGAAGCTTTCTCCAGGAGATAATCATTTGCAAACTGAAAGCCTAGTTTCCCACAGACAGGCTTTTGGGATAGCCCTCACTCCAGTTGTTTGGGACCCACATGAAGACCAAGCTTTGCCTGTCTCTGGGATATGTCTTCTAGATGGGCTGTGTTGTCTGGCCTCAGTGGGAGAGGACATACCTAGCCCCACAGAGACTACATGAGTCAGGGAAGAAGGATAGCCAGGGGGGTCCCTGCCCGCTCAGAGGAGAAGAGAGGAGGAAGGGGGAAAGGATTGTGGGAGGGAATGCCCAGGAGGAGGGGCAGTGAGTGGGATGTAAAGTGAATAAAAAAAATTAATTAGTTCCACCCAAGGGACTCTCACTGGGGAAACCAACTACTCTAATGGGTAAGCTGCATCTCCAACAGTAGATGGCCAACAGGAAACAAACAGCAACATCTTTAAAGGTTGCCTCATAATGGCTTGTCATGAATTTTCCTTTTTTTTTTTTTAAGTTTTAAAAAAGTATCTTGGCCTAGGAGATGGCTCAGCAGTAAAGAGCACTGACTGCTCTTCCAGAGGTCCTGAGTTCAGTTCCCAGCAACCACATGGTGGCTCACAACCATCTGTAAAGGGATCTGATGCCCTCTTCTGTCATGTAGGGATATATGCAGACAGAACACTGTACTTAATAATAAATAAATTACTTTTTAAAGTATCTTTCAATTTTTTTGTTTTTATTTTTATTTTATTTATATTTTTCTTTCTATTCTATCTATAGATCTTTTGTGTATATATCATGGCTTCCAGTTCAGTGTTTGCATGTGATTCCTGAGGGTAAGAACCAGTAAGCCTCTTTCTTCTGTCTTCTCTTTGGGCTCTTTTTACTTCTGCTTGTTTTGATCTATCTTCATGTATTAGTTTTTGTTTTATCTTATTATATTATATTTTATTATTATCCTTTAGAGTCTAGTTTGTATTCTAATGAGAAGCAGAGGGGGTGGATCCCGACGGGAGGGGAGGGGGAATAACTTAGAGGAATAGAGAGAGAGGAAACCATAACCTGGATATATGTGAGAAAACATCTATTTTCTTTTGTTTTTTTTTCTGTTTGTTTGTTTGTTTTCGAGACAGGGTTTCTCTGTATAGCCCTGATTGTCCTAGAACTCACTCTGTAGACCAGGCTGGCCTCGAACTCAGAAATCCTCCTGCCTCTGCCTCCCAAGTGCTGGAATTAAAGGCGTGTGCCACCACCGCCTGGCTAAAACATCAAAACATCTATTTTCAATAAAAGAAAAAAGTAAACTAAGAAAGTAAAAAGTACAAGTAGTATCTACTAAACTTCTTTCTCTTCCTTCCTTCCTTCCTTCCTTCCTCCCTTTCTTTTCTTTCTTTCTTTCTTTCTTTCTTTCTTTCTTTCTTTCTTTTTCTTTCTTTCTTTTCTTTCTTCCCTCCCTCTTTCTTTTTCCAATCCCCCCTCTCCATCCCTTGTTCCTCTTTCCCTCTCTCCTCTTTCTTTCCTTTTGACAGGGTCTCATAGATCCCAAATCTGGCCTTGAACTTCCTATGTAGCCAGGCAACCTCCCACTCCCAATCTCCCTTGCTCCTCAGTTCTGCAGGTATTGCTGAGATTGCTTGTGTGGTTCAGCACACATGGCTCCATGAACTTTTTATCTTTTTATTCATGATACCTATGTAACCAAAAGAAAACCTTCCACTATATAATGAAGTCTTGATCCTTTCTCTGGCCCAGATTCTCCTTGAAACAGTCTCTTCCCTGGTAACCAACTTCTCCTTTTATTATGCCATCACATTCTTCAGACTTTCCACCCAGATCTCTTTCTGTTGCTTCACCAAATCTGCAACTCATTCTCTGTCACTGAAGTTTTCAGTGATTGGTCTTATATCATCTTCTCTTTCTGCACTCTCTTCTCTCATTCATAAGCCATCAACTCCAGCACTTAAAATCAACGTTCTAGAGCCACATATTTATCTGTAACTTTACTCTGTCCACTTGTGCTCAGAGTACACAAGGTTTAAACCCAAGCTCTCGATCTGAAACTAATGAGTCATCGCTGGCACCAGTTCCTCTTTCCCTACACCTTGCCATCAAGTACCACAACTGCTAAAACTCTTGTTTGCTTGAAGACAGGGCCTCATACATCCAGTCAGTGCTGACCTGAAACTTGCTATGTAGATAAAGCTAGCCTTGAGCTCCTAATTCTCTTGCCTCTAATCCCAAGTGCTGGGATTGCAAACATGCTACAACTTTGCCTAACTCAAATTCTCTCTTATATTTTTCTGTGTATCTAATTGCACTTACATTTCTTCATACATCACATTTAGTTACTTTTAATATATGTATGTGGGTGTACATGCACCATGTAGCATGTGTAGAGGTCAGACAACAACTTCCAGGAATTAATTTTCTCCTTCTTCCATGTAGGGAATCAAACTCAGGCTATCAGGCTTAAAAGAAAGACCCATTACCCTTGAGCTATCTTCCAGCCCTATTTATTTGTTTGAAAGAGTTTTATTTGTCTTTGTTTTTTGTTGTTGTTGTTGTTTTTTCGAGACAGGGTTCTTCTGTGTAGCCCTGACTGTCCTGGAACTTGCTCTGTAGATGAGGCTATCCTGGAACTCACAGACATCTGCCTGCACCTGCCTCTTAAGTGTTGGATTTAAAGGTGTGAGCCACCATGTCTGGCCAGAGGGTTTTTTGTTTTTTGTTTTTTGGTTTTTTTTTTTTGGTGTTTTGGATTTGTTTATTTTTCGAGACAGGGTTTCTCTGTATAGCCCTGGCTGTCCTGGAACTCACTGTGTAGAGCAGGCTGGCCTCGAACTCAGAAATCTGCTTTCCTTTGCCTCCCAGAGTGCTGGGATTACAGGCGTGTGCCACCACCGCCCGGCTCAGAGATGCTTTCTTTAGGTGAGGCTATTCATGAATTCCTTTCTCCTGCCTCTCAAGATCTAGGATTAACCCTGCATGCCACTATGCACTATGTCTGGTGGGCCTCTTTCTCTTCTTTTTCTCCTCGTCTCTCTTTCCTCCCTTTCTCCTCTCTCTCTTCTCTCTCTCTCTCTCTCTCTCTCTCTCTCTCTCTCTCTCTCTCTCTCTTTTTGAAACATGGTTTCTATGTGTACTCCTGACTATCTGTGGAACTCCCTACCTAGACCAGGCTGGCCTTGAGTTCACTCAGATATCCTCCTGTCTCTGCTTCCCCAAGTGCTAGGATTAAAGGCTTTACACCATTACTACCCAGTTTGGCAACCCTTTTCTTTGATTTTAGTTAATTTATTTAAATTTTATTTTTATTTCTTAATTTTATCTCACCAAGACACTAAGGCAAGCATTCATCACGTTGTTCCTTAGCCTCCATAGAGCTAGTCAACAGACTTGGAGCTTCTTTTTTACTCATTTCTTCTCTCTTCTTTCTCCTTTCCTTTTTCCCCTAATCATTTCTTCCTTTTGAAACAATGTCTTTTGCAGCCTAGTCTGACCTCAGACTTGATACATAGCTGAGGATGACTGTGTTCACAAATTTTGTGTTCACTTGACGCAAGCTAGAGTCACCTGAGTGGAGGCATTTTCTTAATGCTGCCATAAGATTGCTCTGTAGGCAAGCCTGTAGGGCATTTTCTTAATTAGTGATTGTCAGGAGAGGGCCCTAGGCTGATAGTCTTGGGATCTGTAGGAAAACAGGCTGAACTAGCCATGAGAATGACACTAATAAGCAGCACCCCTCCATGGCCTCTTCATTAGCTCCTGCCTACAGGTTCATGCCGTGTTTAAGTTCCTGTCCCGATTTCCTTCAGAAATGAACAGTACTGTGGAAGTGTAACCTTAATGAACCTCTTGTGTTCCACCTTACTTGTTGGTCATGGTGTTTCATTATAGCAATAGTAATCTAAACAAGACAATGAGCTTGAACTTTGGATCCTCTGTTCCCAGTTTCTATCTCCATTTTGCTACAATTACTGATGTGCACCATCCTACTTGGCTCTTGGTATGCAGACATGTCACACACTGATACGGCCAACATTATGTTGACAAATGACATATATTATAAGGGTCTATGATTCATCAAAGAATGATACCCCGGACTCAGTATGTAAACTCAGAGTGTTTTATTCTGCAGAAGTCCAACATGCTGGAGTCTACCATCTACAAATATGGAGACCCTAAAGTGAGCCCGCAGGCCCGATTTAAAGCATATTAGAATAATTCTGAAGAGTGGTAGGTGACCTCTATTCATATTTGTTGGCTCTATCTCTATGGGACATTCCAGAACCATTGCTGAGGTATGGAGTGCTTGAAACTGTTGCTGTGGAGGTATGGATACTATTGTTGGAGAAGTATGGAAACTGTTACTGACCCATTGTCCTTGCTTCAGGCCAGGTGGCTGGGCAGTTTCTGAGGCCTGGGCTTGCCTGGACTTGCCCAGTTCTTAAAAACAGATATTTAGGCTTAGTCTCCTGAACTGCCAATTTGAAGCCTGTTGTGGAGTCAGCCTAGCTTCCTGTCTCATATGGTATTTTACCCATTATTTTTTTAAAGAATATATTCATCTTACTTTGTGTGTGTGTGTGTGTGTGTGTGTGTATGTGTGTGTGTGTGTGTGTGTGTGTGTGTATAGTGGGGAACCTATAGAGTCCACAATAGTGCATTGGATTCCCTGGATCTGGAGTTACAAGCAACTGTGAGGTACTCTATAGGGATACTGGGATCTGAACACTGGTGAACCATTTCTCCAGCCCCTTAGCCACAAATTGTTTGCATAACCCAAAATTTCAAAGTGTTTCTCTGTGCTTTATTTTCAGCATCTCATTGTTTTATGCCCAAAACTTTTCTTATTCCCTATTTTGAGTTAATTTGTATGTATACAATGAAATGTGCATCTTTTAGAAGTGCTATTTTGTATTATCCTTGCACTGGTGGATTACCTCAGTGTACACACACACACACACACACACACACACATATTTTGAAAAAAGAATATCAGCCAAATGTGATGGCATATAAACCTTTAATTTCAGCACTTGGAAGACAGAGGAAGAAGGATCTCTGAGTTTTCGGCTAGTCTGGTTTACAGAGCTAGTGCCAGGCCAGCCTGGACTACATGGAGAGACACTGTCTCAAACAAACAAACAAAAAAAGAAAGACAGAAAAAGAAAGAAAGAAAGAAAGAAAGAAAGAAAGAAAAAGAAAGAGAAAGAAAGAGATTTATTTTTGAGATCTTTTGGCAATAGTACTGGTTCTTGTTTTTATTGTTCATTGTTGATTGTGTGTCTCTATATTTGTTTTTGTGTGTCTGTGAGGATGTTGCTGGAAGACACGGAAGCATTTGTTTGACTTGATGGGCTTAATAAAGAAGATCAATTCAGGTAGCTGTCATCCAGTTATTGGGGGCCAGAATTAAACAACAACAAAAAGAAATAAAAAGGAAAGTCCACTCTCTCTGCTTGAGATTGGTCACTCACATTTGTCCTTTTGATTTTGGCACTGATTTGTGGACTTTCTGGCTTATATTAAGACTTATATTATCAGCTTCCCAATTTACAAGTCTTTGAGCTCTGATGGAATTCTTTCACTAGCTTTACTAGCTCAAAGGATTGTGTGAAACAGTCTTCTAGGCTACTAAAATTGAGTAAACTAATTCCTAAAATAAATCTTCCTGTCTATCTATCTATCTATCTATCTATCCCTCCATATATCTGTTTTGTTTCCCTGAAAACCACACAATGCTCTATATCATTATAATAAACATTTTTATTTCAAGTTTGTTTACTAGTATTTATTTAATATAGACAGGCATTTCAGACAAATTATCACATCATTTAAAACACTTTGGAGCTATTATTTCACTCATTCCATGCTGATCATTTTTCTATGACTTTGAGTGAATTGTCAAGGAAAGCACTACATAAAAAAAGATTTGATTTGGGCTCACTTTCAGAAATTTCAGTCCATGGTTGATTTTTGTTTGTTTTTGTTTTTCCTTTGGGACCAGTGTCAAAGCCATGGTGAGAAGGATCACAAAACTACTCATCCCCTCGAATCTAAGAATGAAGTGATAAACTGAAGATGTCAGGGTCCCAGAAACTTTTTCCGAGGGCAGAGCTCTGCTTGCCTGGCTTCCTTCTACTAGGCCCCCAATGAATGATGATTCTAGAATAGCCCAGTATTTTTCAATACACGGGCTGTTATGTAGGCAGCTGTCAGCAAGCACCCAGGTCTACCTTGGGGATATGGCCACACACAGGTGAGTTACACACAAGTCCCAAAACAGACACATAGATACAAGCTGGTGAAGATGGAGGAGAAAGCTTCTGGTCCCAAGGCTGTGTTTATTTAGAATCACATGTGACATACTACCAAAACCAGTTACATAGCATAACTTTACTATTTACTTTTGGGTCACAGGATATCTGGTGGTAGCCATATATTACCTGGCTCATGTTGGATATCCTTGTGGATAGCATGGTGTCTAAACATAAGCTGGCCCTTCAGGCCTTCTGTTCTCTACAGCCCACCCATTTTAGACAGTTGGTGTTTTATCATTGCAGGCCCACATTCTTTGTCCAGGTTTCATCTGGTTTCTATACTGACCACACGAGGGCAGTGTAGAGCTGTGTTGCCCATATTATACTGATGTGCCATGCAGGCAACAGGTTCTGGTGGATTCTGATCATTTCTCTCTCCATGTTAGCAGCCCTTGAGAAGGATAGCCCCTCACCATTATCGTCACATTCTTCACTTGTAGTTAGAACTCCTGGGTGGTTGCTTCGAGGGGCTGCTTCCCCTAGGATATGTTCATCCTCAAGAGAAGTCAAATGACTGATACCCAAATCAGTCACTGGATTTGGCTTGACCATATATGACCACCATATCTGCCTATGTATGTGGCTGGCCAGGGAGAGCAGTATAGATTTCCATGGACTAAAGTACAGTCAGTGACAGTGGGTGGTAATAGAGACTAGAGACTAAAGTCTCCATCTCCTTTCCTTTCAGCAAGAAACTATCTGCTCTCCCACCCCCACCCCCAGTCTCACAAAAGTAGAGGTCGGTGCATCCAGGTTATGGCTAAACTACTTTCATTTTGATTATATGTCTACACACACACACACACACACACACACACACACACACACAAGAGCTCACGCTCCAAATCACAAAGTAGAGCTGAGTTTTCAGTTTTTCTCCTCGCTACTAACTTACACACATTTTTTCCCAGCAATCAAAACAGCCAGTTCTCCATTGTCTTCTTCTTCTTCTTCTTTTTTTTTCCCGAGACAGGGTTCCTCTGTGTAGTCCTGGCTGTCCTGGAGCTCACTCTGTAGACCAGGCTGGCCTCGAACTCAGAAATCCACCTGCCTCTGCCTCCCAAGTGCTGGGATTAAAGGCGTGTGCCACCACTGCCCGGCTCTCCATTGTCTTCTATTTCTTCCATCTTCACTGACTTCTTGGCAATGGCAGCCAGGACCTGGACCTGAGAAAATGTCCCCAGAGATGCGGGGCTTCAGTCCATCTCATCTCCGGTCTTTTTCTTTCTTTTCCCTGAAGCAGTTGCATCCTGTCAGCAACACTAGGTGTGAAGTCCAGCACAGGAGAAGAGGAGGAGGGTCATGGGAGGGTGGGAAGTTGAAGAGATTACTAGGATTCACAAGCAGATGGGACATACTTTCCTCTTTCTGCACTAAGGACGTTTGATAGGCAGTTGTCAGCAGGCACCCAGGCACACACTGGCATACACGGCCATACTGAGGCAGGTGGCACCCAGGTTACATGTTGACAAACACACAGGCCTAAAGACAGACACACAGAAGTGTGCTGGTGAAGATGGAGGCAAGTCTCAGGCCTCTGGCCCCAAGACTATATTTATACAGAATCACAAAATGTAGCATTTTGCCAATACCAGTTATTTAACAGATTGTTTTACTGTTGTTTACTTTGGGGTCCTAGGATATCAGGTACACAGCCATACATTAGCTGACTATTTGGATAGATATCCTTAATGCTCCCATTTGTCTAAAAGTAAACTGGTCCTTGCAGCCTTCCTTTTCTTATGGGTCTCAGTGTATAGCCTTGACTGCCCTTGAACTCCCAAGATCTGTGTGCCTTTGCCTCCCAAGTGCTGGGATTAAAGTGTGTCACCATGTTCGATTGCTTCTTCGTGGTTTTATAAAAGTGTGTCTGTCTCTCTCTGGTCTGGAACTCACTGAGCAGGCTGGAGCTGGCTAGTCAATGACTGAGAATCTGATGTCTCAGCCTCCCCAGCTTTAGGACCACAAACCACAATGCCTAGCGAGCCTCACCTCCTTTTGATGATGATGATGACGATGGTAATGGTGATGATGATGATTAGCAGCCCAAAGAATCAAACGGGATCGATACATGCTAGTCAAGCATTCTACCACCAACCTCTCTTTCCAGGCCCCTTTCATATTTTCTCCCTTTTCTTACAGGGTCTGGGATAGCTAGGCTTCCTCAAACCCTCTGTAGCTTAGGAAAACCTTGATTTCTGTATCTTCCTGCATCAGTCTCTGGGTGTAGCTATCCTTACAGGCTAGTACCACAAGGCCTGCTCAGTAGATTTTTTAAAAGAGGAGTAAATCACAATCAGATTTGAGTTACCAGCTTAGAAGAAATATAATTACATCTGGAGAAACTGTGAAGAAAAAGTGTCAAGGCAGGAAGCCTTGGAGATAATCTAGTCTGGCTCTATATGCACACTATAGACATTGTATGTCCTCTGGGGCTGGCACTTGATATACTATGGCACACTTGTTCCTTTTTGACCCTCTATAGTGCTGGTTTAAGAACATTCTTCATTATAGTAAGATTCCATGGTATGACAATATTTCTTTGCCCCAATATTTAAAATTGGTGTTTACCCAATGAATTATTGGATACATAGCGTCTGATGTGGTGGTTTGAATAGGTTTATCCCCCATAGACTTGTGTTTGAATGCTTGGACCATAGGTAATGGCACTATTAGGAGGTGTGACCTTGTTGGAGGAAGTGTGTCACTCTGGGAGTTTCTTGTGCTTAAGCTATGCCCAGTGTGGAATTCCAGTCTCCTCCTGCCTATCTGCAGAAGACAGTCTCCTTCTGGCTGCTTTTAGATCAAGATGTAGAACTCTCAGCTCCTTCTCAAGCACTACGTCTCCCTGCACACTGCCATGTTTTTCCATAATGACAATAATAAACTAAACCTCTGAAACTGTAAGTAAGCCCTAATTAATTAAATGTTCTCCTTTGTAAGAGTTGCCTTGGTCATGGTGTCTGTTCACAGCAGTAAAACCTTAACTAAGACATCTTATATCTTTACATGGTTAGAAACTTACAAAATGAACTGTTTGAAAACTAGTTGTTACATTAATATATTTATACATTTTCTTTAATATGACCAGAACATCCTTGTTTGCTATCACCACATATCACAAATACCATGTTTTAGTTTCTATTTTTTAGGAGTATGGATGTTTTATATGCATCTATGTGTGAGTACCACATGTGTGCATGATGCCTATGGAGGCTAGAAGAGGCATTAAATCTCCGGGAACTGGAGTTTGATGGGTTGTGAATTGCTGAGAATGGAACCCATGTACTCTGGAAGAGTAGTCAATGCCCTTGACCAATGAATCATCTCTCCAGCTCCACGTTTTAATTTCAGTTACTTTTCTATTGACATGACAAGATGCCATGACCCAGGCAATGTATAAAAAAAATTGGAGCTCATGGTTCCAGAGGGTTAGAGCTCATGACCATCATGACAATGAGTACAGAAGCAAGCAGGCATGAGGCATGGGACTGGAGCAATAGCCAAGAGCTCACATCCTGAGACAACCACCACAGTTCAGAGCGGGCTGGGTGGTAAGGAGAGAGAGCACTAAGGGGGAATGGTGTGGGTTTTTATAAAGCTCAGTGCCCAGCCCTAGTGGCATACCTTCTCCAACAAGGCCACATATTACAGTTCTCCCAATTGTGGCTACATAATGAAATGCATGAGCCTATGGAGATCATTCTCATTCAACCATATGAAACCATATCGCTGATATTCAAACAAATATTGTCACAATCTCCTACCTTGAGACTCTGATGTTCCATATAACTTTCTAGATTGTTTAATTTTGAAACATTCTGAATTTTAACAGATGCATCAGGTTATTTTTGTACTGCTACACACTTAACTTTTCCTTTTTTGTACTATTTAATTTGATAACTATATTATGTATTAGACCTTCTTTCTAGCCTCTTCTTTTTTCTTTTATTATTCTTCATATTACTGTTAGTTCCCCCCACCAATTGTTTCTGATGCAGTCTCATGTGGCCTAGGCTGGCCTGAAACTAGCTGTGTAGCCTAGGCTAACCCTGAATTTCTAATCCTCCTGCCTCCTGGTGGGATGAATAGCACGCACCATGATGGGCTAGTTTCACCTTTTCACATACTAGCTAGGTAGACTAGGACAAATTAAGTTTTCCTCTCCTGGCTTCAGTTACTTTACATAAAATGGACTTATCAATTAATTACTACCTTGCCATGGAAATGGACACTGGAAAATCCCCATGAGATGACGAGTGATTCGCTATTGTAGCATGTCCATGAAGTATTCCCTTCCCAAGTACCTATATCTGCATAACTGAGGAGGTAAAGGCAGGAGGATCAGGGGATTAAAGGATGAAAGAAAGTATGTAAGAAACCGGGCCACATATTCGTAGTGTTTATCTGGTTCCTGGCTCTTTTCCAGTTCTTCCTACTTCCTGGTTCATGTGAAGATAATAACTTTTTCAGCTACATCTTTCTGCCGTGATGGCCTGCCTCACCACGTGACCAGGCCTTAAATTTCTAAAAGCATGAGCCCCAATAAATCTTTCATCTTTTGAATTGTTTATTTTAGGTCTTTTGTAATGGCAAAGGAATGGTTATTTTTAGTAAACTAGAACTTCTTAACCTGTTAAAGAGCTCTATGAAAAAAAATTACATAGTTGATATCAACAGTAACAGAAGATTGATTACCCCTTTCCTCATACACATACAGAAGACCATGGGAAGGAAGGCTGAGAGGCCCATCCTCTGCATTCTGTTCAGTATTCTATTGGAAATCCTGGCTAGTTCAACAGACCAAGAAAAAGAGAGAGACATACAGATTCAAAGGAAAATTAACCTCAGTACAGTGGTACCTGCCTTTAATTCTTGCACTTTAATCTCACTCATCCCAGGCATATCTCTGTTCCAGGCCAGAAAAGAATAGAAAGAAAAGAGCCCCTGTTTGTGTACAGCAGACAGTATAAGCCAGGCCAGGTTGCACAGACATGTAATTCAAGTTCAGAGGCTGGGGCAAGGGCATGGCAATTACAATGTCTACATAAGCTACAGGCTAAATTCAAGGTCAGCCTGTGCAAGTTAGCGAGTCCTTGCCTCAAAAGCTAAGAAAAAAAAAAATAATTAGGGCTTCTGTTGAACCACAATAAATACCCTGGGAGATGTGTGGTGGAGGTAGGAGGGTTTCTCTGAATTGGCTACTAGTTAATCAGGACTACATAATAAAACTGTGAGAGAGAGAGAGAGAGAGAGAGAGAGAGAGAGGAAAGGGAAGAAAGGAGGGGGAGGGAGGGAGGGAGAGGATGGAAGAGGAGAAGGGATGAATGAAGGAAGGAAGGAAAGAAAATCTTTTAAAGCAGGGGCGCAATGACCTCCAATAAGATCTCTGTGAGTTCAAGGCCAGTGTGTTCAATGTAGCAAGCTGCAGGCCAGCCCAGCCGGGACTACAGAGTGTAAAATAAAATAAAATAAAATAAAATAAAATAAAATAAAATAACATAAAATAAAATAAAATAAAATAACAAAATAAAATAAATAAAAATAAAATAAAATAAAATAAAAATTTCTCCCCAAATCTGGTAGTCATATTTTAAAATAAATAAGTAAAATAATTTTAAGAAAAACAAAACAAAGATACTCTTACATTGTTTTGTTACCTCATTACAAAGACAGCTATTTAAAATCAAAGCACTCTATTGATTGCCCCCCATTTTTTAAAAAATTATTTATTTTATTTATTATTAGTTTTACTTATTCACTTATTCACTGCCACTGCCTCCCTCCTGATTATCCTCTCCCACAATCCTTCCCCCATCCCCCTTTCCTTTTGCTTCTGAGCAGGTGGGGGCCTCCCTGTGTAGCAATTTGATGGACTCCCCCTTTTTTGAGACATGGTTTCATTATGTCGCTCTGGGTGGCCTGAAATTAGCTACCTAGTTCCAGCTAGCTTCAAAGTTCCAGAGATTCACCTGTCTCGGTCATCAGAATTCTGGAATTAAAGATGTTAAAATTGATGCATCACTGTAAAATATTCATACCCACCCGTACTCCTTCTAGTATATCTCACAAATTCTCCTGACAGAAAAGATAGGGGCGGGCTGATAATAGTGTTAAGAGTATTTTCTTTTTACAGTTTAATTACATTTATTTACTTGACTCGATGGGGGACATAAGCCATGTTAAGAGGAACTTGTGGAGGTGGAGGTTGGAGAACTTGTGTGTGTTGAGGGGAGTTAGTTCTCTTCTTTCCCCTGTTGTCACTTGTTGGCATCAAACTGTTTCTCGGACTTAACAGCAAACACCTTTACTCACTGAGTCCCCCCTCGTCCTGCACCATAACTTTAGTTTTAGGGGGAAAAAAACCCTCAAAAGAAACAATTCATGAGGTTGAAACCACTAATACAGCCTCCCCTCCCCCACCTCTTCACCACGCCCCTGTGAGGTAGTTTGACACGTGGCTAAAATGGCGGGAAAGTTGGGCCTGTTTCCACGCAAGGTTGCAGGCATGCGCACTTCGCCTGCTCACTAACTTCCGCTGCCGGGTGTCCTAGCAACAAGGTCTTGAGTCACAGGCTAGCAAGCGCCTCTAACGGTTTTTCTGGAAAGTTCTTAACCCCGCCCACTCATTGCTTCATTTCCTGGCGGACCGTTGGCCCTTCAGTTCCCCTCTCCTGTCTCCTCAGGGTGCTTGCTCCTGAGGTAGCCTTTAAGATGGGATTCGGTGGTCGCGGCCCTGGCCTCTACTGGCTGAAGTGGCAGCTGTCGCTGTTTTTCTTGTTCACTACCTGTGAAGCATTCTTCTTCCCGGGACTGGTTCCCATCACCTACTGTGAGGAGGGCCATCCCTACTCCAACTGTAAGGTGAGGAGCAGGGCAAGAAAAGGGTCCTAGAAGGCCGCGGTGCCGGAAAACACCGCATGGTCTCGGACCCACCATCCTACATTTTTTGGGGGTTCTGTTCTCGAAGCGTCTCTACCGCCTCCCGGCCCATCCTCTACCTCCCCTCGGGGCCGGCACTGGCGTCCCTGCTGGTGCGCCTAGGCCTCAGGCCCTCCCCCAGGCTCTTTGGCCCATTACGCCTTCATTCTGCCCTGGCTCTGGCCTTGCGGCCTACTCCATTCTAGCCTCCGGAGGGATCCTCTTTATCCCTTCCCCACCTCCCCACACTCTTCAGGTCCACCTTCCTGCCCGAAGCCCGTCCTTTTCCCTCAGCTTCTCCATCCTTTCCTCTCTCACTTGCTTTCCTCCCCTCAAGTTCTCTTACCCTCCCACCATTTTCCCACCATCCTCACTTATGGGAACTTTTCAGTTCTGACTCTTGGTTACACCCTCTGGCTGCCCTGGTCCTCCAAAATGTATTAACACTCATGGTACTGTCTCTTTCTACAAGCAGGCGAGCATTTGCCACACGGGATGTTTAGTAAACTTTCAAGTAACGGAACTGTAGTCTCTGTGCTCTCATCGTCCCTTCCCTCCCCACCCTCCCACCCTGAGTGCTTTTTAAGTCCAGTCCGGATCTGCATCTAGGCTAGCCTTGAACTCAGCATCTATTCAAATGCAGACTCAAATATGGGCTACTACGCTTTATTTTTATTCTTATTCTTCTAATTATTTAATTTTGGAGACTTGGTCTCCTGTAGCATAGCCTGGTGGTACCCACTGTCTCTGCTAATCATTGTGCTTCACTACATTTTTTTTTTGTAAGAAGGTCTCACCATGAGGCCTTGAATTGGTAATGATCATGCTTTCAAATTCTGATTGCTGGGATGAAAGGCAGACAAGCATGTGCTTACATGAACATCTTTGAAAAAAAAATTTTTTTCCTTGAGATTTGGTTTTCTTGAGTAGCCTAGGCTTATTTCCAGCAACAGCCCACCACCCTTGTGTTTCAATCCTGTAGAATGTTGGGATTACAGGATTTAACATTGTATATACTGATTCTTTTTCCTCTTTTCCTCCTCCTCCTCTTGTTCTTTTTGTTGTTTGTTTTTTTCAGGACAGGGTTACTCTGTATAGCCCTGGCTGACTGGGAACTCTACAGAACAGGCTGGCCTTGAACTCACTCAGACCATCTGTGTTTGCACACCCCACATCCTGACACCAGTGCAAGGATAAAGGGCATAAGCCACTACCACCCAGCTTTTTAAAAATTAATTTATTTGTATTTTGTGTGTATTGGTATTTTCCTTACATGTATGGCTATGTGAGGGTGTCAGGTCTCCTGGAATGTAAGGTACAGTCAATGGTGAGGTGTCATGTAGATGCTACATGCTGAATTCTGGTCCTTTGAAAGAGCAGTCAGTGCTTTTAACCACTGACCACTGAGCCATTTCTCCAGTTTTTAAATTTTATTTTTATTTTTATTTTTATTTTTTTATTTTTTTGTAAAGAGAAGGCTTCCTTTGTATAACACAGTCTAGTCTGGGGCTCAGCATCAGTTTGCTTCTAACTTGCATGTGCTGGTTTTACAGGATGAACCATAGCACGGGACTCCTGCTTCTTTGTATTATATTTTTATTGTCTTTATTATTATTATTATTTGATTTTTGAGATAGTTTCTCTGTGTAGCTGCTATTATTATTATTATTATTATTATTATTATTATTTGCATTTTGAGAAAGTTTCTCTATGTAGCTCTGGCTGTCCTGGAACTCACTCTGTAAACTGGTCCCTGTGTCCCAAGTGCTGGGATTAAAAGCCTGCACCACCAAGGCCAAGGCCTGCTCTTTTTATTCTTTTTTTTTTCTTTTTTTGGCTTTTTGAATTTGTTTTGTTCAGACAGGGTTTCTCTGTATAGCCCTGGCAGTCCTGGAACTCACTCTGTAGACCAGGCTGGCCTCGAACTCAGAAATCCACCTGCCTCTGCCTTCCATAGTGTTGGGATTACAGGTGTGCACCACCACCGCCTGGCTCTTTTTATTCTTTAAATAGCTGTGATTAGCTCAACTTTGTGCACCTTTCTTCCTTCCTTCCTTCCTTCCTTCCTCCCTCCCTCCCTCCCTCCCTCCCTCCCTCCCTCCCTCCCTCCCTCCCTCTCTCTCTCTCTCTCTCTCTCTCTCCTCTCTCTTTCTTTCTTTCTTTCATGTATTCATTTAAATTTATTTACATTTCAAGTGTTATCCCCTTACCCAGTTTCCTGCTCAGGGAAACCCCCTATCCCATTCCTTTCTCCCTGCTTCTACAAGAGTGTTTGGGGGAGTTAGAGAAAGGAGTGAAGGAGCTGAAGGGCTTTGCAGCCCCTTTCTTAACTTTAACAAAAGCTTGCCCGTTATCTTCTGTCGTGGTATAGCTCTACAGCTGCGCTCTCCCATACTTTACCTTCTTTTCTCATTGTTTTACCTGCTTCCCTTTCTCACGTTTTTCTTTGCATTGCTTTTCATTTTCTTCCCTCCCCACCCTGTCTCTTTTTTGCCTTTCCCCTTACTCTTTTCTTGTTTGTTTTGTTCTCCCCCCTTTTTAATTTCTTGTTCTTTAAATCTTTTTTCCCTTCCTCTTTAGGTTCCATTCACTTTCTTTCCCTTCTGTTTCTTACTGAGGCTCTTTCTCCTTTCCTCCGTTCCCCCCCTTCTTTCTTCCCATCTCCCTTTCGATTGTCTTCTGTTTTATTTGTTTTGTGTTTTCCCTCCACTTTCTACCTCCTCTTCCACTGCATTTCTGCATCTCATTCTCTCCCTTTTCTTTGTTTCCCTGTCCATTTCTTCACCCACACTCTCCCTGTCTTCTTTCTCTGTTATGCTGCCTTGCTTCTGCTTTACCCTTTCTTTTTAATTTCTTGTTTCTTGTTTCTTTTAATTTCTCGTTTCTTTTTTTTTGGTTTTGTTTTACCTTAGCCAGTGTCTTTATGTTTCCTTTTCTATCTTTGCGTTTCCCTTTCTTTGTCTTTCTTACTTCTTCCTTATTCTTTTTTTGTTCTTTGAAACTTTCATTATGCTGTGTTTATCTGAGACAGGGTCTTTAGGTATTCCGGGCTGACTTCAAAGCGTGGCCAGGGATGCTCTTGGACTCTGATCTCCTGTATCTATCTTCCAAGTGATGAGATTACAGGTGTGTGCTGTTATTCCTGGCCTCGTGTCTTTCTTTCACCCCCATCCCTGTTTCTGTCTTTATTCTTCCCTCTGCTTTTCTGTTTTGTCTTTCCCACTTTTCTATTTGTTCTTACCTTTCTCTTTTTCTCTCTCACATTTTATCTTTCTCTTCATCTTCTTTCTGCATTTCCCTTTTTCTGTTTCTTTTCCGTTCACATCCACTCATTCTTTCTCTTTTTCTCCTATTGCTTTGTCTTCTCTCATTTTGTGTCTCTGTCCTTCTTTCCTTCCCCTCCTACCTACATTTCCATTTCTTTCCCCTCCCACCCTCCTCTTTCCCCCTCCCCTTCCATTCCACTTTCTTTTTTTCCAATTTTCTTCCACCTCCCCCTTATCATGGTCTCCAACCTCTGCTCTCTCTCATCCCTTTCTTTCCCTCTCTTTTCTTCTTACTTTCCCTTTCCTTCTCTATGACTTCCCCTTTTCCTTTTTTCCTTTCCCTTTCCTGTCTTGCTTTGTAGCTGAGTCTGGCTTGATACTCACTATAAAAACCTGGCTGACCTAGAACTCATGGGTGGTCCTCATGCCTCTGTCTCCATAGTGCTTCCATTACAGATGTGTGTCACCACTCCCAAATAGCTATCCTCTCCCCCTTTCTCTCTCCTCCCCCTTTTCTTCCTCCCTTACTTTTCTGTTCCTTTTTATTTCCTTTATCTTTTCTTTCTATGATCACTAGCTTCTTTCTCTATTTTCTCTCCATTTCCTTTTCCTCCGACTTTGTTTCTGTCTTTTTAAACTTTTGCTCTCCGTCCTCTTTTTGTTTCCCTCTTCTTATCATTCTGTCTTTTTTGTTTCTCTGTTTCTTTTTCTGTCTTTCTCTCTTGTTAAACTCCCTCTCTTTTTAAGTTCCGAATCGTAGTTCTCAGGGTTGTATGGTAAATGCCCTTAACTGCTTAACTATTTTGAATTTGTGCTCCCCTCCTTTACCCTCCCTCCTCCTCTCTCTCCCTCCCTCCTCCTCCCTCTGTCTATTTTGCCATTCTCTTTCCCTTTTCTTTGTTTCTTTTTTCCTTTCTCCTCTCCTCCCTTCCTTTTTGTTCCTATCTTGCTCTCTTCCTCTTTAACTCTTTCCCTCTTTCCCTCTCCTCTTTCTTCACCTTCCATCTGTTTTCTCTCTCTTCTTGAGACAGGGTCTTACTGTGTGTCCCTGATTTACTTAGACCTCACTATGTAGCACAGCTGGCTACATCCATCTTCTCCTGAGAGCTGGAAGGGACTTTGCCTTGCCTCAGTTTCCTCTTTTCCCCTCTTTCTTCATCTTTCCCCCTCCTTTATTTATTCCCATGAAGGTTGGGAAGGTCGATGGACAGTCTTTGGAGTTCTCTTTTTCTTCTTCCACCTTTTCTTGGGTTCCAGGGATGGATCCCAGTTTGACCTCAAGCTCTGGATCCTTTTCCTTTCACCTCTCTAGTCGCCAGGATTGCAGGTTTGCAGCCTGACATCGTCCTGACTCATCCCCCTTAGCATTTGCTTTCGGCTTGTGCCTTCACAGTTGTGGGGACTCTGAAGTCAGGAAATTAGTCCCTTGTTTGGTACATGTAGCAAATACACTTTTCATCTTTATCTGTTTTTTTTTTGGGGGGGTTATGTGGTTCCTCTTTGCAATTTATACAGTTTAATTTCTATTTCAAATTGGAAGTTAATGACTTCTGGGTTTTGCATACGATGTTGAAAGGTCTTGCTCACTCCACACAAGATTATAAAGTCGGCTTGTTTGTTGTCTTGCTCTCTCCCTGTGCCCTCTTCTCCTTCTCTCCCCATTCCCCACCCACCTCTCTATGTGTTCCCTCCCTCTCCCACCCCTGCCTTTCTCTCAACTCCCCTCCCCATGCCCTAAATCAATTCTATTCTATACTAAAAGATTATAAAGTAATTCTCCCATGGTTTCTTTAGTGCTTTATGGTTTGTTTATATTTATGCGAGATTAATGTCTTCGTGTGTTACATGATATAAGGATCTGACTAACCTTTACTTCTAGCTCACTGACCAGTTATCAAAACACTATTTATTGAGTAATGCATCTTTTCTATAATTGGTGTGAGAAACTATCGTGGTTATTTTAAACATAAGTTCCCAAATACACATTTTAAACTATAGTTCAAATCTTATACTTCTCAGTACTACATTGTGAATTTTTTGTTTTCTGTCCACTATCATACAATAAGTACAGTTGTTTTCTTTTTGTTTTGTTTTTGTTTTGTTTTTGTTTTGTTTTTGTTTTTGTTTTGATACAGGGTTTCTCTGTGTAGCCCTGGCTGTCCTGGAACTCACTCTGTAGACCAGGCTGGCCTCGAACTCAGAAATCCACCTGCCTCTGCCTCCCAAGTACTGGGATTACAGGCGTGCGCCACCACTGCCCCGCAATAAGTACAGTTTTAAGGCAGCCATATCCCTCCTTTGGCCTCCTTGGGTACCACATGCAGGTGGTACACAGACATATAAGGAGGCAAAACAATAAAATAATAATAAAATTTAAAATGTTTTAAAAGCTGATCAGAGAATTTAAAGAGAATGTTTTTCTGAGGAAAGGAACATTTGCTACTTTTAAAAAACATTTTGAAATGGTTTTATATTTTTTTTTCTTAAAAGTTAAGAATGAGCCGGGTATGGTGGCACACGCCTATAATCCCAGCACTTGGGAGGCAGAGGCAGGTGGATTTCTGAGTTCGAGGCCAGCCTGGTCTACAGAGTGAGTTCCAGGACAGCCAGGACCACACAGAGAAACCCTGTCTCGAAAAACAAAACAAAACAAAACAAAAAAAAGTTAAGAGTGGTCAAAGCCAGGTGTGGTGGCTTAGGCCTTTAATCCCAGGCAATACTTGAAGGGCAGAGGCAGGCTCTCTGTGAGTTCAAGGCCAGCTTGGTCTATATACCAGGAGAGCCAAGTCTATAGAGATCCTGTCTCAAAAACAAACAAGCAAATAAACAAACAAAAGAATGGTTAAATATAAAATTTATTCATCCAGGAAACCCAATTTTCTTAGTTCAAGCTTTTGTTGCTGTGATAAACTTCCATGGCTACAAACAATTTCTGGAGTTTATAACTGATGGTAGCAGCAAGAGGCCAGGGTCCCTCTTGGTTGTTTTCTTACATGTTTTGAAAGCACCACTCATTGTATTATTATTGAATGTTCTTTTTCTTTCTTTTAGTCCTCAATTCAGGTGTATGCTGATAAATTGTACTCAGTGGAAGGTGCGATGTTCTATGAGTATGATAGGTAAGTGTAGCATAAGTGTTTTAAACAACATCTTCAGGGACTAATGATACTGAGGGAGTCTGGTGCCCCAATGTGGGGAGCAAGTGTCAACTGGCCAGACACCCCGGAACTCCAGGGGACTGGACCACCAACCAAAGAGTACACATGGAGGGACCCATGACTCCAGCCGCATAAATGGCAGAGGATGGACTTGTTGGACATCAGTGGGAGGAGCGGTCCTTGGTCCTGATGATGTTTGATGCCCCAGTGTAGGAGAACACCAGGGTGGGAAGTCAGGAGTGGGTGGGTGGGTAGGGGAGCACCCTCATAGAGGCAGGGGATGGGATAAGGGGCTTCTGAAGGGGAGACCTGGAAATGTAAATAAAAAAAATCAAAAAAAGAAAAACAAAATTTATATTAAAAAAAAGTCTTCAGAGTTGTAGCTTGATTTTAAAACACTAAAACATGAGAAAGGTTCATATGGAAATTTTTAGTGAGTGATGTTTTGTTTAGTAATGTTCTGTATGACATGATCAGCTTAGTATGGCTTAACATTTGGAAAAAGGAATTATCTTTATTAGAGAAAAAAGACTAAGATATTCTTTGGTATTCATATCTTCTACTAAAATCAGCTCTGACTTTCATTATAAGGCAAGGCTTAAATAGAAGGTAGCATGAATTTTTAATGTATATAAAATGCCTTGGTTTCTCTGTCTTTTTTAAAGTCTTCCTATTTATTTATTTATTTATTTATTTATTCACTTTACATCCTGATTGAAGCCCATCCCCCTCGTCCCCTCCCAGTCCAACCCTCAGCTCCCTCCCCACATTTCCTCTTCCCCTTCTTCCCTGAGAAGGGGAGACATCCCCCATTGGTATCAACCCATTTTGGCACATCAAGTTACAGCAGGACTAGGTGCATCCTCTCCCACTGACATCAGACAAGACAGCTTAGCTAGGGGAAAGTGGTCCAAAGGAAAGCAACAGAGTCAGAGTCAGCCCCAACTCCAGCTGTTTGGGGACCCACATGGAGACCATGCTGTACATCTGCTGCATTTGTGTAGGGGGCCTAGGTTCAGCCTTTGCTGCATGGGATGAATCTTAAGTCGGGCCAGTCCTTGGTTACCCATTCCCTTAATCTGTTTTCTAGCTTTGTCTCTGCACAGCTTGTACACAGAGCAAATTTTGGATCGAAGGTTTTTTGGATAGGGTTGGTGTCCCCCTCTCCTTCCATTGGAAATCCTACCTGGCTACATATCAGCTTCTGTATACTCTGCTGCTCAGAGTCTCAGCTAGGGTCATCCCCAAAGATTCCAGGGAGCCTCCCCTGTCCTTGGCTTCTCTTTAGATTGTATAGATCTTTTGCCATTTAAAATAAATACAAGATTTCTGTGTATTTGATTTTCTACCTAAGTCATCTTATATTCAAAATAACTGAAAGAAAGTTCTAACTTGTTTTATTTACTGAGTTTTTTGAGATTATATGGGAGTATGCTTAGGGAAAACTTTGTTCTTTAAATTTGCTTTGACTAGAACTAATAATTTTGTTTCTGAATATATTGAGTTAAAATTAATATGGACTTAAAACTGTTGGTTACTTATTTTTGTGTAATGTAAAAGTTAACCACCCAAGTATTATGAGGTGGTTTCTTTTTTCTTTTCCTCTTTCTTTTTTTTCCCAAGACAGGGTTTTTCTGTGTATCCCTGGCCAACCTGGAACTTACTTTGTAAACATAGATGGTCTCGAACTCACAGAAATTCTCCTGCCTCTGCCTTGGGAGTGCTTGAATTAAAGGTGTGCACCACCTCTGCGAGGCCTGTGAGTTTTTTTAAATTGTCATTTCCTGTGTTAAAAGACTTCAAATGCAGTAACGAGCCTTTATGTAATGCATTTAACAATTACACACACTAAAGAGAAATGTATGTAATGTGGCACATAGTTCATAATTGTACATAATCTAGGTTATAGATTTATTTTCAGTCTTATTAACAATGGAGACGGTAGACTAATTATAAAGATTGATTTCTTCCTGAGTATTAAAACACAGTACATGAACTTTTTTCTTAGCTTTGACTTCTGTCAAGATTCCTTGAAGAGAACACCCTCTGAGACTCTTGGACAAATCCTATCTGGAGAACAACTAACATCATGTCCCTACAAGGTTATTCAGCTGATCTTATTAGTATATCTTATTCTTGAAAGAATTTTCTCAAAAGTATTTAAAATTGAATCTCTGTTTTAAAGGGAAGAAAGAAAAAGAACCTCATGTTGATAGAGGAGTCTGTTAAAATATCTGTATTATCTGGGTCCATTTAAAGGAGAGAGAGAGAGAGAGAGAGAGAGAGAGAGAGAGAGAGAGAGAGAGAGAGAGAGAGAGAGATCGCGATCGCGATCGCGATCGCTCTGGGCATCACATAAGCTAAGCAGGTGCTCTATCACTGAACTTTGGTTCCAGCCTTTTTTATTTTGAGACAAATTCTATTGTGTAGCTGAAGTTAGGAGTATCAAATGTATTCCAGGTTGTCATAGAATTTTGGAGCTGAGATTATAGTAGCCATCAGGTCCAACCTTTTTTCTGTTTTTCTTTATCCTCCAATGAGAGTGTCACGTCCTATAGTCCAGATTGTCCTGAAATCCACAGCAATCCTACTTAGCACCACAAATTTTACTATTGCAAGCATGAGCCATAATTTCTGGCTTGCATAAGGATTAATTTCAAGGTATTTTGTTTTTTGTTTTGTTTTCACTTTTTAAAGAAAACTGTTCACATTTTGGGTTGGGTGATGTAAGGAGATAAAACTGGATGCTGAATATACATTCATTTTACCTTCAATATCTTAATGAATAGGAGGCTAAGACTATCTCAAAACAGCAATAATTAAAAACAAAGCAGAGCAACAACACACTAGAAACAGGAGGAAGAGATAGTTTAGTTGGTAAACTGCTTGCCACCAAGCCTAACAACATGAGTTCAGTTCCTGGGATGCACATGGTAGAACACTGACTTCTCTAAGTCGTCCTCTGATTGCCACTTATGAACGTGTATGTGCATACACATGATAAACAAATGTCATGAAAAAAAAAGAAGAGGTGTACTTTGTCTCGCAGTTCTGGAGGTGCAAGGCCCGAATAACACTATACAGGCACATGTATGAGTTTTTCCTTTTAAGTTCCCAAGGAATCGTTGGGGCCTAGGTAAAATAATAAGGCTTAGAAAATATGTTAAGGCCTAGGTAACAGTTACTTGGCTAGATTGCCATTATAAGGAAAGGTTCTCATGTATTTTAACTGTTACTAGGAATTTTTCTAACACCAAGATAGATTATGTATTCTATTATGTTCTGTGCCCTTGAAAACAAGTCACAATAGAAGTCAGTAGAAATGTTTTGTATAGTTATCCACAATAAGCATGGACCTGAAAAAACCACCCAACAGCACTTCCTGCACCCATGTATAAGTTTTTATGGTATAAGCTGCACCTGAGATGGAGCCCAAAAGCATTCAGTTAGGAAGACCTTCCCCTAATGGCTCAATCTTTCGAAGAGGCTCATGTCAAAACAGTGTAGTGAGAGTAAATGTTCGACCTCTTAATTTAATTTTACTGTGACTTCAGGAAATTAATTTAATGATAAAGAATGATAAAGATTGTGGGCACAAATCATACTCAGATCCTATAATATGAATGAAAAGAAATCTTTCCCTTCGGTTTTAAAAGCATTTTGTATTCATGACTAGAATAGTAACTGAAACTGAAAAGAGACAGAGTTGGGAATGGTAACATACTTACATCTTTGAAGGGAAAGATATGCCTGTAAGGTAAACTGCTTATTTGGTGACATTTGACTTATCACATTTAACCAAGTTTCTTAATATTTTCTCTTTTTATAGTTTTCCTTTAACAAAGAAGAAACATGTAAAAAAGTCTGTGTAAAATCTTATGATCCAGACAATGAAGAGGAAATGAACAATTTGGCCTTTTTAAAGAGAGCAATAAAACAGAATTACTATCATCACTGGTATGTTTATCTAAAACTGGCTTTTTCACTCGTTTTTAAAGTAATCTATTTTTTAAGTTTTATGTGTACTGGTGTTTTGCCTGCATATATGTCTGTGTCAGAGTGTAAGGTCTTGAGGTTACAGACAGTTGTGAGCTAGGTTGTGAGTTATGGATTTGAGCCTGGGTTCTCTCAGAGCAGTCAGTGCTCTTAACCACTGAACCAGATCTCCAGCCCATAAGAGTAATTTAATTGACATAGAAATTATGTTCTATTTTTGTGATTTGAATTTGATTATAATTGAACTTAAATATGTGTAAAGTAACTTTAATGTTACTCAATATAAAATGTTTGTTAATCCTTTTATTTAAAAATATTCTTATTTAGGGTTATTGATAACACAGGAATAATATGGTGTTATGACACGGAAGATAAAGAACACCATTGCGTGTCAGGATTTCCAATAGGATGCTTTAATGTCCCAAGTGACGAAGTGAGAGGTTCTTGCTTGATTAATGTGAGTATTGCCAACTTACAACATGAGTACAAGTTAACTTAACTTAACTCTTAATTTCTATTTTACTCATTTAGAAAATATTAATGAGAAAGCTAAGTCAAGGAAATAGGCTTGAAAAGAAATCAGTGCAACAGTATGTCTGCTTCTGGGTCTCTGTATTTGTTTCCATCTACTGCAGGAGGCACCTTATCTATGACTGAGCAAAGCACTAATCTAGGAGTATAGCAGAATATCA
The DNA here is from genome assembly GCA_964023405.1 of Apodemus agrarius. Taxonomy (NCBI): domain Eukaryota; kingdom Metazoa; phylum Chordata; class Mammalia; order Rodentia; family Muridae; genus Apodemus; species Apodemus agrarius. The sequence continues at coordinate 131,952,986 of OZ030010.1, forward strand.
TTAAGAGTCATTTTATTGATACTATATCTTTTACACTAGTAGTGCTTGGTTTTGCCCTAGGTGTATGGACTATCTAGTCTCTGGTTCTTTGTCACCCTAGCAGTGATGGGCATGGATCGCTCTTACAGAGTGCTCATTAAGTCAAATCAGAAAATTGGTTGGTTATTCTCATAAGATCTGTGCCACCACTGTTCTCACATACCTTACAGACAGGACAGATTATAGGTCAGAGGTTTTGGAGTTGTGTTGGTGTCTCTGCTTTTCTTTCAGTAGCCTGCTTAGTTTCAAGGTCCTAATTATGTTTTTTTAATGGGTCTTATGACACCCAAACTATTTCTATCCTTCCTCCCTCTCTCCCTCCCTTCCTTCCTCCCTCTTTCCCTCCTTCCCTCCCTCCCTCCCACCACTTTCCTCCCTTCCCCTTCACTCCTTGTCTTTTTTCTTTCGCTCTTTCTGTATCTCTTTCCTTCTCTCTGCCCTTCCTTCCTCCCTCCCTTCCTCCCTTCCTTTCATTGAGACAGGATCTCATGTAGCCTGAGTTGGTCCTCTTGCTTCTACCTCCAGAGTACTGGGATTACAGGTACACACCGCATATGTCAACTTTTAATATATGTTATGTGTTGAAACTTTGAACAATGGTTAGGGATGAAGGGCAAGGGCAAAGACGAGCAGAGAACAACAGCTGTTTCAGCCTTGATTTGTCTAGCTGCTAGTGCTCGCGTTTCTTGATTTGTCTAGCTGCTAGCGCTCACGTTTCTTTTTGGTATGAAGGGTAGTTTATAGGAAAGTTTGGTCATGCATGTACTGTTCTGGGGACTTTGCTGTAACTCTTGTATTATTTGTCTAGTTTTTATGTTTTTGTTTTGTGAGACAGGTTGAATTGGAACCCACTGTGTAGCCTAGGCTAGCCATGAGCTCATGGGGAGTTTCTTGTCTCAGCCTCTTAAGTGCTCGAGTTGCAGGTGTGATTGCAGATGTGTGCCACATGTCTGATTTTTTAACTTTTCTTTTTCCTTTTGAAGAGGTATACTAAAACCAGTACAGTAGCAAGCTAAAAAAAAAAAAAGACCTAGGTACTCAAGGGAAATAGACGTATTATAACGACAATATAATCAAAGAAAGTTTTACCAGTGATATTTATACAAAAGTTTGGAAAAATTCTCCAGGGAGTTGCCCTCAAAATCCTTGTACTCAAACAAAACTCAAGTGACTGGAATGGGAATGCTTGTTTGTTTGGGACAGGGTCGCATGCATCCCAAACTGGCCTTCAACTCACTGTGTAGTCATCCATGACTTCAAACGTCTGTTGTCCTGCCTTCTCCCCAAAAGGTGGGCTTATAGATGTGTGCCACTGTATCAGGTTTGTGTAGTGTTTGGGGTCAAACTCAATACTTTGTGCATACTAGGCAAGAACTCTACAAAGGAGCTACAGCCATAACCCAAGGATTATACTGTTGAAAGCACCCATGATGATCTGGTGTTTTCACACAAGCTCTTGTGGAATGTGCACACTCTACCCTGTCCCCTATGTACAAATATATAAAAAGGTAATAAAAACTCTTAAATTATAATCGTTTAATTATAGAAAACAAAGACTTTCTTTTCCTATAATCATTCTTCAGCATGTAAATATCAAAGTAGTACACATTTACAGTGTTAGAATGTTTGATTAAAACATTTACTGTTTGAGGATCTGGAGATGTGACTCAGTAGAGTACTTGCCTAGCATGCACAACTCCCTGGGCTTGATTTCCACTCCTCATAAACTTGGCATTGTGACATAGACCTGTAATTCCAGCACATGAGAGCTAGAGGTAGGAGGATCAGGGCATTCCTTTGCCATACAGTAAGGGGGGAGTCCAGTCTGTGCTGCACAAGACCCTGAACTGAAAAATGTGTGTTTTGAGTTGTTGATTTACATTTCATAAAATAACAAAACCCTAGTACATGGATTTTGGCTTGGAATTAGTGTAGGATTACCCATAGTTTCTGAAACAACATTTAACATATGTATGACATTTCATATTCATATTTATGTGATGTGACATACTTAGTGTTGATTATAAAATCAAAATATTGCCAAATGCTGGAAAACACTGAACATATTATTTTCTAAAGTGTCAATAGTGTGCCAAGTTTTTAATTTTCTGTGTAAAAATAATTAAGCACATCAATTTTGTTAGTTTTAAAACATGATTTTCTCTTTAATGTGTGCTAAAAATATATGGTACTGAAGAACTAATTTATTTTATGATTTAACAGTAAAGGTTTGAGACAAGATTTCATGCAGCTTGGCCTAAGCCCAAGTTTTTATGTAGCTGAGGTGGTTTTTGAACTCATATTTCTGCCTTCTCCTCTTCTTTTCCCCCATTCCATTTTAATGAACATAGACTTTTCTCATACAGTAGATCCTGATTACAGTTTCCCTTCTCTTCTCATACAGTATATCCTGATTACAGTTTCCCTTCTCTTTCTCCCCTCTATTCTTCCCCACTTTTCTTCTCATACACATCCACTCCCTTTTTCTCTCTCTGTTAGAAAAGAGCAGGCTTCTCAGAGATACCAACAAAACAGAATAAAATATAGATAGATAAAACAAAAACCATCACATAGAAATTGAACAAGGCAAATCATCAGGTTTTGTATTTTGTAGTTTCTAGGAAAAATTCAAAGTTTCATTTTTTTTCTTTTTATAGCCTGAATTCAACAAAAATAATAGTTTGTACCTCTTCAACCACCTTGACATTACTATTACATATCACATAGAAAGTGACACAAGCAGCAAGATTGCAAAGCTGATAAGCTCCAGAATTGATCCCAAAAGGTAAGAATAGGGTTTCTTTATTTTGGTGGGTACAGCAAACTTTATTGATGGTATTCAAGAGAGCAAGGAGGGCTCCCTAGGCCCTTCCTCTTATTATGGGGGTCTGGGACAAAAATTGTGAAGGAGATACTTAGTGTTGGGGACCAAGATGGGACAGGGACTCCTCAGCAACCGAGGGCCTCTTGCTCTCTTGCTGGGGTGGGCGGTCCAGGGTTTCTTACTCCTTGGAGGCTATGTAGGCCATGGGGTCCACCACCCTGTTGCTGTAGCTGTATTCACTGTCATACCAGGAAATGAGCTTTACACAGTTGTCATTGAGAGCAATGCCAGTCCCAGCATCAAAGGTGGAAGAGTGGGAGTTGCTGTTGAAGTCGCAGGAGACAACCTGGTCCTCAGTGTAGCCCAGGATGCCCTTTAGTGGGTTCTCCGATGCCAGCTTCACCACCGTCGTGATGTCATCACACTTGGCAGGTTTCTCCAGGGAGCATGCCAGAGCCACAAAGTACTTCTAATGATTTAAAATGGGTTTAAAATGTACATTTCCAATGTAATAAGTTTTACCTTTAAGATACCTAAGTGATATTATATCACATAATACATTTGTAATCTGTAATCTGTCTGCTAAGTAGCTGAGTATCACACAATGTGAGGAAGAAGTAAAAAGAATAGCTTTATTGAGAGTGTTCTAACTCTTCATTTAGTTGCTATTTTAGTATAAAAGGGTTAATATAAATATATTTTGATTTTTTTCTCGAGATGGCAGCTTTAGTATCAATAGATTATTTCAGGAAAGTGTCAGGTAGTATCTGCTAATAATCAGGGCTCTTCACAGCTGAATAAACAACCTCAAGAATTATTGAGTTCTTTATCCCTAGACATATGTAAGAAGAGTCTGGAGACTATTTTTAAAGAGGCTGAAAAATTAGAGATGTGCCATTGTATTTTGAGCCCTAGTCCATTCCTAATGAAGTGTTCATTTACCTCCAGTTGATATACCCAGAATTAGGTGGGCGAAGCATATACAAACATCTATTCACTTTTTTATAACAGCCAAACTAATTTAGACTGCCATTAGTAGTATATATGAGCAATATCTTTCATTGCTAAGTTTGGTGGTTTCTATATAGTAGGTTCTTACATGCCTTGGTGCTTACAAATACTATTTCTTCTTCATGTACTTAATATTTTATCCCTACAGTTAAAGTTACAAGATACTGCATTGAAGAACTTTGAGGCAAAACAAGAAAAACAATTCTTTGCTAAGATTTATTTTCTTTCTATTCACAAGCAAAAGGAATGTTCTTAAGTATAAACTTTTAGGTAGTATATAGAGTTCCATTTGAGTGCTGGGAACATTTAGAAATAAAGGTATTTTATTTGTTTGTTTGTTTGTTTTTTTGAGACAAGGTTTCTCTGTGTAGCCCTGGCTGTCCCCGAACTCACTCTGTAGACCAGGCTGGCCTCGAACTCAGAAATCCACCTGCCTCTGCCTCCCCAAGTGCTGGGATTAAAGGCCTGCGCCACCACCAGCCAGCAGAAATAAAGGTATTTTAAATGATGAAGAACTATAGATGGATATGGTATTCAGTCTTGTAATCCAAATATTTAAAGTCAAGAGGTGGAAGCAAACGACAGTGAGTTTAAAAAGAGTTCTAAATAAGGAACATAAGAGGAGGCTGTTTTCCTAGACTGCTATTATGTATCTGAATAACAATGAATTGAAAAATTTCATATCAGTTTTATGTACAAAATCCTTCCCAATTTTTCTCTTTTATTAGCTATAAACATTCAGATGAAGACCACCTGACTTGCAATGAACCCCCCATGGAAATTCCCGAAGAAGATACAGAGATTTTAACTGTGGTCTACACATATTCTGTGAGATTTGAGGCAAGTATGGCATGCACTCACCCTATCTTTTCTAAATCAGACACACAACACCATTTATGTAATATTAAAGCTGAACCTTTCCTAACCTTAAAAGCATAGTGATGAGATTAGAGCATGCATAAGGCCCTGGTTCCTTCTTTAATCAATCTGCCTGTCTCTATATCTTTCTCTCTTACTATCCCTTCCCTTCTCTTTCCCCTCCACCCCCTTCCCCTCCTTTTCTTCTCCCTCCAATGTCTGCTGTACTGCAGCTGCTGATTTTCTTGCCTTCATCTCTTAAGAACTGGGATTATGGCTGTGCACCATAGTGTCTGCTTTACATCTCACGCCATTTAATTCTTTTCAGAAAATGTAAAGGAGCAGATAATTTTATAGAGTTGGTGTGATTAATATGTAGGTCCAGAACACCTGGAGGGGGCTATCCTAAAAAGCTGTTGCTTAATACATAGGATATGTCCTTCTAGCTGGGCTGCCTTGTCTGGCTTCAGTGGGAAGCACCTGTCCTCTCAGAGACCTGAAGTTCCAGTGTGGGGGAATATCCATGGGGGGGGCATCCCACAAACTCAGAGGAGAAAGGGATGGGGGATAAATGGTAGGGGAAGGATTGTGAGAGGGGATGATCTGGATCAGGGCAGTGAGTAGGATGTAAAGTGAATAAATAAACCATGAAATTAAATTTTAAAAAATATAATATATAACATATGATATATAATATATGATAGATAATTCTAATTATAAAGATATGCAAATATAAATAATTTATAGGTATAAATATGTAATTATATACTATATAAAATTAATATATATTTTTATTAATAATTTTATTCCTTTACATTTCAAATGATATCCCCTTCCCAGTTTACCCTTCACAAACCCCCCATCACATCCCCCCTCTGCCCCTTCCCCTGTGCCTCTCTGAGGGTGCTCCTCCACTCACTCACCCCTTCTGCCTCACCTCTGTAGCATTCCCCCACACTGGGCATCGAGCCTTCTCAGGACCAAGGACTTCTCCTCCCTTTGATGTCCAACAAGGCCATCTTCTGCTACATATGCAGCTGGAGTCCTGGGTCCCTCCATAATAGTCTTTGGTTGGTGGTTGAGTCACTGGGAACTCTGTGTGGTCTAGCTAGTTGATACTATTATTCCTATGGTGTTTCAATCCCCTTCAGCTCCTTCTTCCTCTGGCTTTTCCATTGGGGTCCCATGCTCAATCTGACGGTTGGCTGTGAGTATCTGCATTTGTATTGGTCTGGCTCTAGCAGAGCCTCTCAGGGAACAGCCATACCAGGCTCCTGTCAGTAAGCACTTCTTGACATCAGCAATAGTGTGTGGGTTTGGTGTCTGCAGATGGGATGGATGCCAAAGTAGGGCAGTCTCTGGATGGCCTTCCCTTCAGTCTCTGCTCCATTTTTTGTCCCTGTCTTTCTTCTGGACAGGAACAATTCTGGGTTAAAAATTTACAGATGGGAGAGTAGCCCCATCCCTTAACTAGGAGCCCTGTCCATCTACTGGAGGTGGTCTCTACAGGTTCTATCTCCCCTTTATTAGGTATTTCTGCTAACGTCATCCCCATTGGGTCCTGGGAGCCTCTCACTTCTCTGGTATCTGGGACTTTCTAGTGGATGCCCCCAGTTCCCCATCACCCACTGCTACATATTTCTATTCAATTTTCTGATCCTGCCCCTTTCCCCTCCCCCTCCTCCCTCCCTTCCATGTCCTACCCTCCCTCTACTTCCTGTGATTATTTTGTTCCCCCTTCTATGTAAGATTGAAGCATCCACACTTTGGTCTTCCTTAAACTCCATATGGTTTGTGGGTTGAATCCTGGATATTCTGAGCTTTTTTCCTAATGTCCACTTATCAATGAATACATGCCATGTGTGTTCTTTTATGTCTGCATTACCTCACTCAGGATGATATTTTCTAGTTCCATCCATTTGCCTGTGAATTTAATGAAGTCATTGTTTTAAATAACCGAGTCATACTCCATTGTGCAAATGTACCACATTTTCTGATCCATTCCTCTGTTGAGGGACATCTGGCCTTTTGACACTGTTGTTCCCTCCATGGGGATGCAAATCCCCTCAGCTACTTCAGTCCCTTCTCCAACTCCTCCATCAGGAACTCTACACTCAGTCCAATGGTTGGCTGCTATCAATCCCCTCTGTATTTGTCAGGCTCTGGCAGAGTATCTCAGGAGACAGCCATATCGGGCTCCTGTCAGCAAGCACTTCTGGCATCCACAATAGCATCTAGGTTTGGTGGCTGTAAATGGGATGGATCCCCAGGTTTGTGTGGGGGTTGGCGTCTCTGGATGTCCTTTCCTTCAGTCCCTGCTCCACACTTTGATTCGATATTACCTCCTGTGAGTATTTTGTTCATCCTTCTAAGAAGCACTGAAGCAATCACATTTTGGTCTCCCTTCTTCTTGGGCTTCATATGGTCTGTGAATTGAATCTTGAGTATTCTGAACTTTTGGGCTAATATCCATTTATCAGTGAGTACATACCATGTGTGTTCTTTTGTGACTGAGTTACCTTAATCAGGATGATATTTTCAAGTTCCATCCATTTGCCTGCAAATTATATGAAGTCATCATTTTTAATAGCTGAGTAATATTCCATTGTGTAAGTTTCCCACATTTTCTGTGGTTCTTTCCAGCTTCTGGTTTTTATAAATAAGGCTGCTATGAACATAGTGGAACATGTGTATTTATTGCAATTTGGTCAAGAAGCCAGACCATTACAATGCAATTGGACAAAGGAATAAATGCCTATCTGAACATGATTGGCTGTATTTTTATTCTAGTTCTGTCAAGGAAAGCACCAAGCTTGAAGCTCTGTCAAATGGGCTATGAAATGCAAATCAGATGGTCCTCAGCCTTTAAGCAGCACTCAGTTAGGTTCAGTGTAGACATGCAAGGCTGCATGGGACAGAAACCCACGCTTTATGGTTTTCTTCATGTCTATGGGATTTCTTATGTTTATACTATTAATGTTTTCCCAAGTATAAAACAATTAAATAAAACAGATGCCAATTAAACCAAATAGTTACCAACCTGTTCTGTTTTAGAGAGTTGGAAAAAAATACATGTAAACCCTTTTGAAAGAAATGTGACCAGCCAGGAGATAGCTGGGAAGAAGCTCACAAAGAAATGTGACTGTCATGAGAGGACCCACATTGTTTTTGAAATACTTTATTTTATGTGTATAAGTGTTTTACATGAATGTATGTGTGTGCACCATGTGTGTTCAGTTTCCATGCAAGACAGAAGTGAGCATTGGATTCTTAAAATTGGAATTACCAATGATTGTAAGCAAACATGCAGGTTCTTAGGAGAGCAGTTAGTGCTCTTAACCACTAAACCATTTCTTCAGACCCAAGGACCCAGGTCTAGTAGTTACTAGCTTTCTCATTTAGGGTTATTATTGCTGTAAAGAGACACCATGCCCATGCCAATTCTTTATATATATTATTAAAATAATACAATTTATATACAACTCGATATTGACATTTTTAAGTCATCAAAATAATTTATAATAGTTAAATGCCTCTTAGATATACATAGTGGCTTTTGAAGCTAAAAGTAATATGCACTCAACCAGTTTTTAAAATCTATTTGGAACATTACACATATAGAAGTAGAAAAAGAAGAGGACTCTTGTGAAGTCCTCTATGAAAGGAAATTTTGACAAGTTCCTGATTCTTGACAGAAACCATTCCATCTCCAAGGCAAAATACCCAGTGTAACTGTGACTTCACAGAATGAATTGGGCAGTGTTCCTTCTGTTTCTATTTTGTGGAATAGTTTAAAGAGTATTGGTATTAGGTCTTCTTTGAAGGTGTGATAGAACTCTGCACTAAACCCACCTGGTCCTGACATTTTCTTGGTTGGGAGACTTTTTTTTGTAGTTGTTGCTGGTTTTTTTATTTTTTTATTGGATATATTCTATATTTACATTTCATTTCCCTTTTCCTGGTTCCCTGCCCCCCAAAGGTCCCACATCCCCTTTTCCCTCCCGCTGTTCCCCCATCCACCCCTTCCCACTTCCCTGTTCTGGTGTTCCCCTACACTGATGCTTTGAGTCTTTCCAGAACCAGGGGCCACTCCTTCCTTCTTGTCAGACATCATTTGGTATGTGGATTGTGTCTTTGGTGTCCCAAGATTCTAGGCTAATATCCACTTATCAGTTAGTGCATACCATGGGTATTCTTTTGAGACTGGGTTACCTCACTTAGTGTGATGTTCTCCAGCTCCATTAATTTCTCTAAGAATTTCATGAATTCATTGTTTCTAATGGCTGAATAGTACTCCATGGAGTATATATACCACATTTTTTGTATCCATTTTTTGTATCCATTTCTCTGTTGAGGGACATCTGGGTTCTTTCCAGCTTCTGGCTATTATAAATAAGGCTGCTATGAACATAGTGGAGCATGTATCCTTATTGCATGCTAGGGAATCTTCTGGGTTATATACCCAGGAGTGGTATGGCTGGGTCCTCTGGAAGTATTGTGTCCAGTTTTCTGAGGAACTGCCAGACTGATTTCCAGAGTGGTTGTACCAGCTTGCAGTCCTACCAGCAGTGGAGGAGTGTTCCTCTTTTTCCACATACTCGCCAACACCTGCTGTTTCCTGAGATTTTTTTGTTTTTTGTTTTTTTTGTTTTTGTTTTTGTTTTGTTTTGTTTTTTCGAGACAGGGTTTCTTTGTATAGCCCTGGCTGTCCTGGAACTCACTTTGTAGACCAGGCTGGCCTCGAACTCATAAATCCACCTGCCTCTGCCTCCCAAGTGCTGGGATTACAGGCGTGCACCACCACCGCCTGGCCTGTTTCCTGAGTTTTTAATCTTAGCCATTCTGACTGGTATGAGGTGAAATCTCAGGGTTGTTTTGATTTGCATTTCTCTAATGGCTAATGATGTTGAACATTTTTTTAAGGTGTTTCTCAGCCATCTGAATTTCTTCAGGTGAAAAGTCTTTGTTTAGCTCTGTACCCCATTTTTTGATAGGGTTATTTGCTTTTCTGGGGTCTAACTTCTTGAGTTCTTTGTATACATAATCGCTGCTTCTATTTCTTTAGGGGCTATGGACTGTTAGGAACATTTATCTGATCAAAATTTAACATTGGTATTTGGTATCTGTGTAAAAAATTGTCCATTTCATCCAGACTTTCCAGTTGTGTTGAGTATAGGCTTTTGTAGTAGGATCTGATGGGTTTTTTTTATTTCCTCAGTTTCTGTTATTATATCTCCCTTTTCATTTCTGATTTTGTTAATTTGGATACTGTCTCTGTGCCCTCTGGTTAGTCTGGCTAAGGGTTTTTCTGTCTTATTGATTTTTCTCAAAGAAGCAGCTCCTGGTTGGTTTGCTTGATGCTTTGTATAGTTCTTTCAGTTTCTACTTGGTTTATTTCAGCCCTGAGTTTGATTATTTCCTCCCATCTACTCCTCTTGGGTGTATTAGTTTCTTTTTGTTCTAGAACTTTCAGGTGTACTGTGAAGGTGCTAGTGTATGGACTTTCCAGCATATTTTTGGAGGCTCTCAGAGCTATATTTCCTCTTAGCACTGCTTTCATTGTGTCCCATAAGTTTGAGTATGTTGTGCTTTTATTTTCATTAAATTCTAAAAAGTCTTTAATTTCTTTCTGTATTTCTTCTTGACCAAGTTATCATTGAGTAGAGCATTGTTCAGCTTCCATGTGTGTGTGTGGGCTTTCTGTTGTTTTTGTAGTTATTGAAGACCACCTTTAGACTGGTGATCTGATAGAATGCATGAGAATATTTCAGTCTTCTTGTATCTGTTGAGGCCTGCATTGTGACCGATTAAATGGGCAATTTTGGAGAAGGTACCATGAGGTACTGAGAAGAAGGTATATTCTTTGGTTTTAGGATGAAATGTTATATAGATACCTGTTAAATCCATTTGATCCACAACTTCTGTTAGTTTCAATGTGTTTCTGTTTAGTTTCTGTTTCTATGACCTGTCCATTGGTGACAGTGGGGTGTTGAAGTCTCCCATTATTGTTGTATAAGGTGCAATGTGTATTTCGAGCTTTAGTAAACTTGCTTTTATGAATGTGGGTGTCTGCATTTGGAGAATATATGTTCAGAATTGAGAGTTCTTCTTGGTAGATGTTTCCTTTCATGAGTATGGAGTGTCCTTCCTTATCCTTTTGGACAACTTTTGGTTGAAAGTTGATTTTACTCTATATTATATTGTCTCCTTTTGTGATTTCTTTATTGTTTCTATTTCCATTTTTAGATCCTGGATGGTTTTATCCAATTGCTTCACCTGTTTGGTTTTGTTTTCCTGTAATTCTTTAAGGGATTTTTGTGTTTCCTTTTTATGGACTTCTGCCTGTTTATCTGTGGTCTCCCATATTTCTCTAAGGGAGTTATTTATGTCCTTCTTAAAATCCTCTATCATCATTATGAGATGTGATTTTAAACCAGAGTCCTGGCTTTCCAGTGTGTTGGGGTATACAGGGCTCACTGTGGCGGGAGAACTGGGTTCTGATAATGCCAAGTAACCCCAGATTCTGTTGTTTATGTTCTTACCCTTGCTTCTCACCATCTGGTTATCTCTGCTGTTAGATGGTCTTGCTGTCTCTGATGGGACTTGTCCCTCCTGCAAGCCTGTGTATCAGCATTCCTGGGCGATCAGTTCTCTCCAGGAGGAATTTGGGTATAGAGAACTGTGGCACAGGGCCAGTTTTGGGGTGTAGATGGAAACCCGAAGGATTCTGTCCCAGACTGCTCCTCGGTTCCTGTGTCCTGAGTGTTCCAGGATGGAACCAGAAGCCCCCTGAATTTCTTTTATTGTTAAGAATAGTTTTTGCTATCCTGGGTTTTTTTTTTTTTTGTTATTCCAGATGAATTTGAGAATTGCTCTTTCTATCTCTGAAGAATTGAGTTGGAATTTTGATGGGGATTGCATTAAATCTGTAGATTACTTTTTGTAAGATGGCCATTTTTATTATGTTAATCCTGCTGATCCAGGATCATGGGAGGTCTTTCCATCTTCTGTAATCTTCAATTTCTTTCTTCAGAGACTTGAAATTCTTGTCATACAGATCTTTCTCTTGCCTGGTTAGAGTTATACCAAGGTATTATATTATTTGTGACAATTGTGAAAGGTGTCATTTCCCTAATTTCTTTCTTAGCCTGTTTATCATTTGTATAAAGGAAGGCTACTGATTCGTTTGAGTTGATTTTCTATCCAACCACTTTGCTGAAGTTGTTTATCAGCTGTAGGAGTTCTCTGGTGGAAATTTTGGGGTTGATTATATATATACTATCCTATCATCTGTAGATAGTGATATCTTGACTTCTTCCTTTCCAATTTGCATCCCCCTTGACCTCCTTATGTTGTCTTATTGCTTTAGCTTGAACTTCAAGTACTATATTGGAGAGAGAGAGAGAGAGAGAGAGAGAGAGAGAGAGAGAGAGAGAGAGAGAGAGAAGTCAGCCTTGAATTGTCCTGGGTTTTAATGGGATTACTTCAAGTTTCTCTCCATTTAATTTGATGTTGGCTATTGGTTTGCTGTATATTGCTTTTATTCTATTTAGGTATGTGCCATGATTTCCTGATCTTTCCAAGACTTTTTACATGAAGTGGTGTTCTATTTTGTCAAAGGCTTTTTCAGCATCTAATGAGATGATCACATAATATATGATGTATATATAATATATAAAAATAGAATTATAAATTATATGTACATATACATAATTTATAATTTTAGATTATAAATGTATAAGTATAATGTACACTGTATAAAATTAATATATTATATATTATACATTATATATAATTTTCCTAGTGAATATTCTGTCTGACGGTTCTATTTTCTCAAGTTTTAGTAAACTGCTTGTTTTTATATTTTTTATTTTTGCTTGATATTTTTTGGGTAACAGAAGTATAGCATTTTTTCATTATATGGACTGTTTCAAGTATAGTATGTATTACTACTGAGGGCTCATCTCTCTTATTATGACCCAAGCTTCAGGTGCCACATGTGACTAGTACCTATTCCCTTGATGAAGGTATGAACCTCCACATGTGCAATTCCTGTCTCTGTCTTCCACATAGTACAGGAAAGCTCATTACAGGCCCAGGACATGGATTGATTCTAGACCCTGTAACTTGGTGAATCACAGTGTATTGTCCTGCTTTGGACCACAGGTCTTACATGTGCCTCTGGTATACAGGCAATCAAGAAATAGGATGGAGGGTTGGAGGTATAATTGTGACATGAGGATGGCAAAGGGACATAAACTGAAAGCCAGATTCTTTACCAATATTGAACTGCTTAATGGAGGTCAGTGCCACGCAGCAGGTACATTCCCCAACTACCTGAGTCTCTGTGTACCCAGGACCACTTCTGCGACTTTAATGCAGCCAGCTACCTGCAAACTGCTCTCTAGACTCAATAGTCTATGAACTTTGGGTGGGATTGGCAACTTGAAATCCTGATCAGGCAAATATTGGCCACAGAGAATGAAGTCCAGTTAGTTTTTTTTCAGGTTTTGTTTTGGCTGTGTTTTGGAGATAGATAGGAGAAGTGTTGAGCTAGAATTTCACACTGTAGGATGGGCTGGCCTGGAACTAGTGCTGCAGCATAATCTGGCTTCAGATCTGTAGTGATTTCTGCCTTAGCCTCCTAAGTGTTGGGATTATCCGTATGAGCCTATGAACCATCATGCCTTGATCTTACTTTGTCTTTTATTTAAGAATCTTTGCAAATATACTTTAATGTCTTCAGAGAATGATACATGTTCTCAAATAATACAAAACAATTTATAATACATTTATTCAAAAGGAAAGATGAATCATTTATATTACTGTTTGACTAAACACTATTTTTATGACAAATATTTGAATTCTTATGAAGTCGTTGCCTTCATTACTTTCTATTATGAATTATGGATATTGAGTGTCTATTAAGAATCATTGAATGCTTGTTTAAAATGCATGTGCTCATAATACTTTTATTTTACAAACTGTTTTATAGCATTGAAAAGTCTGAGACAGTACAGTCATGAATTGGAGGCTAGCCTAAGCTACATCGTGAAAGCCTATTTTAAAATAAGAAACAAATACATGAACTCCTATTTTAACACAGTGTCCATTTCATGAGAGAAAGTATTTGAAGTTTGGAGAGAAAGGTGGTAGGGAATATGGCAAGGGTTAGAGGGGAGGGAAGGGGGCATGAATTAGTTTAAAATTATGTTGTATGCTTGTATTATCCTCCCAAATAATTAAAAATGCAACCGAATAAAAATAACTGTAACAGCCGGGCGTGGTGGCGCACGCCTGTAATCCCAGCACTTGGTAGGCAGAGGCAGGTGGATTTCTGAGTTCGAGGCCAGCCTGGTCTACAGAGTGAGTTCCAGGACAGCCAGGACTACACAGAGAAACCCTGTCTCGAAAAACCAAAAACCAAAAACAAAAACAAAAACAAAACCAACAACAACAAAAAAACCAAAAATAACTGTAACATTAAAAAAGTTATTGAAAATCGATTCTTCTCTTATACTGTGCACAGTATAAGAGAAGCAGCACACACAGGGACCTCAGGGGCCTGCAACATGCCCTCTGCATGTGTTATGGCTGATAGCTTGGTGTTTTTGTGCGACCCCTAACAGTTGGAGCTGGGGTCGATTCTTCACTTACACTGTTCCCCTTCCTCCACTCCTCCCAGTTCCTCCCCTACATGATGCCCCCTCCCCCCCAGATCCACTCCTCCTCCTTTTTCTCTTCAGAAAGGAATAAGCCTCCAAGAGACAACAAACACCACAAAACAAGGTACAATGAGGAAGGACAGAAACCCCGTTACTAAGGCTGAATAAGGCAACCCCATAGGAAGAAAAGAATCCAAGAGTAGACAGAAGAGTCAGAGTCAGAGATGAAAGAGTCCAGCTCCAACTGTTAGGGGTCGCACGAAAACACCAAGCTCTCAGCCATTACATATGCAGAGGGCATGTTGCAGGCCCCTGAGGTCCCTGTGTGTGCTGCTTCAGTTAGGAGGCCATGTGGGCCTTACTGTTTTCATACTATCAAACAAAGATGTGTTTGCTTTATTCTAATGATATATATTTTGTTATAAATTCTAGTTAAATAAGCTTTGCTCATGAGCTAGCCTGAGACTCTACCTACATTCACAGAACTGCCTGTTTGTTTTGTAGTGTGAAGTATGGAACTTAGGGCTTTGCCTGTGCTAGGCATGCTTTGGAGCACTGAGCTACACCTGTTAGCCTTATGACATTGTTTTATTGGAAAGTACAGTTCTGACTTTCAGACTGCATAGGCCAATAGCTGATGAAGAGTCAGAAGATTTGTGGTCTGGCCTGCCTTAAACTAATATTGTGACTCCAAGCAAGTTCATTCTCCCATTTCCCTGGGGCCCCAGGTTCCTTCTAATAAAATGAGGAAGCTAAATTGGGTCAGGGGCTTTCAACTCTTTGTTATTCTGCCATAATACTAATAGTTAATAGAAAACAAAACGTGTCTATGCATTTAATTTTAACTAGTACTAGTTAAATAGTGGCATTAAAGAGAAATAATAGTAACTATTAATAAAATAAAATACCCTTTCTGCATTTTATCCATTTTATATGTTTGGATCAATGTGTATGGTCATTGTCAGTGTGATAATGAATAAATAAGAATATTGCAATTTTTTGGCCCCAATACTGCATGACTTCTTGAAATGTCTCTCAATTTTGGTAACATTCCCAGACAAGTATAGTACAATTTTCTCCCACTTTACATGAGACAGTGCCTTCTTGGGTGGGAATATTTAATGTGTATTGAAATCATATAAAATACCTTATAAAGCAGAGCTACAATCAGGGTAAGCAATCATAAGCAGTTTCTCACCTACATGACTTTTGGATGAGACATTTGAAAGGTGTGGGTCACAGCACAATTCTTCTCACTTCTCTGTTATGTACATCTCCCTGTGCACTGCAGAACACCCAGCTTTCTGAATGCCAGTAGCAGCTGCACGTTTTTTACCCTGTCCTGTACTGCTCTTCCTGTTGAAAACCATTGGTCTAAAGATAAAATTCCCTACAAAACCTCTGTCTAATTTCTATTGACTATAACACATCATATGGGGTACTATATTATACAGAAAGAAGTCTTTGCCTCCACCTTGTTGCTGTGTCACTGGTACCATCTTGCCAGCTGGAAAAATATAATTTTGCTATCTCACTTTTTAAAAGTCAATTCAGTCTCATAGACCTATCCCTTATAATAATTGCTAGCTTACAAAAAGATTTTGATTCTTTGCGATAAAGACCAAGAATAATTAACTAATTTAACCAGATCAAAAGTAGGTTCTTTGTTACTTAGTTATCGTTTATATTTGTCATTTTGTTCTCATGTGCTTTATATTTGTAAAATAGTTTATTTTCTTTGAGATGACTAATACATGTTATGACACAGTATTTCCAGGAGATGGCAGTATTTGGTGCAAAATGATGCTTAAACACTGCTGATGTTTTGGCTGAAATTTTCTCCCCATTTATTTGTTTTGTTTTTGTTTGTTGTTTGTTAGAGATGGAGTCTCCTGTAATACAGGGTGCCTTGAACTTAACTATATAACTGGGAATGACCACCAAATTGTAAGGAGCTAAGAGGTTGAGTTGTAGTAAACAAGTTGTCTTTTACTTTAACTTAATATTGAGGCTGACTGTATATTTGTAGATAGTTTATATAGAATAAGTGTAAGAAAATTCACTACCTTTATTCTATTATCCTTAATTTCTCTTTATGAAAGTGCAACATTATTTTTTCTAAGTTAACCTCCCAGAAAAATGTTTGTATCTGTAATATAGGTATATGACTTTCAAGTGGGGAGTGAAATTTTTAAAAATTAAAAATACTATTATGTGCATGCGCGCGCACACACACACACACACACACACACACACACACACACACAGAGAGAGAGAGAGAGAGAGAGAGAGAGAGAGAGAGAGAGAGAGTAGTTCAGAGTACAATTTTGTGAGGTCTGTTGTCTTCTTTACTTGTCCATGGGTCATGGGAACCAAGTTTGCTTTGTGTTTATGCAGCAAACACCTGCTGGGCCATCTTGCCAGCTGGAAAAATATAACTTTATTATATGCACTTCTCACTTTTCTAAAACCAATTCTGTCTCATAGACATATTTCTTGCAGTGCACAGATTGCCATTATCTAATTTTAATTCCAAAGGGCATTTTTGGTTGTGGGTATTTAATTTTACAAATATCACAGTGGCTCATTATATAAAATTTTCTGTACTTTTGCAAGTATCATAAAAAGAAATGGCATAAATGGAAATAGGTCAGGATAAAAGGGAAAAGGGAAGTGTCTGATGGGTTTGGAACTACATCTAACGTAATAGAAAGATGCTACTTTTGTCGAATAGTAACAATTTTCTTCCTAGTTTGTACTTTTACCTTTTCAGTTTTGGTTTTGGGACAGTCTTTCTTTATAGCCCTGGCTTCCCTTCAACTTGCTATGTAGACTAGGCTGGCATTGAACTCACAGAGATCAATCTGATTTTTGCCATCTAGTCCTTTCATGTAATGAGGTTAAACATTACTAGGTGAAAGCCAGCTTCATATGTAAAGGTGGATATGGTGATTCCATGAAGATGGAAATGGCAAAAGTCCATGCAGAATAGGCTTCTTCATGCTTAAGTAGCAAGGGTCAGTCAGGTAAAGTCATTTGATTTTCTATTTCATCTAGGAAAGCAAAGCTACTGAATGGTCCTCGGAAGAGGATTATGATTTGGAGAACACAACTGAGGCCAACCTTCGGTGGATCAGGTAAGCACTTCAGGAAATACGCTCAGAGTAGCTTGAGGGTTGATAATTTTCTCTGATTTTTAGCTGGGGGTGGGACACACTGGAGATTGGGCCTGGGATCTTGTACACTCGGGCGGGGGCTCTACTACTTGGTTGTCTCATCCTCCTATAAATACCATTTAGCTATTATTGCTTTGAGACAGTCTCACGTCTCCAAGGGTTTGTGTTGAAGTCGCTGTATAGCCAAGGGTAGCTTTAAATTCTCGATCCCCCTGCTTGTTTTCCCCAAAGGTTAAGATACTTTCTTTTAAGTTAAGGTATTTTGTCACTACTGATGACATTGAGTGACATTTCTTTTGGATATTTCCCCCTCTCTTTCTCTGCTTCTGCCTCTGAACATATCTGGTGAAAAGAAAACATGTTTTGCATATAACTAATGTTTATGCTGAGGGGAAAGGAACCTGTGATATCATACATACTCAGTCTTCATGTGGACAACATCATGTAGACAACATGGGGTGGTGGTGGGCAAGATATGACTGGAAGTAAACTTTATGCAATGGATGAAAACCATGGTTGGGCATAGTGACACACACTAGTAATCCCAGTAGTTGGAGGACAGTAGCAGGAAAATAGGTCAATCAAATATGGTTTAAAAAGTAGAAAGTAGGCAGAAGGAAGAGACAGATAGTAAACAAAATAGAATGTATTGTCTGTCTATGGGCTCAGATGGTCTGAGCAAATCCAAGACCAATTCGCTAGGTAGTGGGAGGTTGGAATGCCATGAAAAACTGGAAAGAGATTGTTGAAAGGCTTAATATGATGAGTTAACAGCTTTTCAAAAGGAGAATTTCTTTTATTATTTGAAAGTTTTACACATATCAACAATAGACCTGATAATACACATTCCCAACTCCCCCTTCTCTCCCCCTAGGCCCTGTAACATATCCCCTCTCCTTTTCTGTGTGCTAATAATGTACTGAGTAGAATTAGTGCCGATTGATAAAAAGTTGACTGGTTTGATCTTGTTGACTTGATCTTGTGCAGTTAATCATAGCTGTAGTGAGATTTTTTTTTTGGTACATGAATATGTTGTATTCTAAAGAAAGCATTTCACAGCACTTGCCCCTATCTTGTGGCTCTTATATTCTTTTCTTTTCTCTTCTGTGATGCTCCCTTGGGGGGTAAGAGTTGATATAGATGTCCCATTTAAGGCTCAATAGCCAGTTATTCTCAGCATTTTGGCCTCTGGATTAACTGCTGACCAGTGTAGACAGAAGCTTCTTCGATCATGTTTGAGGGTAGAACTAATCTATGGATGTAAACATAAATATTTAGAAGGCAGTTTAACAGCATATCATTTAAACTCCCCTTCTTCCATGGCCTGTGACCTCTCTAGCCATAATGGGCTTTTGACTATCTGTCTAGCACCAGCCCTAATTTCCTTTCTGTGGAGAAGGCCTCAGATCTATCTAATCCAAAAGCAGTTGGTTGCTCCAATAGCTTTCATGCCACTATCTTGCCAGTGGGTACATTTTACCTGGCAGGTCAGTAATTGGAGCATGCAGGATTGGCTGTAGGTGTATCTTTGACTCCCTAGAAGCTTGCCTAGTACCTTCTGGCATAGTGAAAGCTAGTTAGTAGGGAAGAAGTTTTCAAGTCAGTTCAAACTTGACAAACAGCTCTCAAATTAACCATCTCATCAAAGCAGGTTATACAGCTGGGAGGAGTGTATGAAAATAATGTCTGGCAGAGAGAGTCCATTTATTTGACAGGATGTTCTGTTTCTGTTATCCTGAGTACCGACCGGTATAATCTCCACGTGGCTAATGAAGCAGAAAGACCTCTGCTTAAATTATGCTTCCATTGAAGTATCTTCCAAGTAAAAGATCTTGAATCTTTAGGGACCTTCAAAAGGATCAAACCACATAATTGGAAATCTGACCATGGAAGGAGCAATTTCAGTGTAGGTTTGAGGGATACATAAACTGAGTCCACAGTGATTGGGGTTGTTAGAAAGAGCTGGCAATGAGAGAGGAAAAGTTGACAGCTTAGGAGATCGTGTAGAGAAGAAGCAAGCGTGTATGTCTAACACTTGCTCCATCACACTCGTTTTCTATAATGAGGCAACTGAGGGCAAAGAAAGCTGTAAAAGTAAGCTGAAAGTAAGGATACATACTGTGGTACATACCAACTTTGCAAGGTGGGGATTTTTCTTATATTCCATTGCCTTTAAAATGATACTAGCCTCTGACTCAAGTGGTTGCACACACTGTTATCCTAGCACTGGGGGAGTTGGAACATAATTTTGAGGCCAGTTTCACAAAGCAATACTCTCCCTGTCATAGAAGAAAGGGACTGAGGGAGAGAGAAAATGAGTATGGTTTTCTCTTTATTTGTATTTTTACCTTCCTCTACTATGTAGTGAATTTCTAGAGAAGTATTGTTTAGAAAGCACACTGCCCCACAGACCCAGGGAGGCTCCTTGGAAAGAGATGTTTTTATCTTTTATTTTTACACACACACACACACACACACACACACACACACACACAGAGAGAGAGAGAGAGAGAGAGAGAGAGAGAGAGAGAGAGAGAGAGAGAGAGAGAGAATGGAGGCTGTAGAGACAGACAGATACAGAGAAAGAGACACACAGAGAGACAAGGATAGAGACACACAGAAAGATTTTCTATTTTTTTTAAAGACAGCATCTCTTAAACTAGATGGTCCTTGAACTTGTAATCTTGCTTCAGCCTCCAAATGATAGGGTTACATATCTACATTCCATGCCTATCCTATTCTTTGGAGATAGTCTCTCACTCTATAGTATAAGCTGGTCAAGAAAATTGCCATCCTCTACTGAGATCATAGGCATGCATCACTGCTCTGTGTTACATATTTTTGTTTTAATCTACAGACAGTAGTTTTACTTATTTATAGGGACAGTGTGGCATTTCAGTGAATGTACATTGAAGTAAGTGAAATATCTCTTACCTCAGATACATGTTACTTTATTTTCTTGGGAGCACTCAAAACCATCTCCTGATTTTGAAATATACAGTAATCTTTGCAAGCCATATGTATCTTACTGTGCTACAGAGCATTAGAAATTATTATTTTTGTTATCAATAAATAGTACATATCTTTTTATTAACTTTTTTTAAGTCATGTGTAGATTTGGCTGGGGGTTGACATGACAGAATGTGCTAGTTTTGATTTTAGAATTAAAAAAAATGTTTTGATTTTAGAAACAGTAATAGTTGATAGATAGGAAATCCTTGGAGTTTTAGCTCTGACTCTCACAAACATAAATGTGTTAGCCTGTTGGCTAAGAAGAAGCCAGTAAGCCTGCCTGTGCTCCCGAACTTCAGCTCCCATTCCCACGCTCCAGAATTAGGTTTGTGATACTCACACTGGTTTACTTCTTATTTTTCCTTGGGGATAGTTTTTTTTTTAATTTTATTGTGTTTACCACAATTAGGGAGAGACTCCAGAAGACCTCCTTGCTAAGGAGCTCTTATTGGTAATGGTGGCTGCTGGGGGAGGCAGAGTCCGTTTTTTTTTTTTTTTTTTTTTTTTTGGATGTGGCATCCGAGAGGCTGCCCGGACTCCAGTAGATGCTCATACAGGCAGCACCAAGTGGACACAGTGAGATGAAAGAGAAAGAGCACATGAAGCTGGGAAGGAAAAGTGCTGGGGGACTTAGGGAAGGAATTGAAGGCTGGGAATGGGGGAGGATTGCATCAAAACACACAGCAATAATATTCGTAAACAACGACAAAAACCCTCCTTGATTTATTGTGCATGCGTGTGTACATCATGTGTAATTTGTGAGAGTCAGTTCTTTGTTTCACCACGTGGGTTATAAGGATCTAATTCAGGTCTTCAGGCTTTATAGCAAGGTGTGGTGACTTCAGGAGCATCCCCAGCCTGGCCTCAAACTTGTGATTCTTCTATCAGAGCATCCCAAGTGTTAGAGCTGCAGGTTCACACCAGTATGTCTGTCCTGCATGTGTTTGGTCTTTGGTCTAAATTTAATTTTCGAAAATGGATAGACTGGGTGATAATTGTGAATGTCTTTTCCTTTTATGGCTCACCTTTGATCTGTTTAGTGTTTAATTAAACAGTTTGAAATTAGTGGCCTGGCAACATCCTGTCAGACCGGGAAATGCTCATGGCTCATGAGCGGACCTTCCCCAGTTATCTATAGGGAAATGATGGTAGCTCATGAAGCCCCGCCCTTCCCTGAGTATCTGTAGGCAGTTAATGATTGCTGGGGAGGGAGAGACATTCTCTTCTATGGAGTAGCTAGTAGTAAGGACACTATACTTCCAGTTCTCTTTTTTTCCGCATCTATGATGCTATAAGCAACCTTAATGGAATTCATCAGTGAATGAATGAATGAAGCAAGCTATAAGAGAAAGAAACTAGGTTAGAAGAGGAGGGGATCAGTTGCAAGAGATGGGAAATGGGAGAGCTTAATGGGGTGAAAATGCTAAAAGTACATGATATCAGTATGAAAGAAATTTAAAATTGAACTTCTCAAAAAACCCACAAAACAAAAAAAATTAAACAAAAATTTAGCATTTTTCTTTGAAAAATATTTCATTTGTCTTTGTTGCTTTTCTATTGCTGTGAGAAGACACCATAACCAAAGCAACTTATAAAGAAAACATTTCTATGGAGGCTTGCTTCCAGTTTTAGAGGGTTAGCCCATGACCACCATGGTGGGGAGTCTTGCTTTAGGCAGACAGCCATGGCACTGGAGCAGTTGCCCACAGTTTAGACGTTTTCAGCAAGTTGGGAGCAGATAGGGAGAATCTTGGCATAGCATGGGCTTTCAAAACTTCAAAGCCACTGGGTAGTGGCGGGTTACATCTTTAATCCCAGCACTTGGGAGGGAGAGACAGGTGAATGGCCAGCCTGGTTTATAGAGCAAGTCCCAGGACAGCCAGAGCTACACAAAGAAACCCTGTCTTGGAAGGAAAAACAAAACAAAACTCCAAGCCCACTCCTAGTGACACACCTCCTGTAACACGCTAACGCCTTCTAATTCTTCCACCAGCTGAGGACTAAGCATTCAAGCATATGGGCCCTTTAGGCCCACTCTCATTCAAACCACCATGGGCATTTTTATTTATTTGTGTAGAGTGTATATGTGCAGGTATGTGCTTGTGTGCATGTGTGTGTGTGTGTGTGTGTGTGTGTGTGTGTGTGTGTGTGTGTAGAAAGAGACAAACAGAGAGACAAAGGGGGAGAGGGGGGCCAAGAAAGAGAGAGAAAATAATTGAAGAAGTCAGTTCCTTGCTGAAACCATATGGGTCTCAGGGATCAAACCCCAGGCTGTCAGTCTTGGTGGCAGACACAATTACCTACTGAGCCACCTTGCCAACTTTAACTTGTTATTTCTTTCTGAACATTTCTAGACTTGTCAACTCCTTTTTTGTGGTACTTTCCTTATGTGGAGTGATGATTATCCTCATCTTAAGAAGTATCTGTAAAGACATTGCCAAATATAATCGTGTAAAAATTTCTGTAAGTAAAATCTGCACATTTTGATTCAGCTTGATATATGTTCTGCTTAGTTATCAGTTACTGAATTTCTACTAAGTGTATAGCATCTCGACTACAGCACATTTCTACTGTCTAGAATTTTATATATTATATCAGCAATTTACAACCTTTGTAATGCTGTGACCCTAACATATAGTTCTTCATGTTGTGATGACCCCCAACAATAAAATTATTTTTGTTACTAATTCATAACTATAACTTTGCTGCTGTTATAAATCATAATGTAAATATTTGTGTTTCCCAATAGTCTTAGGTGACCCCCTATGAAACAGCATTTGATGCCCCAAGGGGTTGTACTGCACACATTGAGAACCACTGAATTATGCAGTCAGAAAGTATAGAATTGTATAAGTTTGTTCAAAAGTACAAGTTTATTTAAAGAATTTTTTGCCAATAATTCTGGTTATATTTTGTGTGTTTTTCATGACTATGAATATAATTTTTAAGAAACTCTTAATTGGCTCGAAACATGAGGTAGATATAGCAAACATTGCAAGGTAGTATAATTTATGTTATCCTGTATTTACACTTTTGGTTTTTGTAAACATTTGCAAATTGATGAATTTTAAATTTCTATGCATCTATTGAGTTTCTTAGGTTAACTCATTTTGCTTGTTTTCTGAATATACTACAAACTGTGTGCTTTATGCAATTAACACACCCAAAACATAAATCAGAGTGATTTATTCTTGTAGCAGACTCATATAGCATCCAGAAACCTGCTAAATCCATAGCCATTACTTTCCAGTTAGTTTGTCTTGAGTGGAAAATTCCATTCCGTCTACTTTATCATATGAACTTACATGTTTATTAAAGAATTTCTCACCTACAGCTATATGACCGGAGGCAGTTTGGTTGGAGGTTGATTCATGGGAGTGTATTCAGGCTCCCAGAGCATGGAATGTTGCTGTCAATCCTTCTTGGTCAGGGAACACAAGTTTTCATAATGACGTTTCTGTCTTTATGTGAGTACATTTAGGTATAGCTTAAACATTTGTAGTGAACTTCTGATGTTTATTAGGCTTTGATTCATAAGTACAAAATTAAAAATGTATGAATTAAGAAAATTCATTTTTTTTAAATTTTTATTTTCTATATTCTATGTTTACATTCCAAAGGCTTTCCCCTTTCCCAGTTCCCCCCTCCCTATGTCCCATAATTCCTCTCCCCCCCAACTATTCCCCAATCATTCCCCCACCCCCCACGATTTCTCTACAAAACTGGATCCAATCACTTCAAGAAATGCAGGAGAAGAAAATTCATTTTTTATACTTACATTTCTTCTTTTCAAATTCCAAATGTTAAGTTTAAGAATGTTCCTATATCAGAAACCTTCCATAGCTTCTTCAATTCTAAATAATTTGTTTCAAACTCCAGCACAGCCAGGCATAGTGGCATACACCTTTAATACCAGCATGTGAGAGGCAGAGACTGGCATAATCTCTGAAATTTAGGCTAGCCTAGTCTACATAGTGAGTTCTAGGACAGACAGAACTTCATAATCAGACTCTGACTCAAAAAATAAATAACCCTCCAAACCAAACTAAATAAAAACCCCCACACTGGAGCATGTGCTTCTGACCTTGTAAGGTAGATGAACCTGGGAAAATGGGTACATGCATAGAATCATATTTTCAGTGGGATGGGGAAACACCCAAAACAAAGGCTAACATTTTAAAATCTCACAGCAAGCTTAGGTGGATTTTGAGATTTTGATTTTTCTGTTTTTGTTTGGTTGGTTTGGTTTGGTTTTGATAAGCTTTCTCACTGGTCTGGAACTTATCAAGTAAACTAGGCCCGCCAACCAGTAACCCCAGAGAGCCATCTGTCTGCCTTCCTAGAGCTTTGACTAGAAGTGTACCACCATGTCCAGATGTTTTTTAGCACAGGTTCTTGATATTGAACTTGGGTCTTTGTATTTGCAAAGTAAGAACTTTGCAGACTGACCTATGGCCTGAGCCCACAGGTACAGATCTTTAAGTGCATAGATGGAATGATAGTTTAGTTTTATTTTTTACATCTTGCTTTTAATATTCACTTATGTAGAGTTTTATATCACTGAGGATGAAATTGAACCTCTCATCATCTTTACCCCCTCCTCTCACATGATGATACTATAAATAGACACTTTTCACCACAACCAGTTCACGAAGCCCTGGGGATGAAACCCAGGACTCAGTGCTTTCTAGGCAAGCACTCTACTAATCAAGCTATATCCCCAGGCTTCTATTTTATTTTTTGAGCCGGGATCTCATGTAGCACATACTGGTCTAGATCTTTCTATGTAGCCAAGGCAAGCCTTCTCCTGATTCTCTGGCCTTCAATTCCCCAATTCTGGGAAAACAGGTGTGTGCCACCATGCCCAGCTATGGAACTGCATGTTTAATAGTCATTCTGACAATGACCTAGGGATAATTTATGCACAAAAGGTGGAGTTTGGCCATGTTGTATGGCCTGAGTAATGATTTTGTAAGCAAAGCTGTTGCAGAAAGTGCCTTATTAAATGTTTCAGAGGACAGTGATCATTTCAAATGGTCAATTTGAAGGCACTTTTTCCCCTGAAACTAAATCTTCAACTTTTTAATTCCTTACTTTGACAAAATATAGAAAGAAGAAAGTTTTCAGGGAAAAATAATTTGCTATCCTTAATATGACTATTGGAATAAGGAAAGGGAGATAGTATATGATTTTCATCTAGCGAAATTAAAGACTAATTCAAGTATGAAATTTCTATATAACTTAAACTGAAAACCAAACCTTTTCACTTAACAAATTGTCAGGGAAGTAGATAACCAAATATTGTTTGATTGCAACATGGTTTAAGTAGTACCATTAGAACATCTCCTTGCATATTGTTTTACATAAAGCTTTAAATGGCAGTAATACTAAGTTCTTAGACAATCTTCAGGCTATTCTCATGCGACTTCTATTTTGTTTTTCTGCCTTTAGTTCTGGCTGGCCTTGGTTTTCTTACTCCTGCTGATCCAAATGTTTTAGTGAGCTATGGCGTTGTGCTGTGGCTCCTACTGGAAATCCCTGCTGGATATGTGTCTGCCAAAATGTACAAGAGTAAGCATTACTGCTGTTATTATTCCAGAAAGTTGCTGTGTTAAATATAGGAATTAAAAGGCCTTGGAGAAAAAAATCAGAAAAAATTACAAGGAATTTTAGCCAACATACTCAGTTGTAATTATATTCTGATTACACTACTGTGTTGGTAAAATGATATAATTCAAGACATTTCATTAACTAATCTGTTTTTTTTTTACTTCCTTAGCATTTAAAGGTGTAAACTGGAAGATGCATTTTTTGCTGACAACATTGTTATTTCCTGGGTTAGTATTTCATATTCTTTTATCTCTATACAATTATGTTGGGTTTTTTTTAGGTTTCACCTTGGGGAAAACATATTGTATGCTATAATGAAGAGCAGGAAGGCGTTGAATGACTACTGTGTTTCTGTAGCTGCAGGATTCCCTTACTTTTATGTCTGCACTCTTTCTGTCTTCTACATTTTAACTCTAGTACAGAGAGATGGCAATCGTACATGTTCCATTTTGATCTTTGTTTCTGAAGCAGATTCTCAAAATACTTATCATAGGTAAGCATCTGCATTACACATGGTACTGTGGTGACAATTTATGTGTAGCATTTTGTTATTCTCCTTGTTGCTGTCTTCAGTGATTATTTTTTCCTGTCTCTCCTTGTCACTGCAGCATCATTAGTGACAGTTGTAGGTTTATTTATAGTCAATATGGAGGTGGGGCTGCTGCCATGCAGTGGTTGTGAGAGTAGTTCATTTGGTCCTTTAATGACTCTCTCTCTCTCTCTCTCTCTCTCTCTCTCTCTCCCTCCCTCCCTCCCTCCCTCCTTCCCTCCCTGTCTCTCTCACTGTGTGTGTGTGTGTGTGTGTGTGTGTGTGTGTGTGTGTCTGTGTGTGTCTGTGTGTGTGTCTGTGATTACAGGTATTTGATACTGCATTTGGCTATATGTAGTGCTGGAGATCAAAAGGGACTTCGAGTTTGCTAAGCAAACACTGTAATGATCAAGATTGTGTACATCTCCTACTTTATTTCCTTGTCACATTTTGAGAAGTTTATAAATGTGTATAAGCCATTTCTCTGAAAACTATTTCTTGCAATGCTTGTCTTTTGTATAGCAAAAGATGTGAACACTGATGTGTCCTGTTTATCAATGTTTTCTTTTATAGCTGTGCTTTTTGTTTTGTATAAATTGTATTACTTTTATTTTTTACAGCACTGTTCCGAATTAAAATGAAAGCTTTGAACATGCAAGGCAGGTGCTTTTCTGTTGAGAACGTTTCCAAAGATAATTTGAATTTTGTTTTGTTTGGATTGTTTTGGTTTGAGACAGAGTCTCACTATGTGGCCCTGGCTGGCCTAGAACTTGCTATATATGTCAGATTGCCTTGTTTGTAGCAATCCCTGCTTTTGTCTCACAAGTATGGAGATTGGAAGCACCACATCCAGCTTTTATTCCACTTTCTAGATTTTGAATTTTTTTCTGCTTCTTTTGCACTATCACCATTAAGTTTTTAATTTGTTCATCTTCTTAAGTAGATATTTGTATTATTTACATTTCAAATGGTATCCCCTTTCCTCGTTACCCCTCCAAAATCCCTATCCCATCCCCTCCACCCCTTTCTTACCAATTCTACTCCCACTTTCCTGACCTGACATTCCCTTACTGTGGGGCATCGAGCCTTCAAAGGACCAGTGGTATCTCCTCTTATTGATTTCTGAAAAGGCCACTCTTGCTACAAATGTAGGTGTCTTAGTTAGGGTTTTACTGCTGTGAACAGACACCATGACCAATGCAAGTTTTATAAAAGACAACATTTAATTGGGGTTAGCTTACAGGCTCAGAGGTTCAGTCCATTGTCATCAAGGTAGAAACATGGCAACATCCAGGCAAGCATGGTGCAGGAAGAGCTGAGAGTTCTACATCTTCATCTGAAGGCTGCTAGTGAAAGACTGACTTCCAGGCAACTAGGGTGAAGGTCTTAAGCCCACACCCACTGTGACACACCTACTCCAACAAGGCCACACCTCCCTGGGAAAAGCATATACAAACCATAACATTCCACTCCCTGGCCCCCATAGGTTTGTTCAAACATTAGTCTATGGGGGCCATACTTAAACATAGAATAATGCAAAATATTTAGTCCAACTTCACAAGTCCCTGTAGTCTATAGCAGTCTCAACAGAGTTAAAAGTCCAAAGTTCAAGGTCTCTTTTGAGATTCATCCAATCACTTAAATGTAATCCTCCAAGCAAGACAGGAAATCAGCTGGGCAAAGTCAAAACTCTTCATCTCCACTTCTGATGGCAAAGCAGTCTTCAGATATCCAACTCCTTTTTCATCTTTGTTGACTTCAAAAAGGTTCTTTCTCCTGGGCTTGTTCTCCCTGTTAGCAGCTTTCCTTGGCAGGCATCCTGTGGCTCTGGCATCTTTAACATCTTGGGTACCCCAAGTCAATTTCAGCTTCACAGCTTCTTGTTCCAAGTCTGAGATCCACACATGATCTTCTGTGTATCTCCAAAGAGCTGGTGTCACTTCTCCAGCTCTGCCCTTTGTAGCACTCTAAGTTCAGATTAATCCACTCAACTGCCACTGCTGTTCTTGGTGGTCACCCCATGGTACTGGCATCTCCAATATGCTAGGGTCTTCCACTGCAACTATGCTTCACCAAAGCCTCTCATAGGCTCTCTTCATGGTACCAAGCCTCAACTCCTTTGCATGACCCCTTCAGTCCTGGGCAGTCAATTACAACTGAGGGTACACTTTCATCAATGGCCTTCCATGGCCTCTCACAGTACCAAGCCTCAACTGTTCTTTATGATGCCTTCATGCCTTCAAAACCAGTACCACCTGGATGATTCTTACATGTTACCAAGTACAGCTGCAGCATGAGCAACACTTGGCTATCTCAGGAATACAGCTTTTTTGTGCTCTCAGAAAACACTTCCCATATTTCACCTCAGTGATGCTGGTCCTTTCTTAATCACCACTAATTTCTTAGCTCCAGCTAACCAGCATCAATTGTTTCAGTAGACTCCTTCTCCTCTTGAATATAAAGCCAGAGACACATGGCCGAAGCTGCTGAGTTCTGCTGCTTGCAGGAGCTGGACCATTGGCCCCCTTGTTCTATTACATTATTACTAGCTTCCTTTTTCCCAGCTCCTTCACTGCCTAAGTTGGCTGTCCTGAATCTTGATCCTTAGACTGACCTTGAACTCAAGAGATCTGCATGCCTGTCTCCTAAACACTGGGATTAAAGGTGTGGTCCACCAAGCCTGGATTAAAGTTTTTCTTCACCTAGAATTTGCTCTGTTCTAGGCTGGCCTTGAACTCAGAGATCTGCTTTTCTTTGCCTCCTGGGATTAAAGGCTTGTATGACCATGCCTGGACCTAAAGTTAACTGGGTGAATCTTGCCCCCAAGGTTACCACTCCTTTAATTCAATTTAATATCCTTGAATTCAGCTCCATTTCACTTCCTGGAGTCCCTTTAATACTCAAACTATGCATTTTTTACTTTTCCTTTCTCAGCTTGCTATGTTTGTTCAAAATTCTCTTCATCAGACTTAACCAGAGAACAAAGTCTTAACCAGAGAACAAAGTCTTTGTTGGGCTTTTTTGAGACTTCCTTTGCAGATGCAATTAATATAAATCTCTTTACCTTAGTCCTAGACAGTCTCTTCAGACAATGGCAAAAAGCAGCCATGTTCTTTACCAAAACATCACAAAAACAGTCTCTCCGCCACATATTAAAGTTCTTCTCCACTGAAACCTCTTGGGCTATCAAGCCTACACAGTTCAAATGACTCTTAGCACCACTGTCTTCCATATTCCTACTAGTCTGGCCCATTAAGCCCCACTTAACGAATTCCGTGGCTTTCCAAATCCAAAGTCCCCAAATCCACATTCTTCTGAACAAAAGCATGGTCAGGCCTATCACAGCAATACCTCACTCCCAGTACCAACTTCTGTCTTAGTTAGGGTTTTACTGCTGTGAACAGACACCATGACCAATGCAAGTTTTATAAAAGACAACATTTAATTGGGGTTGGCTTACAGGCTCAGAGGTTCAGTCCATTGTCATCAAGGTAGAAACATGGCAACATCCAGGCAGGCATGGTACAGGAAGAGTTGAGAGTTCTACATCTTCATCTGAAGGCTGCTAGTGAAAGACTGACTTCCAGGCAACTAGGGTGAAGGTCTTAGGCCCACACCCACAGTGTCACACCTACTCCAACAAGGCCACACATCCTAATAGTGCCACTCCCTGGGAAAAGCATATACAAACCATCACAGTAGCTGAAGCCATGGGTCCTTCCGTGTGTATTCTCTGGTTGGTGGTTTAGTCCCTGGGAGCTCTGGGAGAACTGGTTAGTAAATACTATTGTTCCTCCTGTGGGGCTGCAAACCATTTCAGTTTCTTGGGTCCTTTCTCTAGCTGCTCTGTTGGAGACCCTATGCTTAGTCTATTGGTTGGCTGTGAGCCATGGGTATTTTGATCCCCCTTCTAAGAAGGACCAAAGTATCCACACTTTAGTCTTCCTTCTTTTTGAGCTTCATGTGGTCTGTGAGTCTTATCTTGGGTATTCTGAGCCTTTGGGCTAATATCCACTTATCAATGAGTGCGTACCATGTATGTTCTTTTGTGACTGGGTTACCTCATTCAGGATGATATTTTCTAGTTCCATCCATTTGCCTAAGAATTTCATTGAATTCATTGTTTTTTAATAGCTGAGTAGTACTCCATGGTGTAAATGTACCACATTTTCTGTATCCATTCCTCTGTTGAGGGACATCTGGGTTCTTTCCAGCTTCTGGCTATTATAAATAAGAGTGCTAGGAACATAGTAGAACATGTTTCCTTATTACATGTTAGAGCATCTTCTGGGTATATGCCCAGGAGTGGTATAGCAGGGTCCTCCGGAAGTGTCGTGCCCAGTTTTCTGAGGAACTTCCAGACTGATTTCCAGATTGGTTGTACCAGCTTGCAATCCCACCAGCAATGGGAGAGTGTTCTTCTTTCTCCACATCCTTGCCAGTTCTGCTGTCACCTGAGTTTTTTTTTCTTAGACATTCTGACTGGTGTGAGGTGGAATCTCAGGGTCGTTTGAGACAAGGTCATGCTATTGGTTACCTCATATAAGGTTACCTCAAGGTAACCCTGTCGAGGCTCGAATTTGAGTCAGTCTTCAGTTTCTTAAGTA
This sequence comes from Apodemus agrarius, assembly GCA_964023405.1. Lineage (NCBI taxonomy): Eukaryota > Metazoa > Chordata > Mammalia > Rodentia > Muridae > Apodemus > Apodemus agrarius. The sequence continues at coordinate 131,984,317 of OZ030010.1, forward strand.
CTGCAATTCCTTGTGTGCATCACCATGTTCAGCTTCTGTTTTTAATGTTCCTATGAAGCATAGCTTGCCAGGGACAGAGAGGAGGTGGTTAACTGACACAGCAGTCGCTTAGCATGTATGTTCTGTTGCTGCGATAAAACACCATAACCAAGGCAACTTATACAAAGGACAAGGATTTGTTTTGGCTTTATGGTCCCACAGTGAGAAGCCACAATGTTGGGTGCCTGGAGCAGAAAGCTGTGAGGTCACATCTTCATCTACAAGCACAAAACCAGAGGGAGAACAAACTGGAATTGGAATTCTCCAAACCATTCCCCCAGTGACATGCATCTTCTAGCAAGGCCATACCTTCTAAAGGTGCTATAACATTCACAGGCATCACCACTAACTGGGGACCAAGTCTAGAAACACCTCAGCCTATAGGGTACATTTCTCTAACAGATACATACCAAAACATCTTGTCTGTGTCTTAAGGATGCAATACCATCTCATTCTCTTAATATATTAATGAACTAAACATATATGTTTTGATGGATAGTGTCATTTCTTTCAAGTTTACTTTCCCATTTTGAAAATTGTTTTTAGTCTCTATTTTTCATGTCTTCTTCAAAGGTTTGACAATATTGCTGTATGAATATGTGTGAACATGTGTGCATACAATTAAAAGTGTGGGACTATTCAGGCATAGTGATCAGTCCCAGCAGTTGAAAGACAACCTTCCCTCCGCCCAAGTTTAAGGCTAGAATGCTCTATATATGTTTTAGGCTAGGCTGAGCTACAAAGGGAGACCCTGTAAAATATGTGGGAATAAAATAATAAACTTTATCATTATGTAGAAGTGTGTGGAGACCCGGAGCTTCACTGGCGGTTTATCCAGACACTCCAGGTTTTATCTAAAATTACTGTGTGTGTGTGTGTGTGTGTGTGTGTGTGTGTGTGTCCATGCAAGCACTTGGTATGGTATGTGTTTGTGTGTGTGGAGAGACCAAAGGAAAACAATGAGTATCTTGCTTCTACAGCTCTATGCTTTATTGTTTTCTTTTTCTGGAAAACCCTTAGGACTTTTTTATCTTTAGGGTTTAAATATTTGGTCACTTTTCCAAGAGAACTATGTTCTAGTCTTCTATATGTGGAGTTACTATCTGATGGTTAGCTTTCTAAGTGGGGAAGGGGCGTCTACGAATGCCAGGTTTAAACTGCATTTGGATATGTAAATATTTTTGACTGTAGTAGTCAGTTTCTTTGCTGTCTGGTGTTCTCCAGCCCGAGGCCCAGAGAAGCAACCTCTGCTGGGAGGGAGGGAGGTGGGAGAATCGACTTCTCAAAAAGCTGTCACAAAACTCTCTTTCTTTAGTCACTTCCCACCTCCTCCCAATCCTCATAGAATACCCGCTGCTATCATTTTTCTGACCTTTTTATGGAGTCTGTAGTGTGAATTGTTTTCTCTCACATTTCTCATTGCCCGCATGGTTTCAGACAGCCTATTGATTTTCCCGGACCTGTTTTCCTGTTCTCTCTACTTGTGTAGATTTTAAAAATAAATGCTTCTGTAAAATTTTGTTCTATCTGTATGTCTGTGTGCTTCTGTGTTAGTATGCACACGCACATGCCGGCATCTGCACCAGCCAGAAGAAAGCATCAGATCTCCTGAAGCTGGAGTTACAGGCAGCTGTGAACTGCCAGGTGACGTGGGTGATAGGAACCAGACTTGAGTCCTCTTAAGACCACAAATCACTTCTTTTTTTCTGTTCTTTTTGTACATTTTATCTTCTATTTCTTTAAATTTTTATTATTTGTGTGTGTGTGCACACATGCATATGCATGCAAATACGCACATGTACTTATGTAAATGATGATTATAGTGTGTGTGTGTGTGTGTGTGTGTGTGTGTGTGTGTGTAAGTGTGGGTATACTTTGTGCCACAGCATGATTGTTGTCAGAGGAAAACATTAGGGAGTCAGTTCTCTCCTCCCAGTGTGGGATCCAGGGATCGAACGTGGATCATCAGGTTTGTGCAGCAGCTAATTTAGTGGAGGAATTATCTTATTGATCCTTTAGTTTCTTTTCTGAGACGTGGTCTTCCCATGGGTAGCCCATACTGGCCTCGTGCTCACTCTGTACAGACTACTTTGTTTGGAATTTCTTACTGTTGATGAGATAGTGTCTCACTATATATATGCCCCTGGCTGGTCCTGAACTAGCTATAAAACCTGTTAAGTGCAAATATCTTTATGCCCCTGCCTACCAAGTGATGGGCTTACAGGTGTGCTACACCACATCTAGCTCAGGAAGCATCCCTTTCATTGTTTATTCAGTTACTTTTTAATTAGTTAATTATTTTATTTATTTACATCCCAAATGTTGTCCCCTGTCCTGGTCCCCCATCAAAGAGTTCTTCCCTCCACCCCCCACGTTTGCCTCTGAGGGGGTCTTCTCCCCACCCCTGTACTCCTCCACCCTGGGACATCAAGTCTTTACAAGATGAGGCCCATCCTCTTCCACTGAGGCCAGACAAAGCATACCTCGGCTACATATGTGCCTCGGGCCACAGACCAGCCCATGTATGTTTTTTGGTTGGTGGCTCAGTCTCTGAGAGCTCTGAGGGGTCCAGGTTAGTTCTTCCTAGGGGGTTTCCATCCTCTTCAGTTTCTTCAGTCCTTTCCCTAACTCTTCCATTGGGGTTCCCAACCTCAGTCCAATCCTCTGTCTCTGTCAGCTGCTGATAGAGCCTCTCAGGGCCGTGGTGCTAGGCTCCTGTCTGCAAGTACAACATGGCATCAGTAATAGTGTCAGGGTTTAGGGCCTGCCTTAAATCCCAAGTTGTGCTGGTCACTGGATGGCCTTTCATTCGGTCTCTGCCCCATTTTTATCCCTGCATTTCTTGTAGATAGGGACAATTTGGGGTCTAAAGTTCCATAGGTGGGTTGGTGTCACCAGCCCTCCTGGAGGTCTTGGCTGACTATTGGAGGTGCTTTCTTTGGGCTCCATATCCCCATTGTTGAGCATTTTGGCTAAGGTTCCTCATATTGAGTCCTGAGAGCCACCACATCCCATGTCTCTGGGACTTTCGAGAGGTTACACTCACCCCATACCTCCTGCAGCTGCATATTTCCATTCATTTTTTTCTGGCCCTCCGAATCTCTTTCCTGTCGCTCCCATATCTGATCCCGCCCCCATGTTCCCCTCCCCCTCCCCTCTCCCACCCAGGTCCTTCCCTTTTTATTTTTTCCCCTTTCTAAGTGGGATTGGGCGTCCTTACTTGGGCTTTCCTTCTTGTTTAACTTCTTTGAGTCTGTGGTTTGGATCATGTTATCTACTTTTTGGCTAATATCCACTTATCAGTGAGTACACACCATGTATGTCCTTTTAGGTCTGGGTTACCTCACTCAGGATGATATTTTCAGCTCCATCCATTTGCCTGCAAAAGTCATGAAGTCGTTTTTAATAGCTAAATAGTATTCCATTGTGTAAATGAACCATGTTTTCTGTATCTATGTTTTGATTGAGGGACATCTGGGTTCTTTCCAGTTTCTGGCTATTATGAATAAGGCTGCTATGAACATAGGTGAGCATGTGTCCTTGTGCTATGGGGGAGCATCCTTTAGGTGTATTCCCAGGAGTGGGGTAGCTGGGTCTTCAGGTTGAACTATTTCCAATCTTATGAAAAACGGCAAGATTGATTTTCAGAGTTGTACTAGTTTGCGATCCCACCAGCACTGGAGGATTGTTTCCCTTTCTCCACATCCTCACCAGCATGTTCTGTCATTTGAGTTTTTAATCATAGTCATTCTGACTGATGAATGATGGAATGTCAGGGTCATTTTGATTTGCCTTTCCTGAGGACTAAGGATGTTGAACATTTCTTTAATTCAAGATTCCTCTGTTGAGAATTCTGTTTAGCTCTGTACCCCATTTTTAAAACTATACTTAATCACTTTATATCATGCTCACTGCCCCCTTCCAATCACCCACTCTCACAGTCTGTCCCCAATCCCTCTTCCCTTTCTTATCTGAGAGGGTGGAGGCTCCCCTGGGTATCCCCCTACTGTGGCTCTTCAAGTCTCTGCTAGGCTAGGTGCTTCCTTGCTCACTGAGGTCAGACAAGGCAACTCAGCTAGAAGAACATATTCCACAGACAGGCATCAGCTTTTGCCCCCATGCATGTTGTTTGGGACCGACATGAAGACCAAGTTGCACCTCTGATGCATATGTACAGTGAGAACAAGCCCATGTATGCTCTTTGGTTGGTGATTCAGTCTGTGAGAGCTCCAGGGGTCCAGGTTGGTTCATGCTGGTGGTCTTCCTGTGGAATTCCTACCTGCTTCAGGGCCTGCAATCCTTCCTCCTATTCTTCTGTAAGAGTCCCCAAGCTTCATCCACTGTTTGGCTGTGGATGTTTGCATCTGTCTGAGTCAGCTGCTATGTGGAGCCTCTCCGAGGACAACATGCTCCTGTCTGCAAGCATAACAGATTATGATTACTCTGTTAGGGATTGGTGCTTGCCCATGGGTTGTGTCATGGTTTCTTTCCCTCCTCTTCTTCAAAATAGTCTTCTCTTGTTACTCCTTCTTTATATTGACATTCTCTTTTTAAGTCATCACAGTAGACTACATTTAATATAATATTAATCAGCTATGATTTTAATTTTATGTAACCCCATTTATTAAGTCTTGTTAATGCATCCTGAGTTATTCTTCACAGAGTTTGAATTGTTTCCCCTCTATATTTTACAGTATATGCTTCAAAGTTTTTTCTTAAATGAGTTTTGGGTCAATTTTTATATGAGTTGAGAAATAAAGATAAGAGTTTCTGTTTACACAATACTGGAAAACAGGATGCAGTTTTAAAATTTAGAAATAAGATATAGTTTATGGGCTATCTTATGCAAATAGTAAAATCTCATACTGGGGCTGAAGCGTTGGCCAGTGGTTAAGAGCACTGGCTGCTCTTCATATGTCACAGGTTCAATTCCCAGAACCCACATGGCAGCTCACAACTGCCTGTAACTCCAGCTTAGGATATATGACAGTGTCACACAGGCATGCATATATCAATACCCATAAAATAAAAATCATATATATATATATATATATGCCCTTCCAAAGAACTTAAAGATTGTAAAATTATTAGGTAAGAACCTTTCCTCTATGTAACCCTAAAAGTGATAAGTACTAAGCTATGAGTATAAAGCAGTGGGGAAAGAGAGCATATACAAGCTCCTGGGTTAAACCTTAGCACTGCAAAAGGAAGCACAAGGTGATAGACAAGGAAAAGGCAATGTGATTTGAGACATTAAAGTGGAAGAAGGCTTGGATGTGACATTCAGTATTGGTTGAGTGACTTTGGTTAAGTCCCATAGCTTCTCTGAATGCCCATTTCTTTGCCTGCAGTGCCTTTTTCTGCAGAGTTGTTTAGAGATATACGTGAACTGACTGATTGCAAAACTGTTTTATGAGCTATGAAATGTTTTGTCCTTCAAGTTTCTTTGTGCGCTCTGTTTATTATTCTGCTCTAGTATTTCCAATGTTGCATTGTAATTTATCTGTCTTTGTCTGACTCTATCACCAGTATCTTTTTTTTTGAAGCAAAATTGTTTCTTTCTCTCTTTGAACATCAGAACTTAGCATGTAAATACTCAGCAGATGCTTAGTGAATATGTAAATAAATGTTTCATGTGGAAGACGGACTCAGGTGATTCAAGTTCAACTCTAGGTTTTCTGCTTCTCCTGCTATTACAAAGTCTAGAAATAAGGTTGATATACGCAGAAATTTTCAGAATGAAAAGCATGATGTTGCAGAACAGTTAGCGATTTGTTTAACTTTCACATTAACATTCTAGAGCATACTTCCAAAGGAAAATTGTTGGGATGGGTTAATTGAGTTTATGTATAAAAAGGAAGATTATGTCTTGTCAAGTGAGAAGCTGAAATTAATCTCAAAAGTAGGAAATTTGGCAAAGGAATATTATGTCTAAACAAGTTCATTCGAGCAGAGAGGTATTAAAAATGTTGTGAGCAGTGTGGTTAAATCATCAAAAACCAAGCTTTCTTATAAGGTACAAAATGTTTTAAAGACACAAGGCAGAGGTTTTGTTATTGTTTGAAGGAATTTGAAGTTTTATTTACAGAAGAATTTTTAAAGAGTAGACTAGATACACCTACTGAAAAGGGCATTGCTAGAAAAGATTAAAAATACCAATGGGAACAGTGAAGTATAAATAGTAAAATGAAAGCACAAAGAGTGGAAATTAGTTTAGAAGTGACCAAATGACTTATAATTGAAGAAGAGAACTTATCCAGCCCCTGCCTAAGGCCTTGAAAAGTGACAACGAATATGAAAGCACCATTAGAACTCTAGTTTTGGAATTTGCCTTGCAAGAACTGACAACGGAAGGCTCATTCTTGAAAAGTAGAATCAGTGTTGAACCTGGTGTGTCTCATGAGTGGCTGCTTCACCTTTCTCCCATGGTAGATGTGATTTGGGGGAGAGTTCTGGGATAGGTGCCTTATTATAGAGATGTTTTCAAAGGTTGTCATTTATTACAAACAAAGTCCATAGAAAGAGTCTGTTAGGAGCCTGGTGTGATGGGTCATGACTTTAATCCTAGCACTCAGGAGGAAGTAGTAGGTAGAGCTCTGTGAATTGGAGGCCAGCCTGGTCTAAAGGCAGTTCCAGGATAGCCAAGGTTTCAAAGAGAAACCAGTCTCAAACACACAAACAAAAATCTGTTATGAACTTGGTCAAGATGATCACTAGAAGTAGAAATGTCTATGGTTTTCTTCAAAAAGACACTTCAGATTTGCAGCTAGGTGCACTGATTACCTGACTGACTGAGACAGACACATGATTCTGACATGTTAATGCTGTCTTTGACATTAGAACTTGTCTTTGTACCTCATATTTTAATATTTTATAGAGGAATATTTTAATAGAGGAGTTGAGTGGGGGAAGCTTGCTCCTAAAAAGCAAATCAGACATTAAAATCCAAACTATGTCTCTGTAAAATAAAACAATGGTAATTGTTGTGTGCATAATGTGTTTATGTTGTGGTGGTGGAGTGTGTGTGACATGTGCCACAGTACATGTGTATAGGTCACAAGGCAACTTTGAGGATTGTTACTCTCCTATTATGTGGGCTTGGGAGATTGGACTCCAATCATGAGTTTCATGGCAAGTGTCTTTGCTCCCTGAACCATCCCACTAATCCATAGTGCTACCTCTTCTCAGTTGTCCAGTTGTTGTGAAAGTTCTTAGTATGTTTAAAAAGATATTAATAAAGAACTCTCATCTCTCCTATAATTCTTAGCTTTTCTGGTATCTGTGTTACTCATCCAGTTTCTTGTCCTTGTTTCTGCCTCTTGTCACCTGTTTTGCTGTTCTGTTTTGCTGCTTTTTAAGACATTTTATCAGATCTCTCTCTCAACCATTTTATTGAGGTTTTAATTCCTTCTGTCATATTTTTAACTCCCAAGAGCTCTTTTATTACCTCAGAAGCCCTTAACATTTCTGCTTCTTGTTTATGGTTGTAATATCTCTGCTAATTGCTCCAAGGGTGCATGTGATTGATTTTTATAATCATTCCCCTAAGTTTGAAGGCTCCTTCTCAAGGGAGTAGACCCTTCAGTCTTCTGCTGGCGTGGGGAAAGGATGTCATTGGCCTGTGGCTAGTGGGGAGGGGATTGGTAGGTTTCTGACCTTCTTACGCTAACTTTCATAACTCTCTTTATGCATACTTAAAGAAGGACTTGGCCTTTGAACATTATTCGGTCTTTTTGGAAATCTCAATATAAATTCAGTTGCCTCTAAGATTCCCCTGCTGTGAGGTTGGAAGGCAGGTTTCTCAGATATATTGACTTAGTTACCATTTGCTAGAGCTAAAATTTATTCCAGAGTTTTCCATTCTATATTATCCGAACTTTTGCAGTTATGACCTTTTCTAATCCCTTTTACTATAATGTAATGCTATCCGGGTTTTGAAAAGAAGCAGATTCAATGCATGAGTTCAATATTCTATCTTTAGTTAGACTCTTGTTAGTTAGATCTTTATATCTTTCATGACAATTCCTTTATGTTTTAACTACCACATTAGATAGACTCTATTTTTGTCTTCTTTCTTTTGCTACCTTTCCCCATAGGTTGACCCCCCCAACACACACAAACACAAACACACACTATGCTATATTTTAATCTTCCTAAGAAATCACACTTAATTTTAACAAATTGGAGTTTTAAATATCTTCAGATTTTTTTCTTTATTTTTGAGCAGGTCCAACATAGATAAAAGAAAAGTGAGAAAGAACTCTTGAAAGTAGGAGAGGCTCTAAGCACAGTGAATACCTCTTTAATCCATCCTTGATTTTTGATGGGATAAAGTCTATTTTCCTTACCATTCTGAGACTTCCATAAGTTAGTCTCTATCTACATTTTTCAACCTGGTATTTTAGGTATTCTAAAACAATCATACCCATTCCCACACTGACACTGAAGTTTATCAGTATACTAATCTATCTGGAGCAGTTAGAGATACAATGAGTATACAGTGAGTATTGCCTGATTAACTTAGCAGTTAATCTGTTGGCTTTTTTTGTTTGTTTTTTGTTTTTTCTAGACAGGGTTTCTCTGTGTTAGCCCTGGCTGTCCTGGAACTCACTCTGTAGACCAGGCTGGCCTCGAACTCAGAAATCTGCCTGCCTCTGCCTCCCTAGTGCTGGGATTACAGGAGTACGCCACCACGCCCGACAATCTGTTGGCTTTGAATATATCATACAGCCTATTTCAGTCTAAGTTCTAAAAATATGCTTTCTATATACATTGTTTATTCACTGAGTACATTATAGTCAAGTAGTATATTAATCTATACCTTATTTAATTTCTACTAGATTTTGAAGATGCAAAGATGAGAAGGTTTACAAATCATATTCTATAACAAATTGCCTTTACATGATAGCATGTTTAAGCCTTAGTCCAAGGACCAATTTGTATATTGTGATGTAATATTTCTTGTAATTAATCTCACCAAAAGAACATTCTGACATTTGCATTAAATATTTATGACATTTCCCTAGAAGTATGTTGTATAATGATATTCTCTGTCCTCTTCCTCAGAATTGTCTTTGCTGATATCTTTATTATGAATCTAATTCTTTGGCTGGAAGGTTCATCAGCTGCTATCTCCTTTCGTACACTGGCAAGTCTCTTTACATTGTGCTTTGGAGTTTCAACACCACTGACGTTCTTGGGAGTGTACTTTGGGAAAAGGGAAGAGGTAAACTTTCAGAATACTATTTAATATATTTCCCACATTGTAGGTTATTTACATTTCTTTTTATATCTGATAGACAAAATTAAAAGGGCATATTATAGGAAAGCTAACATCAAGTACCTTAGGAAATAAATGTTTGTATAGTGGGAGAAGAGAGCAAAGAAACAATCATAAATGGGGTGTTCAGTTACTGATCTGAAGTTAGCTTAATTCTTCATAGAGGGGGAAAAAAGGAACAGGATCCCTAAAAATGACCAACTCAGGCCACACTACAAGAGGACTGTACAAGACTAGTTAGAGATTGCAAGTGGAAAGTTTAAAAAATGATGCAAAGAGAGATGGAGTTCTATAGGAAGCAGGAGAATGAAAATATTGACCACTGTTGACAAATTCATTGATAATATCTAAAAGATGAATTCTTAGGTAAAGTTTGGAGAGAATTTTTAAACATTCCTATTTAATATTAGTATAGTCACAAGTAAATCTTGTCAAATAAGTCCTTTGAAAAGTCTTTGGAAAGTTGATAGAGTACTTGGCTATCATGAGTAAGTCCTGGGTTTAATCCCTGGCAAAAATGGGCTTTGGTGGCATATGCCTGTGTGCAAACCACCACACCTGACTTCAAATGATAATATTTGTGATATTAAAGAAAATATAGCCGGGCGGTGGTGGCGCACGCCTGTACTCACTCTGGGAGGCAGCGCAGGTGGATTTCTGAGTTCGAGGCCAGCCTGGTCTACAGAGTGAGTTCCAGGACAGCCAGGGCTATACAGAGAAACCCTGTCTCAAAAAAAAAAAAACAACAAAAACAAAAAACAAAAAACAAAAAAAAAAACAAAACCCAAAAAAACCCAAATCCAAAAAAGACCAAAAAAAAAAAAAAAGATAAGAAAAGAAAATATACTGCGAGATTATTTTGCCTATTACTGTTTATACTTTTATATAGCTACTAAAATCTTAAAAAGTATATATGTAAATAATGTACGGTACTTCTGTTTACATTGTAATTTTATTGCACGGGGTGATCTAGTTTTAGCCCCCAAGCCATGCATGTTCTGTTTAAATTCAGGATTCTGGACTGTATTGCAATGATGACGATGACTTTATTTGTTCCATTCACTCTTATTTTTATTTTTACACAGTTTGCGTTTCCAGTTCACACACAACAGACCCCTGGTGTGGCTCCCCAAAGGACTTTCTTTACAAAATCAACAATTACTATCATACTTGGTAGTCTTTTACCCTTTGGCTGTATTTTTCTGCAACTTTCTTACATTCTAAACCGTATTTGGTGAGTATTGTATCTCACTAAATTCAAGTTTAGTTTAATACCTAATAATAGTGCATATTCATAGGGTAATAGTATAATATTTCAGAACTTGTGTGTAATGTTCAAAGATAAAATCAAGGAAGATGGAAAATGTGTACCAAAATAAAATGAAGAGTAAGTTCTAATGTTCAAAAGTCTATTAGTTGCCTGTAAGTCCAGTGGATATAACAGCCCCTTTTGGTCTGAAAACACACACACACACACACACACACACACACACACACACAATCTTTTTTGAAATGTTAGGTTTAAAAAGGAAGTAAAATATAGTAGCTGTGCTGCTTTCTTATAATACTTTTGTACCATAGTCTTCCTTCCTTTCTTTTCTTCCTTCCTTCCTTTTTTTTTTCTTTTTGATTTTTCAAGACAGGGTTTCTCTGTATAGCCCTGACTGTCCTGGAACTCACTCTGTAGTCCAGGCTAGCCTCGAACTCAGAAATCAGCCTTCCTCTGCCTCCCAAGTACTGGGATTGAAGGCATGGCGCCACCACCACCACCACCACCACCCAGCTTACCATAGTCTTTCAAACAAACCTGTCCTGGAGTCTGTGGACTAGGCTGGCCCAGACAGATCCTCCTGTCTCTTTCTTCCCAAATCATGGGATTAAAGGTGTGTGCTATGAGGCCTGGCTCAAACAAGTCTTTTAAGGCCCCAAAAATCAGCTTTAGTAGTACCAATTAAAAATGTATTTTTTTAAACTAGTGTCATGACAAATTGGTTTGAAAGGAAAGCAATAAAATCCAAGACTGTCAGATTGGTTATGTAGTTCAATTAAGAGTGCCTGCCTAATATTTCTAAGGCCATATGTTTAAATTCAGAAAAATAAATATGTCAAAAAAGTGTCAAAATGAGAATCAGTATTTTCTGCTCTGAAAAAGGAGTGTGTATAACTTGTACATGTTTATAAATTATAGCACATTTCTCCCTAACCCTGATACTTATCCTCACACCCAAACATATATTTCGATGTATACTTAAAATGGAGTAGTAATTTATGTTTTTCTCTGTGTTTTCAAATAGCTTTAAAAATTAATCATAATTAATTAAATTGTGCTGGGGACTGGAATTAGTGCCTCATGTGTTCAAAGCAGGTGCTCCGTCACGGACTTTTAGCCCTAGTGCTCTTTTTACTTTTACTTTAGAGATAGTCTCACTAAGTTACATAAACTGGGCTTGAATTTGTGATTTTCCTGCTTTAGCTTTCTGAGTATCTGAGATTACAGGCTTGTACACTGATGATTTGCTTCAGAAAATTTTTTAAAAATTCATTATTCTTCCCAATATAACCAGCTCAGCTTTACAATAATAAAGGTAATCACTTACTTCTTTTAGTTTGTCCTAAATACAACCCACATACATATTTTTAAAAGACACATGTTTGAAGGATTAATTGATAGAATTATGTGTGCCACATAATTTAGAGCTTCAAAGGCAAAGTCATACTTGATTCTGTAATTTTCTGGTATCTAATATATCTATTGATATTTTTGGCATTTACAACATTTCATTTCTAAAAAAAGAAAGTATATTTTTAAATATGTGCAGAAATATTGATGAGTCCCACATGTGTACTTAGTTATGTAAACAGAGAAAGAAACATGGATAAATGGCCACACTTGTATCAAATCTGAAACTGTGTTAGTAGGACATTGCTTTCAGCACTACATGGCTGGATGGGGGTTTGGAATAAAGAGTTTAAAGGCTTGCCAGCTGTGGCGGCACAGGCCTTTAATTCCAGCACTTGGGAGGCAAAGACAGCAGTTCTCTGCTTGAGGACAGCCTGGTCTACATAGTGAGTTCTAGTTTCAGGACATCCAGAGTTATATAGAGAGACCCTATCTCAGAAAGAGAAAGTATGTGGGTGTGGGTGTGGGGGGGATATTAGAAAATTGTTTGGTAGTCTTTTGGATAGATTTGGGTAGATTTGGACTATATAATCTTGAAAAATTTAAATTTTGTGCTTGCTTTTAGGTCTCCTCATATGTACTACCTGTTTGCCTTCTTTCTCTTACTCTTCTTAATTTTTATGATTTCCTGTTCAGAAGTTACAGTCCTGCTATGCTATTTTCGGCTGTGTGCTGAGGTAAAGACATAAATATTAATATTATTTCAGTATTCTAAACTTACATTATTGGAATAAGAGTGTGCACTCAGAAGGGTATTGGAATATATATTAACTTCATGGTTTTTACTACTTAGAAAAAGTTTTATATTATGTTTTCTTAATGATATATTTTGACTTTGATGTAGCTACTGAGTGCCACTTTGATGCAAGATTGAAAAAGAAAGTGATTTCTCTTTGAGTGGTTACGATAATTTCTGCTTGTTATTCAGTTAACATTGAAAAATATGACAGTGGGGGTGCTGATTTGAGTATAAAAATATGGCAGTGGGTGACTGATTTGAGTTTAGACATGTAAAAGACCCACTATAGTGGTTTTTAAAATAATTAAAGGTTTCTTTGCAGTTTCAGTCAGGATTGTATTTTGTGGGATTGAGTTTGTTGCTTTATAGGTCCCTTTCTCCTCTTCACTTCTATAATACTTCTTTTTATTTCATTCTCATGTTTTTTAGACCCTGATGCCACTTGAACGACTGGTAGTATAGTACAGTAGTGCACTGTTGTTTTTTTTCATTTCCCTTTAGAAAATGATTTGTGTGTGTGTGTGTGTGTGTGTGTGTGTGAGAGAGAGAGAGAGAGAGAGAGAGAGAGAGAGAGAGAGAGAGAGAGAGAGAGAGAACTGTACTTAGGTAGCTAATGGTATATTCTCTGGTACATTTTTATCATAAAGATAATGTGTAACAATTATTAAGGAGCCTAAAAGAACAAGCATATTGTGGGGATATTTTTCTTCTTATAAAACATTTGGGGCATCTTAACCATTAGTTATTAACCAAAACAACTCATGGTACCAAATATCAGTATACATGTAGCTAGAGTTAATTATAGAGAAAAAACACACATCATTGTGAGCAAGGGAAGAAAGACCCAGTTCATATGACATGGCAAGACCAGGCTGCATATTAACCTCAGTTATGTCCCTCATGGATCCTGAATTTAGCCAATGAAAAATTACTCCATTAGCTATAAGGTCTATCTTATATTTCTTTTTTTAAAGTTCTAAATAGTTTATTATTATTATTTAATCTTTTCTTTACAGTCCAGTCATTATCTCCCCTCCTAGTCTGCCCTTTGACTTCCTCATCCCATTTCTTCTTCCCCAAACCCCACCCCTGTCTCCAAGAGGATGTTTCCACATACCCTCCAACCCCAACAGACCATTCCCTGGGGCCTCAAATCTCTTAAGTGTTAGGTGTGTCTTCTCTCACTGAGGCCAGACCAGGCAGTCATTTGCTCTGTATATTTCTATAGTACTTTTTCATGTATCTGACCTAAGCCATCACCAGACACAACACTTTTTCTAATAACAGGTTTTATTATGATGTTTTCTTACATCTTTAATTTTTACATTATAATTACATTTCTTCCTTCTCTAAACTACCTGAATACGTTTCCATACACCCCTCCTTGTTCTTTTTTAAATGTGTGGTTTCTTTTTTATTGTTTTTGTGTGTATATATGTACACACACACACACACACACACACACACACACACACACATTTTCCTAAATACAAGTTGCTTATTCTGTTATGTTACTTGTTATATATGTTTTCAGAGCTAACCATTTGGTATGAAATAACAAATCAGTGTGTTATTCCCTAGGGAAGACTATTTGCCCCATTCTTTGTATGCCTTAGTTGCCTTTGTGGTCTCATGGGCTCCCTTCCCCATCCACTGTGACATGTCTATGAAACTTCTCTTTACAATAGATGGAGACCACTATAGCAAAACACACCAATCAAAATGCAGCATTGAGGCACCCAGTCCTAATAGTTACATCTTCAAAACACTTCTATACCTAAGCTCAGGGAACAAATATGGAAGAGAGGATGTAAAGATTGGAAAAGCCAGAGGATCAGAGATTCCTATGGGATTCTTTTCTCCTAGTAAGATCACAAGCTACACCTATAAAGTCTCACCAATACGACTGCTTTCCCCATCTATATAGTGTATTTAGTCATATTTATGCCATAATCCTTTTATATACCTCACCACTCCTGAAATCCTTCCTTTTCCCAACTTGTTACCTTTCACTTTTTTTCCACTTCTTTTCCTTTTTGGTAACACATAGAGTTTAGATAGGATTTCTTACAGGAGCATGGGTGAGGGGTTATTTATAGGAACATGGGTAAATCACCAGTGGCTAAACAACTGAGGAAAATGCCTTTCCTTTTCTTAGTAATCTTTTTATATAGTTGGTACATTTATATACTTGGCAAAGGTGGGGCCTTTTGATTCCTTCCTTTCTCAGATAGAATGCTAATAGTTCTAGTGTTGTACATGTCTGGTGCTGATAATCATAGTTTCTGTGAGTTTACTAGTGCAATGACCATGTTATGCACAGTAGAAAGTGTTCCACTCCTTCCTCTGATGGTTATTTTTTTCTACTCCCTTTTCCCTATGTATCCTAAGATTCAGAGGTACTTATATAGTTGTGCCCTCTAGGGCTAAATAGTATAGAATCTCACTACTACAGTTGGTTGCCAACTAATACTAGATAGTAGGATCCTCTTACTGAAAACACCATATCATTTAGTCATCAGACATAAATAAATCAAGCTGGCACTGAGCTGGAACCTCCCTCTCTGTTTTCTGGTTCCTGTAGTACTGAAAGAGGACCCATCGACGGTTGGAGTAGAAACTACTAAGTTTGAGTTTTCGTAGCTCAGATCATATCATTTGTATAAGACAGATTGGAAAACTTTTTTGTTTTGTTTGGATTTGGTTTTTCGAGACAGGGTTTCTCTGTATAGCCCAGGCTGTCCTGGAACTCACTCTGTAGACCAGGATGGCCTCGAACTCAGAAATCTGCCTGCCACTGCCTCCCAGAGTGCTGGGATTACAGGCGTGCACCACCACCGCCCAGCTCGGATTGGAAAACTTTATTTTCTCAGAGTTAGCATTTAGGTTCAGCAAATACATAAAGTAAAAAAATGGGAGCTGGGAAAGTACATCAGTGGCTAAAGTGTTTGCTGTTGTCATTAAGTGTTTTACTCAGATATGGATACTTCATGTTACAATACCAAACAGCCAGGTGGAACACGTGTCCATTGGTACAATAGTGGCAAGTCTGTTACTGTGTAGTTCTCCTTAATGGGCACAAGCACATGCCATATTTCCTCCTGAATATTTTGTTTATTACAACAGATCAGTACTGCTGTAAGCTTTGCTCGTAGAGACTTAGCTTTTGCAGTAGATGGTGGTTACTGTAGAAACTCCAAACTAGCTTCAGCATAACTCCTATCAGTAAAGGAAGCTGAGCTGAATGCCTTCCAGGGCTCAGGCTATCTTAAAATAATATTTCATGAATTATAACTCCATGCTTAATAGTGCACATGCCATATCTCTGTAAACAGTTTATAGAAGCTAAACAGGATATAAGTATGCGTTTAATTAAATTGCTTATGAAACTTTAACTTTTATTTTTTTAGAAAAATTTATTTTATTGTTTATGTGTATGAGTATTTTGACTGCATGTTCGTCTGTGCCCCATGTGTGTATAGTATCTGCAGGGTTATGAAAAGGGCATCAGATTCTCTGGAACTGGAGTTACGTAAGAATTCTGAACTACCATGTGCATGCTGGGACTTAAACCTGGGTCCTCTAGAAGTGTAGTTTGTGCTTCTCATCACTGAGCCATCTCTCCAGCTACCACATTTTTTAATTATTAATTAATGATGTTATAAAGTTCATATTGTGTTATCACAATAATTGCTAGACTATTTATTGTTAAGGTATCACCTAAATAGTATGGTTTTTTTGTTTTTGTTTTTGTTTTTACAGGATTGTGGTTGGTGGTGGAGAGCATTTTTGACCAGCAGTTTTACATCTGTTTATATTTTTATATATGCACTTCATTACTTTTTTACCAAACTTCAAGTCTCAACCATTGGAAGTGCCTTCATGTACTTTGGGTATGCATTTATCCTAGTGCTGGCTTTCTTCCTTTTCACAGGTAAGTGGCAGCAGAATTGTGTAGTAGATTTTAGATTCTCTAAAGAGTCTTAGAGACAGTTGAAATCTAATAAATGTCAACCAACTATTAGAGGAAGGAATAGGGAAAACAGTCACCATGCTCGTTCATATGTTTTTGGCATCAAAGATTGTGAAGCCTGGGGAACTGGATGTGCCTTATGTACTTAGTTGCAATGTTTTTCCTGTGGAACCTTTCAATCAGCAGGGATGTATTCCAAATGACAACGTGGGCTAAATGTAATCAACTTTGAATTGTCTCCAGGTATAAAATTTAAGAAATTTAAATAACTTTTTTGAATTATTAAAATTAAATCAAATATTTGGTCATATGCAATTATAAGTCAAGGTAAAGATATCTATACTTATAAAGATTAGTAAAATGATCATTAATATTTTGGTTAAATGTAGTGGAAATGTTTTACTTAGTGCTTGAATCGGGTGAAAAAATGAAATGTTTTTTTTTAAATGGGTTAGTTGATATAATGAACTTGCAGAGGCATTAGACCTTCTGAACACAAAATAGTTAATGTTTTAGCTTGATTCACTACCAAGTTTGAGTTTTTGTAGCTCAGATCATATCATTTGTATAAGGCAGATTGGAGAACTTTATTTCCTCAGAGTTAGCACTTAGGTTCAGCAAATATATAAAGTGAAAAATGGGAGCTGGGAAAGTATGTCAGTGTCTAAAGTGTTTGCTGTACAATCATGAGGGCCTGAGGACAGCTCTTAATCCATTAGTCCTTAGTCATGGCAGGGAGCATGGTGGTATGTGTGGATAGATGGTGCAGAAGAAGTGTCTGAGACCTTTACATCCTGATGCACAAGCACATACACCACACACACACACACACACACACACACACACACACACACACACGGCTTGGCATGGGCTTTTGAAACCTCAGAACCCACCCCCTGGTGAAATACTTCTTCCAACATGGCCACACTTCCTCCAGCAAGGACATGCCACCTAATCCGTCTAATCCTTTCAAAGAGTTCCATCTCATCTGCTAAGAACAAGTCTCAGTTTGGAGAGAATGTCTAAGAGAAGGGTGTTTGAGAGTGGCTAAACAAATAACTCAAAGTCAAATCATGGATTATAAGCTGGTGACCTATCTTCTGCTCAAGACAACTTTCCAGATTGCTCTGTTTAAGACAGTTCTCCAAGCAGTTCTAAACTTCTCTGGATAGCTCATCTCTTGCCCAGTTTTACATTTTATTTATTTATTTATTTATTTATTTATTTGTTTGTTTGTTTGTTTTTTTTTTTTTGAGACAGGGTTTCTCTGTGTAGCCCTGGCTGTCCTAGAACTCACTCTGTAGACCAGGCTGGCCTGGAACTCAGAAATTCGCCTGCCTCTGCCTCCCAAGTGCTGGAATTACAGGTGTGTGCCACCACGCCAGGCCCAGTTTTACATTTTACATATCAATTCAGTCATTACCCCAGGTTCTCTTTTGATTATCTCATGAATCAGCAGCCCATGACCCCCAGCCCCTTGATTCTTAGGAAACAGCAAACATATATTTTTTTTAACATTGCAAAACAATTCAGAGATCTGTGTGCCTGTGTTAAGCATAGACAATAAGCAGAAATCACTGTTTCTACCATGCCTGGGCCTAACCTTGCTCTGTCCTAGGCCAACCCTGAATTCAGGAATCTGCCTGCCTCTGTTAGCATAAACAAAAAACTTAGCTGGATGGGATTTTTCTGTGATCACTACTCCCTAAATCTCTTTATCTCCCTCCTTAGTATCTTTCTGACAATTTGGCACATACTACAGCTGCCTCTGTTCCTTTAGATCTGTGAAGCTCCTTATACAATTCATATTTCATCCTTATATTTTACATGGTTGAGAAGTTATATATTTTGGAGGCTGGAAAGATGGCTCAGTGGTTAAGAGCACTAACTCTTCTTCTAGTGAATGGTCCTGAGTTCAATTCCCAGAAACCACATGGTGGCTCACAACCTATTGTAATGGGATCTGATGCCCTCTTCTGGTGTGGCTGAAGTACTCACATATATAAAATAAATTAAAATAAAAAAGAAATTATGTATTTTCACACTCATGTTTTTAGAGTTCTTTTCTACAGCCTTAATGGCTGTCCTAAAGGTCCCAACATTTACCATTTTTCTAAAGACATAGACATACTCTCAACTCCCGTACTCTTGCTGTTTCTAATTATCATGGAATTATTAACATTAACAGGGAGGACATTCCTTGAAGGAGGAATGTGAAAATATGTACATTATTATACAAACAACCATTACATCCACAGCAGGCATCAGCACTCGTGGAGGTCCATGCCTGCTGTCTCTGATCCAGTGGCAGGAACCATGTCATTCCAACCCTACCAAGGGACTTGGCATTTAAATAGATGTATCTACCTATTTGTACATGTAACTCTTATTCTCCGGTGGAAATTGTTGTTTCCAAGGCTTACTGCCTCGGTATGTTAACCTAGGTCTAGTCCTGGAAGCTTCTAGCCTCTGTACATTTTTTTTTCTATGCACAGAATGTTTTAAGCCTCTAAGACTTAGTGTTAAATAAGCTCACCCCTTCCTAGTTCTTTCTGCTCTCTGGATGGCCGATTCAACTCAGCTGTTCTGGCTCAAACTCATCTCCAATCTGACAGATTCAAACTGACTTCTCTGGGCTTTGCCCTAATTGTTCTGCTTGGCCTCATACTAACTTTTGCAATGTGTTCTAATCTGGCTCCTTCTCATTCTCTGACTTCACCCTATGTCTTAGCTTGTTCTCTCTCTCTAAAACCTGCCGCTGTACAACTGTTCCAGTAAAACTGCCTCCTTGCTTCCTGTACACTGCCCCTTATGTAGCTTCACTTTCCTGTCGATTCTCATAAGAGTTGGGCATAGCCTAGTCTGTCAAACCTTTCTCTGATTCATCATTTTGCCTGGCACTCAATTAGACATCATATTCAAACATGAGTGTTTCCTTCTACAAACTAACTTTATTTTCATTGTTTGGGATTAAAGGTATGTACTAAGGGCATGCCTATATTCTAGTCAGAGGGATTAAAGGTGTGGGCTTAGGGCTGGGCCACACCACAACTAAAATCAAGGTTTTACGGTAAATAACACAGTCTCTGGGGTTCACAGTCTGATCAAATATCCTACAGCACCTATGGGGCTATTATTCTTTTTATTTTATTGAATATCATCTTCATTTACATTGCCATGGTAAAAACCTTTCCCAATTTCCCCCCTCCCCAAAGCCCTCCTCCCTCCCCCTGCCTTCACATATATGCCCCTCCACCTGACACACTCCCCCCTCCCCCCCTCGGATTCCCTTTGTTGGGGCCTCTGTTGAGCCTTTACCTGACCAAGGACCATTCCTCTCACTGATGCCCAACAAGGCCTTCCTCTGCCACATTTTTGGCTGGAACCATGTGTGCCCCTTGGTTGATGGTTCAGTCCCTGGGAGTCTTGGGGTGTCTGGGTGGCCAAAATCATTGTTCTTCCCAAGGGGCTGTAAGCCTATGGGGCTATTCTTATTCACTCCATCACAACACATATTGTTGTGTATATTACACACAAAGGTACACACACACACACACACATACACACATACACACACACAGTCGTTCAGAAAAAGTAAACCTTACATGACTAGGCATCTTTATAGATTTTTTTAAAGTATACCTAAAATTTGATTACTTTTGATATACTGCTGGAATAATCTCCTTAGTAAAGATTCTGCAGGGCACATATCATCACTTAGCTACCAGCATTTCTAGTTACAATGGAAGACCAGAACATTTTTTCATCATTATAGCCTAACTCAATTCTACATGGTATTCTCTTTTACTTTTATGAACTATGCAAATAGGGCTAAGGAGTGTAGCACAGTGGCAGAGCACTTGATTGGCATGTTCAAAATCAGCTCTGGTTTTAATTTCCAGCAGTACAAGAAAACAGCATTTTGCATATGAATTATAAGTATACAATGTGATGTGTTACCATAAACTGAAACAAAGAGGCTGTGTAATTAGCACCCATAAAGATCATCAGCCCTGAAACTGCAGTTGGGCCTCTTTCTACTTGCTTTTTACAAGTACAACCACTACCCTGACTTTTTTTTATTTGAAGATTATCATGGAAAATTTAATATAGATCTAATAATGGTAGGCATAAAAGTATTCCTAAGTTGACTGAAAGTGGAATTATAAACATTTTCTGATAAAGTTGCAAATTTACATGGAAAATATTTCTGATAAAATTGAAGAAATATATAGAAAAACATGGAAATTATACAGATAAAATTGTAGGCATAAAAATATTTCTAGGTTGATTGAAAGTGGAATTATAAACATTTTCAGGTAAAACTGAAGATTTACATGAAAAATATTTCTGATAAAATTCAAGAAATATATAGACAAACAACTTAAATTGACTATTTCTAATTAATTGAAGGTGGAATTAAAAAAATTTTGTGATAAAATCAGAGATTTATATGGAAATCATTTCTGATAAAATAGAAGAAATATATAGAAAAGCATGTTAAAACTGAAGGTTATCATGAAAAATAATGCAGATAAAATGGTAGACATAAAAAATTACCAAATTATTTGAAAGAGGAATTACAAACATTTTCTGATAAAATTGAATATTTACATGAAATATATTTCTGCTAGTCTATGTCTTTTTATTGGGGAAATTGAGTCCATTGTTGTTGAAAGTTGAAAGCTGATTTTATCTGATATTAGAATGACCACTCCAGCTTGTTTCCTGTGACCATTTGCTTGGAAAATTGTTTTCTAGCCTTTTACTCTGAGATAGTATTTGTCTTTGACACTGAAGTGCATTTCCTGTATGCAGCAAATTCTGGGTCCTATTTACATATCCAGTCTATTAGTCTGTCTTTTATTGGGGAATTAAGTCCATTGATGTTAAGAGATATTAAGGAATAGTGATTGTTGCTTCCTGTTATTTTTGATGTTATTTTTATGTTTGTGTGGTTATCATCTTTTGGGTTTGTTGAAAGTTTACTTTTTTGCTTTTTCTAGGGTGTAGTTTTCCTCCTTGTGTTGGCATTTTCCATCCATTTTCCTTTGTAGGGCTGGATTTGTGGAAAGATATTGTGTAAATTTGGTTTTATCATAGAATATCTTGGTTTCTCCATCTATGGTGATTGAGAGGTTTGCTGGGTATAGTAGTCTGGACTGGCATCTGTGTTCTCTTAGGTTCTGTATGACATCTGCCCAGGATCTTCTAGCTTTCAATGTCTCTGGTGAGAAGTCTAGTGTGATTCTGATAGGTTGTCCTTTATGAGTTACTTGCACTTTATCCCTTACTGCTTTTAGTATTTTTTCTTTGTTCAATGCATTTGGCGTTTTGGTTATTATGTGCCGGGAGGAATTTCTGTTCTGTTTCTGTCTGTTTGGAGTTCTGAAGGCTTTTTGTATGTTCATGGGCATCTCTTTCTTTAGGTTAGGGAAGTTTTCTTTCATAATTTTGTTGAAGATACTTACTGGCGCTTTAAGTTGTAAATCCTCACTCTATTCCTCTATACCTATAATCCTTAGGTTTGGTCTTCTTCTCATTGTGTCCTGGAGTTCCTGGATGTTTTGGGTTACAAGCTTTTTGCATTTTCTTTGACTGTTGAGTCAATGTTTTCTATGGTATCTTTAGCACCTGAGATTCTTTCTTCTATCTCTTGTATTCTGTTGTTGATGCTTGCATCTATGACTCCTGAATTCTTTCCAAGGTTTTCTATCTCCAGAGATGTCTCACTTTGTGATTTCTTTATTGTTTCTACTTCCACTTTTAGATCCTGGATGGTTTTGTTCAATTCCTTCACTTGATTGTGTTTCCCTATAATTTTTTTTAACGGATTTTTTGTGTTTCATCTTTAAGGGCTTCTACTTGTTGACCCATGATCTCCTGTATTTCTTAAAGTGATTTTTGTGTTTGCTCTTTAAGGGCTTTTTTACCTGTTGACCAATGTTCTGTATTTCTTTAAGGGAGTTATTTAAGTCTTTCTTGAAGCACTCTATCAGCATAATGAGAGTTTAAATTCCAACTCTTGCTTTTCTGGTGTGTTGGGGTAGCCGGGACTTGCTGTGGTGGGAGAACTGGGTTCTGATGTTGCCATGTGGCCTTGGTTTCTGTTGGTAGAGTTCTTGTGCTTGCCTTTCGCCATCTGGTTATCTCTGTTGCTAGTTAGTATTGTTGTCTCTGGCTGGATCTTGTTTTTCCTGTGGGCCTGTAAGTCTGTGTCCTTACTCTTGGGAGACCAACTCTCTTCTGTTAGGGTCTGTGTACAGAAGGCTGTGGAGCTGCCAGGCTCCCTGGTATAAATGGCAGCCTGAAGACCTCTGTTCCAGCTGCTTCATTGATCGTATGCCCTGCGCTCTCCTAACTGTTCCCTTCAGAGAGAAGGTGGAGATCTCACCTCAGTGCTCAGAAGTGAAAGTGCTGCTGGGAGATCACTCTCTCCTGGCAGGCTGTGCACAGTAGGCTGTGGAGTCTCCTGGCTCCCTGGTGCAAATGGCAGCGGGTACCCTGACTTTTAATAGAAGAGATAGGTTTGTCCTAAATTTGAATATAGAGGTATGTGCTTAAATACAGAATAAACCGTTTTATGTCTGGTTTCTTTAGCAGATGCTTGTAAGAGTGATCATTACCAGTCTCTGCAAATGGAGTCTAAATTCTTTATATATTTTCTTTTGGATCACTCAATCGTACCCCATGAGTTATTTATTAATGTAGTGTACAGATAGATACATAGAAGTTTCCTCATATTCAAGTGACACCTGTCTAAGATCCCAGAGAATGCCTGAAACCATATATAATACTGAACAATGTATAAATTGTACTCATGCACACACACACACACAAGCACACTGTGTTTTCTTATACCTACAAATATGTAATTATTTACAAATCTTGCTCAATAAGAGATTAACAGTACTTGATAATAAAATAGAAAATTTAAGCCGGGCGTGGTGGCGCACGCCTGTAATCCCAGCACTTGGGAGGCAGAGGCAGGCGGATTTCTGAGTTCGAGGCCAGTCTGGTCTACAGAGTGAGTTCCAGGACAGCCAGGGCTACACAGAGAAACCCTGTCTCGAAAAAACCAAAAAAAAAAAAAAAAAGAAAAGAAAAGAAAATTTAAAGCAATTTACAGTAATATGTGATTATGATATCTCACTTTCTTCTTAAATATCTTTTTTTACTATACTTTCTCTTTCTGTGATGATGTGAAATGATACAGTGCCTACCTGTTGAAATGGAGTAAATTATGTAGACATTTTGATATGTTCTTTTATGCAAGGGTTACTCAAACAGAAACATTGTGTTTTGATAGTTGTTTTGAAAGCTGAGACAGATGCCTGCTAAATGGTAAGTAAGGGAGGTAGTATATATAGTGGAGTGGACAAAGGTGTAGATTAGCCTAGACAGAACCAGGAGAAAGAATGCAAGATTTCATCATGCTATTCAGAATGGCTCATAATTTCCAACTTATGAATCATTTATTTTGAAATTTGCTACTCAATATTTTTGGACTATTGTTGATTCATACCTGGCTTTTTATGTGTGTGTTCAGATCAAACTTAAATTCTCATATTTAGGTAACTAAAAAGCAAATGCAGAGAAAACAAAACAGCAAGCCCCAGATAAGAGGCATTTACCAGCCAAAAGACAGTAACTTCTGGCTTTATTTTTCTTTCATTAACAAGTACTTTAAATCAAGTCGCCTTTTCCTGAGAACCATATTACAAGATTTGTTGTTTTTTTTCCCCTCTCAAATAGATGTAGTCTTGAATGGCTCTGTTGTCTGATATATCTCCCTCCCCATTGGTGTCTCTACCACTTTCATTTTTGGTTCACTTTTAATCGTAGTATGCTCAATAGTGACTTCCAATGATAAATAGGGTTCTCTCTCTTTAAAGATTTTATTTATTTTATGTGTGCAAGTATTTCACCTGCATGTGTGTTTGCACACCATATATGTGCAGTTCCATGGAAGCCAGATAGTGTTAGATCATCTGGAACTGGAGTTACAGGTATATTATTAGCAGCTCTCTGGCTGCTGGGAGTGAAAAATGGGTTCTCTGAAAGAGCAACCAGTGCGCTTAATGCTAAGCTAACTCTCCAGCCCTGGATAATGATCAAGCAAATTGACATTCTCTAATACATTCCTTAACTTCACTAACATTACTCATATTTTATATAATGGGTTTGAGTAATGTCATGTGCATCATCTGCATTAGTCCCTGTGCCCCACTCTACGCTCCAATGCGTTCCTTTTATCTGTCCTTTAACTCTGACTTTATTACCCTTTTAATCCATTAGTCTTTCCTTTCTGTAGTTTTACCTTTTACAGCTTATTAATTCTCATTGCTTATGTCCTCAATGCTCACTGCTCTCCATTCTCCATTCTGCATCTTCATCACCAACTGTACAATTGCATGTTCCACTGATACTTAAAAACATACAAGTCTCCCAATTGAAGTTAGTGTCTTGTTCCTCCAAGATATGCACCGTAATCTTTTTTTCTCTCTCTCACTGTTGGACATTTGGATAGTTTGATCTTATACAGGTATTGTGCATGTAAACACAGCTATTATAAATTCACAGTTATGGTAACCATGTCATATATAGAAAATGACATTTCAAAGCACTCCCCCCTCATGTCTCCCCAAGAATTGGAATTCCCTTGGGGACAGAACCGGTTATACCTGTTCATGAGTATCATTCATGAATTGCGTAAAGCATGGAAGACACGAGATACTATCATGTTACCATATTTTTGTCTCCATTTTAATACTAAATTGCAGGTGTGGGAACTGCCTTAATTTAATTGTGGTTATCATTCAGGTCATGGAAACATTACATCATTAAGTGTGATTTTTGACATATCTTTCCCCAAGATTTTTGAAGCTCTGTCTGTCTGCTTTATCTTAAATGAAGTCCAGGTTTTGTTACCTACTACTTCCTTATTAGCATGTGGCATTCATTCCCTATAGTGTAGTTGATATACTCAATTTCTTCTCCACTGAGGAAAACTGGGTTTCCCCTCCTAGCAGCTATCAGCTGCAAGCAGTTTCTTGGTTAGGGGTCGAGACCTTGTGTGACATTCCTTTCACCATTTTAGTATTTTGGCTGGAACGTATGCAGCTCTTGTGTATGCTTACACAGTCTCTGTGAGTTCATATGTGCATCAGCCCTGATGTTTCTTGAAAGTTATTTTTTCCTTCAAGTCATCCACCACTTCTGGCTCTTAAAATCATTTTGTCTCCTCTTCTGCATAGATCCATGAGCCTTGAGAGATGTGATGTGATAAAGATATCACATTTAGACAGAGGATTATAAAGTCTCTCACTCTCTGTAAATTGTCCATTTCTGTGCCTCTCTCTTAATTACCATCTACTGTAAGAAGAAACTTCTCTGATGAAGGCTGTATAATGCACTGATCAATGGATATAGCACTATATTATTAGGAGTTATTTTATTACCATTTTCACTTTGCCGAACAGTAGTAGGATTTCTTCTAGGGTCTATAACCAACCTATCTAGTTTCAGGCTTTTGGCCTTATTAAAACATTGTTAGTTGTTAATTAGTTCTCTGTTGTGAAGTATGCCTTAAATCCAATTGAAAAGGAGAGGTGATTACTCTTAACAATGTTTATGCTATTTGTGCACTAGTGAGTGTATCATGTAGGCCTGTCACTGTTGTAGCTCAGACAGTTCATAGTTAGGTAAGAGTCAATGATTGCTTTTCTACTCTAGAGATAATATCTTCCAGTACTATCTATGAATGGTTGTCAGTAGAGGTGAGGTATCTTTGGTGCTTGGACTTATTTCTGGCATCACAAGATGTATAGGACTTCATCTTTGAATATTAATCATTGTGGCTGAAAGAAGATACTTTATGCCTAAGATTTTCATACTCACAGGAAGAGAAATAGAGGCAGACGCTGATTCAAGCATATGAGACTTCTTTGTGCAATGTTTTCCCTTCTTTGGATTATTTACTTAAGATGGTCTTTGAAAATAAGATGACAGAGCCAAGTTCTTTTATGTTTCCTTATGCTTACTGCTACCAGCAAAACACAATGCTTTCACTCTTGGCTGATGCTGAGTATTATTTGTAAAAAACAAGGTAGTTTCTTATTTTTCATTAAGTATTTTTTTGTTTTTGTTTTTAGGTATCACATTCTTTTTTTTTTGTTTGTTTGTTTTTTTGGTTTTTCAAGACAGGGTTTCTCTGTGTAGCCCTGGCTGTCCTGGAACTCACTCTGTAGACCAGGCTGGCTTCGAACTCAGAAATCCGCCTGCCTCTGCCTCCCAAGTGCTGGGATTAAAAGCGTGCGCCACCACCGCCCGGCTTAATGCATACTTTCATAGAATGGTGTTCCATTATTTTCTTTTAAACCAACAGAAGTCATGTGTTCTGTGGCTTGTGATCTTCTATCCATTTTTTCATTTGGTAGTAGGCTTAAGATATGTAATGATAAGTCAAAAGAAGACTCAAGGAACAGAGAAATGTAGGATAGAACATAATATTCTAAGAAAAGGTAAATGAATTTCAGTCAAGGTTGAAGGACTTACCTAAAATCTTAACTAGTCTTTGTTTTAAACATGTGTATTAAATATTTTGCTTTGATTTCCTTAGAATATGAGTGACAAGAATGAGAAATATAGTTTTCTTTACATGATACAGCGGGAAGTGATAATGAAAGTGTTAACTGGGTATTCTGACATTTTTGTTGCAGTGAAGTAAGATAAGACTTGAGACTCTTCATGTCTATTTTATGTGACATAGTGGTCAAAATCCTAACTAGATAGACCTAACTGAACAGTTGTCTTCATGGCTGATATTTTTATCACATTTTTGAGGTTTCAGCTTTAGAAAATTAATAGAAATGACATATTCCTATAATGATGTAGTAGACATAAGGTCACAATAACTGACTGAAAACCAGTATTTGAGCTCCCTTATCTTACAGCATAAGTTATAATGTATAGGTCACATTAGTACCCACTACATAGGTAAGGAAACTGTGTGCAAAACACATGAGAAGCCCATATATGGAACATTCAGTTTGTTTACACACACACACACACACACACACACACACACACACACTTACTTTATTTACTTCACACTCAGATCACAGCAACAGATTTCCATTCATGCTCCTGGCCCTCTGGCCCTCTCTCCTGTCTCCCCACATCTGATCCCATCTGCCAGCTCCTTCGTCTGAATGAGCTTTCTCCTCTAATGCTAGCTCATCAGTTGTATCTCTATATCTTTCTAATTTAGGGTTGAGAGGACCCTTTTCTGAGAAAGTCCTCTCTGGCAGGCTTCCTTCCTGAGATTCCTCAAATTCTCCCTATGTGCTATCTGATGCCTGCGAGTTCTCTTCATCACTAACATCTTTTATAAGCATCCAGAGGCAGAGGGTAGTATTATCTGCCTTGGTGGCTCTTAACACTTTCCCAATTTTTACCCAGGTTCTCTTATCCAAAGTTCTTTTTTCTTGTAACCAAGGGCAACAAGAATCTACCTGATCTAAAAAAAACCTTCTAACCATTGTTGTTCAAACCCTTCTCCTTTGCCTGAAGCAGCTCTTGAAGGCTGTGGACAAACGCCTGTAAAGTTCCTATCCCATTTTCCACTGTCAACCCCTAAGCGAGTTCAGTGCTGGATCAATGCTGTCCCACTTAGCCTGTATCCTTCTGCACCTACAACAACAGCTTAAAAAGATGAAATTTTGGACTAGCACTAGTATTTAACTCGTATAGTTGCTCACCATGCAGAATATCATGATACCATCTTTTTCCATTTTCTGCTAAGCTTTGCCAAGACAGGGTCACCTCAGGAGACCTTCTCGTAGCCAGGCGCATGTTCAGGCGCCAATCTGTAACTGCCTGCAGTTACATCGAACGGGTTACCTGGAAGGGAACCTGGGGATGTATGGGAAGGCAACAAAACAGAGAAGGAGACCAAGACAACACCTGCTATTCAAGGTCTCAAAGTTTAATGGAGAACTCCCAGTATATATAGGCAAAGGGAAAGGGCTGGAAGCTTCTCAGCAGAATCAGTTCAGTTGCTCCACAGGTGGCTAGTGTTTCTCTGGAGAGTGCAGGTCCTTGAAGAACAATGGGCTTCACCTTGGTCTGAGCACTCCACCCTAGGTCGAGGGGATTATGGCTGACACAGGAGTTCCCACTCAAAGGCTGGATGAGGAACTTCACATTGGTCAATGTCAAGTTCCTGCCAGGTGGTATGGCACCTCAATAAAGCTCTCTACACTTGGGAGTTAAGATATAAATTTCTTTACATCTAATACCATCTATAAAGATTATAGCTAGTCTTGGTAGAACATGCCTATAATATCAGCACTTGAAACAGTGAGGCAGAAGAATCATCTCAAGTTCAAGGCTAGTAATTTCAAAGCCAGTTCTGAACTTGTCTTCAACAAATACCCCCCAAATCATCAACCAACGATTTCCCTGTACTGCTATATTAGTCTTTATATTTATCATTTTGGTGACTATATTATTTCATCATTTAATTAGGCTGAAGTATAGCTAATAACTGTTTTGAGGAGCATTTGGTTTGTTTGTAATTGTTGTTATATGTTTTTAAATATTTTAAAACCATAGTATTAAGGTCAATTTTTTGTTAATAAGTATTTTTCTTTTATAAGGTTGTGGGTTATTTTTAACATGAATCAGAAATGGAATTTTCATGTTTATAGTAACATAATTTGATTTTAAAACTAATAGGTACTTTGGATATATATGCCATTTTATTATGTATAATGCTAATGATATCTTACATTTGTATCTCGGTGTGTATGTCTGTGTGTGTGTGTGGGGGGGTGTATGTGCATAGTTAAACGTTCATGTTAGGTGTCTTCCCCAATCTTCACAGTATTTTTTGAAACAGTTAATGAACCTGAAGCTAACCAATTGGCCATCCCATTTGGCTGATGAACTTTCAGAGTCCACATATTTCTGTCTTCCCAATACTGGGATTATAGATGTACTACATAGCACCTAGAGTTTAAGGGGGGTGCTGAGGATCTGAACTCAGTTCCTCATTTTGTGTGTTATACACTTACTGACTGAGCCATCTTCACAGCCCTGGCTGCTTACAATCTCTAAACTTAGAAGTATAATACAAGAAGTTTATATCAGAAGATAGCCTTGCTTCTTTGAA
The DNA here is from genome assembly GCA_964023405.1 of Apodemus agrarius. Classification (NCBI taxonomy): domain Eukaryota; kingdom Metazoa; phylum Chordata; class Mammalia; order Rodentia; family Muridae; genus Apodemus; species Apodemus agrarius. The sequence goes on from OZ030010.1 coordinate 132,014,205, forward strand.
ATGGAGAACATAAACTGATCACTTTTGTTTAATTTTGACTCTGGTTAGACACTCGCAGAACTCCATCAGAAGGATTCTCTCACCTGTTTGTTTATAGGTGACCACTTCTGGCCTCACTGCTCATTCTGATGGTGTAGCAAGAGAGACTGATGATTTATCTTGTTTTGAAACAGGGTCTTACTCTATAGTCTCAGATGGCCTTGAATGAGTTTGATCTTCCTGCTTCAGCATCCCAGATGTTGGGAATATTGGTGTGTGCCACTGTGACAGCTGAACTTGGTGACGTTTATTTGATAATATAGAAATCTTGAAATTTAAAGCTTTAGCAGCCTGCCTTGAAACAGACATATTTGTGTTTTTAAGAAAGTTTTTTATTTTTTAACTTACTCTGATATCTGGCTAACAGAATTTTTTTTCATTTGTTTTCAGGGACGATTGGATTTTTTTCTTGCTTCTTCTTTGTTACTGCACTCTACGGTGTGATGAAAATGGATTAATGAATTTGTCCAAATATTTCAAAGCACATAAGCCTTGCTTTCAAACGCTGTATCTTTGGCATACATATATTTGTGTGCTGCAAGTTACAGTCAGTTAAACTGTTTATAAATGCAAAACCTCCGTGTCTGGCCTGTTTCTTTGATACAAAATACTGATTAGTAGATTTGTAAAAAGATGGATTCTAAGACATAGTTTCTTGGAAAGACACAAAGATTTTATTTAAAATAATCAGCTCAAAGGAAACACATTTTAAAACACTTTAGTGAATTTCACATCATGCACCCCAATCCCACTCATCTCTCTGAGTCTCCACATCCTCCCTCTAACCTTGCAACCTCCCTGCCAAAAGAAAAGAAAACATAAAAATTAAAGCAAAACAAAACAACAACATTTTGGCATGGAAGCTGCAGTATACTGTGGTGTATCCCACAGTATACCTTTTTTGTCCAAACAGCTTTACTTGAAAATGTTCACTGCAGTGAGTCATTGGTCTGGTTTGAGGTCTCTGGGTTCTGGTTCATCATCAATACTGGATCCTCACCAGGGCTCCTCTCAGCTATCATGTTGTTCAAAGAGATCCTTCAGCTTCAGTTCTACAGGGCTCTCCCCTTCACGAGCTGGAGCAGTGCATACATGGGGTAGATGTTGGGGTAGGCCACACCAAAGCTCTGGATCTGGGCCTGGGTAGGAGCTAAGTTGTTCAGTCTGCCAGCTCTCTCACTGTGCTCAGGCAAGAGGCAGGGCCAGTTCTGCCTGCAGCAGCCAGCAAGGGGTGGGACTGGCTTTTCTGCAGGAGTCAGGTACAATGTGCTGCCTAGGTGACGTACAGAGCCCACGCTCCAGAATGCTCCAGCTGGCGAGGGGGCTAACTCAGCAAGCACATTTTTATTTCTTAAAAATTATTGATTTATATTCCAGCTGTTGCCCCCCAACACACAGTTCCTCATCCTATTCCTCCTCCTCTTCACCTCCGAGAGGGTGCTCCCCCTCCCACCAGCCATTTTACTTACCTGGGGCCTCATGTCTTGAGGATTAGGTGCATCTTCTCCCACTGAGGCCAGACCAGGCAGTCCTCTGCTGTATATGTGCCGGGGCCCTCAGACTAGCCCTTGTATGCTGTCTGGTTGGTGGTTCAGTGTCTGAGAAAGCTCAGGAGTACAGGTTAGGTGAGACTTAAGGGGTCATCATCCCCCTTCATCTCCTTCAAGCCTTGCACTAATTCAACCACAGGGGTCCCCAACTTCAGTCCAATGGTTGAGTATAAGTATCTGCATCTGTCTCAGTCAGCTGCTGGTAGGGCCTCTCAAAGGGCAGCCATGATATGCTCCTGTCTGTAAGCACATCATAGCACCAGTAATAGTGTCAGTCCTTGGTGACCCATTCTCCTAAGAGATGGATCCCAAGTTGGGCAGGTCACTAGACTGCCTTTCCTTGAGTCTCTTCTCCATTTTTGGCCCTGCACTCCTTTTAGACAGGAGCCATTCTTGGTCAGACATTTTGGCTGTGGGTTGGTACCCTCCTCCCTCTACTTGATGCCCTGTCTGCCTATTGGAGGCAGGCTCTTCAAGTGCCCTCTCCCCAATGCTCGGCACTTTTGCTAAGGGCACCCCCATCGATTCCTGACAGTCTCTTACCTCCTGGGTCTCCCCCACCCCTCAAGGCTACATATTTCCATTCTTCTCTTGACCCTCTGGGCTTCTCTCCTGTCCCCCCCATACCTGATCCTGTTCCCCTTTACCCTCCCCTCTCCCACCCAGCTCTCTCCCTCTCTCTGCCTTCCATGATTATTTTCTTCCCCCTTCTAAGTGAGTTTGAAGCATCCTTACTTGGGCCTTACTGTTTGTTAAGCTTCTTACAGTCTTAAAAAGTACTTTGGGTTTTTCACACGAAGTTTTTTTCTCAGTTCTGCTTCCTGATGCTGTTTCTTTGCCAGAAGCGAAGTTTCACTGGTATTACCTAACAACTTTTAGGTAAAATCTTTTTTTTTTTCTAACTAAAGATGATACAAGCTATATGGTTGCTTTAAAATGTGTTTTACTTTAGGTTACTGTATTAGGGTTCTCTAGAGTCACAGAATGTATGGGCAGTCTCTATATAATAAAGGAATTTGTTGATGACTTATAGCCTGTAGTCCAACTCCCCAACAATAGTTAGCAGCAGCTGTGGATGGAAGTCCAAGGATCTAGCAGTTGCTCAGTCCTACAAGGCAAGCAGGCAAAGAGTGAGTGAGTCTTCCTTCTTCCAATGTCCTTATGTAGGTCTCCAGCAGAGGGTGTGGCCCAGATTAAAGGCGTGTCCACCACACCTTTAATCCCAGATGAACTTGAACTGAGAGATCTCCCTGTCTTAATCTTCTGGAATTCATAGTCACTATGCTTCAAGATCTCCATGCCAAGATCCAGGTCAGAAACTATTATCTCTGAGCCCCCAGATTAGGATCATAGGTGAGCCTTCCAATTCTGGATTGTAGTTCATTCCAGATATAGTCAAATTGACAATGAGGAAGAGCCACTACAGTTACTATTACTATGATGAAACATCATAACCAAAAGCAAGTTGGAGAGGAAATGGATTATTCACCTTATACTTCATCCACAGGTCATATCAAAGGAAGCAAAGACTGGAGCTCAAACAGGGCAAGAACATAAAGGCAAGAGCTGATCCTTGGAGGAGTGCTGCTTACTGGCTTAATCTCTATGGCTTTGCTCAGCCTGCTTTCTTATAGAATCCAAGGCCACCAGTCCAGGGCAGGCTCCACCCACAATGGGCTAGGTCCTCCCCCATCAGTCACTAATTAAGGGGTTTGCCTACAGCCCCATCTGATAGAGGCATTCTTTCATTTGAGGTTCTCTTTCTGATGACTCTAGCTTTTGTCAAATTGCCATAAAAGTAGTTAGTTTAAATTCTAGAGTTTATAAAAAAAAGTAGACACTGCTGTCTTATTGCTCAGTTAATCCTACACATTTCCAGCTGTTTGTAGTCTATTTCCTGTGACCTAAAAATATATTCTGTCAGCCTGTCTATGTTTACTGTTCTTTGGAGGCCAGGAATGTTAAATTTTGAATATATATACACACACACATACATACATACACACATATACATATAATATGTGTATGTGTATATAACTTCTCAATCTTGTTTGTAGTTTTGGAGGAGCAGTCATGAAAATCTTCCTTTTCATGTGGTAAATTTTATTGATAAATGTGTCTCGTTTGAGAAAATATTTGAATAGTAGGTACAAAGACCCTTCAATTTATGAACATTCTGAGGCTATCCTAAAGCTGAGGAATTTTCTTGTGTGCCTGGATCAAGGGGCCCAAAGGCTCATTTTACCCTTCAGGAGAAGGGAGGCTAGACTGGGATGGAGTAGGAAGACATGATGGAATGAGAGGACAATTGGGAGTTGATTGGTTGATCACTGGAAGAAAAGTTATTATCTGGGTAGCTTAGCCTGCCTTTATCTAAATTGAAAGGGTCTATATTATGGTTGATGACAAATGAGCCCAAAGCCTATTACAAAATTGTTGGAGGAGTGGGCACAGAAAACCACAGAAAACCTCTTGACTAGCATTTTCAGAGTTCTTCTAATCTAGGGATAGTCTATTAGATCTGCATGAGAAAAAAAACGCCTTTACGAAGCTCATTGGAAATGAATCCATTTTTCAAACCCTTTAAACTAAATGGTGCCATGTTGAGCTTCAGGGAGCACTTTTACTAACAGGTTATCTGTCTAGTAGTGTTATGTGGGCTTCAATTTATTTGCATTGAAGATACTTTTTCTAGAAAGCAAAATATATTCCTTCAGAAAGAAAAATGTGTTATAGCCTGAGCGATATTCAGTGATTAAGATAAAAAACGGGTCTTCTGATAACCATCTTTGAACAACTCAAAAGAGTGTGTAAGTTACTATTAGCTTGCTTTTGGAGTTAGTAGAGAAGAGTTTTTAATTTGATTGAAATAGGGCTGAATAGCATCCTGAGCCTCTTTATATGGGATCATGAATGTCATCACTTCAGCACTATGAGCTCTGCAGTTCTTTACATTGTTCCTAATGAGAGTATTTGAAGAGAAGCTAATAGGACAATTACTTTGTCTCATGAGGAAGTAGGGGTTCTTAAATATTAGACATATTAACCTATCATATCTGTGTACTGTTTTCATATGTGATGGCTGCATCAGAGTTATTACTGCTCTAGGAAGCTGAGAATTGGGGAAGAATGCTTTTGCTCTCCTGTCCTATAGACCCTAGGGAAATAGGGCTAAACTGAATGATGTGAGCATGGATAATTAGGCCAGGTTAAACTGAGAGGCGCTGAAGGGAGTGCTCCGAGCTGAAATAAGAAAGCAAGGGCTTCCCTTGCTGTCAGGCAATGCAGGTACAGTGGGTGGGTGGGCAGAAAGAGACCCTGAGGCCCACCTCATGCCCCGCCTTACAGCAGGAGTCAAGATGATGTGAAAGTATGTGGTGGAGAGATGGGAAAGACGGAACAGCTGAATGGTTTGAGCACTCTAAAGACAGGAGGTGGGTCTAGAGATACAAGGTCACGAGGAGCAGCCTGATATGAATAGTCAGCCTTGCCACCCAAGGCCATGGTGATGTCCTAGCCCATGTTGCTGTTAAGGGCCTGTCTGGGTCCATGCCCATAAGGCAGCAGGGTTCCACGTCGATGTCCATGGCCCATGTTACCACGAAAGGCCATGTGGACTTCCCTGGTCTGGGCTGCTGGCTGGGTCTAAGTAGATGTCCAAGGGCTTGGCAGAGCTGGCCCCAAACCTCAAACCTCAGTGGCTTGAGTACTTGGGAGAGCTGGCCTGCACCTCCCCTGGGCAGCACAGCAGAGTTGGCCTTGGTGTCATGTGTGTGGGTGAGCCTGCACCCAGGGCATAAATGAGAGCAGGAGAGCTGGTCCTGCTCCTTTCTGACTGCTACATTGGGGGAGCTAGCCGGGGCAGTGTGAGAGAGCTGGCCCTGGTGGTATGGGGACAGGGGAGCTGGTGGGCTGACCCATTCAGCTATCACGATGCTCAGATCTAGGAGTCCTATCCGAACACCTACCCCATCTATGAATTCCTGGAGCTCACGAAGGGGCCAGTCCTGCAGATCCAAAGCTGCAGAATCTCCATGATCTATGGCAACAACAGGATTGCTCAGAGGAGTCCTGGTGATGGTCTGGTACTGATAGTATAGCAAAAGCACTAGCTGGTATTGTACCAGACCAGGACTCATTGCAATGAAAATCTGTAAGTAAAGCTGTGTGGACAAGGGTATAATGTGGGACACACTGTGACACAGTACAATTTCCACAAAGAGACTTTGTTTTGTTTGTTTATGCTTTATTTTATTTAGGGGGGCGTTGCAAGGGCAGAGGGTAGATATGAAGAGATGGGGAAATGAGTGGGATTGAGGTACATAATGTGAAAATCACAAAGAATAAGTAAAAAATGTTTAAAAAGAAAGAAAGCAAAGTTTGAGCCTAGTGGAGGTGACTGAGGTGGTTATACTGTTTATATTTTTAAAAAGAAACTCCACTCCTGTCTTGCAAGCATAATAGAGTTTCACTAATAGTACTAGGGACTGTCCCTTGCCCATGGGATGTGTCTCAAGTGGGGCCCATTATTGGTTGGCCATTCCCTCAGTCTCTGCTCCATCCTCAATCCCTGCATTTCTTGTAGACAGGATAAGTTTGGGGTCTAAAGTTTTGTGGGTAGTTTGGTGATCCTATTGCCCCACTGGGGTTCTTGCCTGGCCACAGGAGGCAGCCTCCCCAGGCTCCATATCCCCACTAAGGACACCCCCATTACTTCTTAGCCGCCTCCCCCATCTCAGGTCTCCGTGTCCTGGAGATGGCTCCCCTTCATCCCCCATATCAGTTAGAGATTCCCATTCATTCTCATGGCCACCCTGCCATCCCCCTGCCCCTCCCCACACCTGACCTCTGTGCTCCACTCTCCCCTCGTGATCCTCCCTTCCACCCAGTTCCCTCACTCCATCTGCCTTCCACGACCACTTCTTTCCCCCATGAAGTGAGGCTCAAGCACCCTTGCTTGTGCCCTCCTTCCTGTGCAGCCTCCTTGGGTCTGTGGTATGCAGACAAGAGCTAGCATGGCTGTCCTCTGAGAGGCTCCATCCAGCAGCTGACTTGGACAGATGCAGACACCCATGGTCAGTGGGTGGAGCTTGGGGACGTTTATGGAAGAATAGGAGGAAGGATTGCAGGCCCTGAAGGGGATAGGAACTCCACAGGAAGACCAACAGAGTCAACTAACCTGGACCCCTGGGGCTATCAGAATCTGAGCCACCAACCAGAGAGCATATATGGCTAGGTCTAGGTTTTTCCACACATAAATAGCAGATGTGCAGCTTGTTCTTCATGTGGGTCCCGAACAGCTGGAACAGGGGCTAACCCTAAAACTGTTGCCTGTCTGTGGGATATGTTCTTCAGGCTGGACTGCTTTGTCTGGCCTCAGTGGGAGAGGAGGAGCCTAGCCTCATAGACATGAAGTGCCAGGGTGGGGAGATACGGGTGTGTGTGTGTGTGTGTGTGTGTGTGTGTGTGTGTGTACAGGGCACAAGCTCAGATGATGCTCCAGGAGAGGGGTATGGGGAAAGGATTGTGGGAAAGGGGAGGGTACCCAGGAGGGGGACAGTGAGCATGATGTAAAGTAAGTAATAAACATTAACTAACTAATTAAAGAACCCTCACTTGGAGAGATGGCTCAGTGGTTACGGGCATTTGTTGATCTTGCAGAGGGCCTGAGTTTGATGCTCCACACTGTCAGCTTATACCTGCCCATAACTCCAGTTCCATGGCACCGGATACACTCTTATGACCTCTGAGGGCACCAGGCACATGCGCACACACACACACACACACACACACACACACACCCCAGGCATGCACATAGTGGACAGACAAGCAGGCAGAGCACTCCAGCACACAGAATTTGTAAAATCTAATATTTTGAGATTCAAAAGCCCCCATCTGTTCACTTTGGAATGAATGTGACACTCGAGAACCTTTGGGATCTGGCTCCGTCCGTGTTTTCTCTCTGCTTACCCCAGTTCAATTTGAAATGTATTCACACAGGACCAAACTAATGCCCTCTCTCCCCAAAAACTCCTTCTAATGGTCAATACTCCATACCCTTTGAATTTTATTCTTATTTTGAAAAATGGTCTGTGTGTATGTATGTGAATGCACACATGCATGCGCCTGCGTGCAGCTGCCCATGGAGATAACTTGATGCAGTGAGTTGCTTATTTTGTCTCCGTTTGTTTCCCTCTGTTCCCAAAGAGCACAATATAAGAACCAGAGTCACACACAAAATGATACTTTATTTAGCATATTTCAGAAGAATGTACCAAGGACAGATTTACAGCACCTATTTAAGAAACACGAAAAATATTAATAGTATTTATACCACAAACGTTAATCTCTCTTCATTCCCCAAGCAGGAGTCTGTTATTCCTGTCTGGCACTAAAGGCATCATAAGCAGTTTAGAATGCATTCAATTAAAGTCAACCAATATATGAAACTGTGACTTTGGGCAGAGTCTCTGGGACTACCTGCCCATGTAACAGCATCAATTCATAAATTTGATGGAATGTGAGGGGATTTCTCTTCTTGCTGACAGGTGGACAATAAAGTCCAACCCATTTGTGCACCTGAAGATAAATTGTGCCAATGGGAACTTAGCCCCAGGACTATAGTTTTGAAAATCCTTGAAAAGGCACTTTTAAATTACAAACCTTTTGTTTTAAAAGGAAACTTTTAAATCGAAAATGGAAAGTATTAAAGAGAACTCTTTTATTGACTGAGTGAACTTGTCCTATTGTTCTCAGTCTCAAAATAGCACGTGAAGTTTGCTATTAAAGGCAGTTTTAGAAATGATTTAATGAGAATATATATAAATATATATCCTCTTGTAATACTTTTGTTTTTAAAATATAATAAAATAATCTGAGTTCTTTTTGCAAATATATTTGATCTACAACTGTAACTCTTCAAACACCTGAGCTGCAATCCCTGCCCTCCCCCCACCCCCTGAATTCCCACTGTCTCTTTATTTAATACTGCATCTCATCTGAGACAGCCCAAGAGGAAAACAACAACAAAAACAAAACAGAGCAGCCTTCTTCTGGCTATTGGCACTTCTCTAGAAGGGCAGGGATCACCAACTATCGATCAGCTAAATTCAAGTCTGATTAACTTCCCAGTCAGGTACTGGTTCCTGTTTAGGTCTTGAAACTGCAGAATTCTTTTTCCTCCTGCTATCAGGACTCCAACAGCCTGTCCTGGGGTTCTTGCTCTTTTATGGGGAAAAGACTTGTCTTCTTTGATTTCGAGATCTATGTACTGAGGAAACAGGCATACCAGTGCCGGTGGGGTGGAGAACTGCCAGTGAGAACTTCAGCCCAGATGATCATTTAGTTCACATCTATTCCCAGCTGTACCAGAGTAAGTTCTTGCTTGTCACGTACCAGGGATGGAAGGAATGAAAGGCACCTCTTCCCGCATACCACTGTGGAGCCATGTTATGTATCCTGTAGTATACACTTTTAAAGGTAAATAAATGTACTATGTTCTACTTCAAAAAGTGACCAAATTGTGGGTCACATATAGAATACTGCATGCATTTTGTTAATTAACTTTACATGTACGCACACATCACTCACTCTACTGACGACACTAGCCACGAGCACACACAATCTAATCTCTAGCACCTTATCTCCAAGAACGCATCTTATATACAGTTAGAGCTTACATGAGAAGAAATACACAAGAGAACACAGCACTGACACAAGACAAAAGTACTAAATTTTCAAGAAAGTTATAACTAATGAAGAGGGGGAAATCCACTCACGTCTGAAACAGCAAACTGAAACCAATCTCGTTTTTGTCTCTTAGAGCTAAAGAAAGGCAGATGTTAATCTTCGCACAGCAGACCTTCTTATGTGTACACATTGCTGTGGTTTCCCCTTAGTGTGTATACTGCTAAGATATGGAGGCTTCGGGAGGCAATGATGGAAACCTAATTCCTATCGGCAGCCTTTGTGTTCTTTGAGAATTCTTACCCTACATACCAAAAAGGAGTGAACTTGCCAGTGACCTAGCAGTGGCCAAGTTCAGTATATTTGAGTTTTCCTGTATCTTTCTCTTACCTGTTTTGCGACTTATAGCCTAAGCATGCTAATGTGCACGTTAAACATGTGCCATAGTGGAAGATGTCAGAGATAACTGGAACAGTGTCTGCTCTTCATGGGTTTTAGGCTACAGTTTGTTGTTTCCAGCACAAGTTTCTGCCTCCTCAGATGCCTAAACTTGGGAGTGGTATGGGGCCTTCAGAGGCCTAGAGTAATAAGAAAAAATAGAAACATGGTTAAGTAGGGAGAGTGTGAAAATGAATGGTAGTGTGAGGGTTAACTTTAGGTACAATGCCTTGTCTAAGGTTATCAAAGCTCTAAATTAGTGAAGTGGAATTTGATAAACTTCTCATGGACATACTGATCTGACAGGCTATTACAATATTATTTGCTTGTATCAACTCTCCTGCGTTCTGATTATGGTAATCTGAAACACTCGCAATTCACAACCATTTACCTCTCCTCCCTTGAGAAGCTCATGCTGGAATCTGTGAGGAGGAAGAAATAAAACGTTATTCCTGACAGTCATATTCTCCCCTGTATTTATACAGAGAACTTACAAGTTTTAGAGAGAGCCACAGGTTGAAAGACAAAGGAAGAAACATATCTATCCTCATGAGGAAAACCTACTTCATGTTTATTAGGGATAAAAGAGACTTCTTATGGATATAAAATTTATTGGCAGTGTGAATTTTCTAGAACTTTGGCCATTCATATTTGAATTTCTTCCTTTTCTCTGTCTTTCTCTTCTTTCTTCCTTCTTGAAACCTGAAAATACTGTTTAATCAAAAAAATCAGTTTGAAATAAAAGAAAATAAAACACAGTGGCTGTCAGAGTTCTAGAGACAGAAGTGAAATATTAAAATAGTGGCCTGATTTCTTTTCTGCTGTTACTCAAATAAGAGACAGAAAACATTTGTGTCAATTATTCTTTTTCCATTTGCACAGTGGTCAGTCCCTGCCCATGTAGCAGGGTAGTGGAGGGTGGAGAGGAGAGGAGAGATAGAAAGAGAAAGAAAAAAAGAGAAAGAGAAAGAGAGAGAGAAAGAGAAAGAGAAAGAGAAAGAAAGTGAAAGAGAAAGAAACACAGTTGTGTAGCTCCGTGGATATGTCTTATTTCTCCATTTCTTCCTTTGACCTAGCTCCTCGTTTCAGGTTTGCCCGTTTCTGGATCTCTTTTGAAGACCTAGATGCTTTCTTTATAGTCTAACTGCGTAATCCATCTTTGTTGCAGTTTGTATTATAGTCTTTGTACCATACCGTGGGACTCTCTGGTACAGAAATCTGCTCCTATGGTGATCCATCCACCTAGCTCTGCTTTTTGGGCTCCGTAAGTGATTTGGTGAATTTCTTTTCTTTCAGCTGAACACAATCTGTAGCCCTAGCCCATGAGTTCCTGACCTGAAGGCCAAAGAGTCCTTATGTCCGCAGGCATCGCTTCTCCCTTCACTCAGAGCTAAAGCTGACACGTCATAGCTCCGGGGAGACATGCAGAATACCAAGAACAGTTCCAAACCAGATAGTCCTTGCTTTGGGAAATTTAGAGCCTAATATATGTATCTCTGTATATGTATATATATCTATATCTATATATATATATTTGGTGGGGATCCTAAAGTCCGTGCTTTGACAGGCTTATACGTTTCAAGAAAGATCCAAGTCTCTACTTCTTCCTTATATTTATCTGCCGTGTGGTGGGAAAGGATGCGTGCGCAACACCTTTGCCTGAAATGGTAAGCACTGGCACTAAGGAGACTGTGAGCGGTGCACTGAGAAGAAAGCTGCTCTTGTGGTCTGTTTTTGTGTACAAGTAAAGTTTGCCTTACTGTTAACTTTAAGGTGAAGTAGCTGAATCATGAGAGAGGACAGCCTTGCCTTCAGTACCTGCCTCTGTGCCAGCTTCTGTTTCATGAAGGCCAGGGTGGCTATCTTCTAGAGGGGGGCTTTTCTTACACATTAACCTCTTCAGTACCTCCTGGATTTCCTTCTTGATGCTCTTGTGCATATACCCATAGACATATGGGTGGATGCAGCACTGCAGGAAAAAAAGCCAGATTATTATGGTGATCACCCACTGCGGTACCTGGGTATCAATATTCACCCACACAGCCAGCACTGCTAGGAAGCAGTAGGGCCCCAGAGATAGCACATAGGAGAAAATGATGATGAAGATCACTCTAGCAGCTTTGCACTCATAGCATGGAGGCAAAGGAGGGTTGCTGGTGCTGTTTCGACGACTGGGTGGATCGCTCTCTGGAATGCGCATTGCCTCGACATCATCGTTGAAATGGATTTCATCCATGCCAAACTCTACGTCATCTTCACCCACGTCAATGTTGCACTGATTGACATCTATGAGGCCTGTGTCTGCCTTTGCGCTGCTAGCCTGAAATTCAGTGATGACTTCCAGCCCCTCCATGCTGCCATTACTGATCTCTTCACTGCCCCTGGCCTCCATGATACCTGCACTGAAATCCAGGCTTCCTTTCCCAGTCTTCATGCTGCTGTCCTCGGCTACCAGGGGACCCTCTTCCATGGGGCTGCTTTCCTTAGCCTTGGCCTGACCACCTCCATCTTGACCCTGGAACTCATTCTCATCCTGAAACTCATCCTGGAACTCATCTCTCTTCATTGCTTCCTGTTCATTCTCATGCACCACAGAGTCCTTGACTCTCACCTCCAAGCGGTGGCTCTTGGCCTTATACAGGAGAGCTTGCTGCCTCCGGGCTGCACCAAACACCACAGAATAGCAGGCAATCATGACACCCAGTGGAATAACGAAGAAGGATATCACACTGACAACGGTATAGGCAGGGCTGGCTCCCCAGATCATGGAACAGAAGGCATTCCGGTCATCAAAAGTGGCGTGGCCCCAGCCATAGAGTGGAGGTGTGCTCTGCAAGAAGGCTACAATCCAGGTGCCATAGAGGAGAATGTAACTACGCCGGTTGGTCATCTTGGATGGGTAGGAAAGAGGGTGGATGATTGTCAGGTAACGGTCTACTGACACCACCACAATGGTATTGACACTAGCAAAGGCAAATAAGTGGGTGAGGCTAACCAGGGCCGTGCAGAAGTGGATGTTGAGAGGCCAGAAGAAAGGAATGGCAGTAGACACCACCCAGGGGGCCACAAGAGCAACCTGCAGCAGGTCAGTGACAAGGAGGTTAAAAATGAACCTGTTGGTCACCTGCAGCAAGTTTGGCTTGCGGTGCAACACATAACCCAGCACTACGTTACCCAGAAAGGCTACGCCAAGGATGACGAGCAGCACAACAGAGCGGATGATGCCGTGGGCCACACTGATAGGCATCTTGGAGAGGGGGAGGCACACTCGACTGCCATTGTTCTCTTGAGTACTGTTGGTGCAGCTGGGCGGCATGGCGATGTCAGACAGGCAGAGAAGTAGGTCCAGCTTAGTAGCTGCGAAGTGCGCAAGTATATTGCACACTATCTATATTGGGGACGAAAGAAACACGTGACCAGGGTTAGTGCTTTGCAGAGGCAAACCTTTGAGCCCGGCAGCATTGCTGCAGGACTCCTTTCTCAGATCCCTGTTCAGTCCGAACCCCCTATCAGAGCAGTTTCTTTGGCTCTTTTTCTAACTCTTGGGGTCTCTTCTGTGTAACAGGCTCTTTGTCGTGTTTGTCCTTCCTGTTAGCAGTGAGCGTGCCCTCAGCATGTCCCCTCCCATGTCTCTTGGGCTTTTTTTCTATCTCGCTGACGCATCTGTCTCACTGACACATGCACTTGCACTCTGTAACTGCCTGCCATGCGTCTAGAATTCTCTCTCCAATGTCTTACTGGGGCCCTTTTCCTCTGTACAGAGTATATGCCCCTGTTTCCACGGACATTGTCTCATCCTTCACCTTCTAGTCTGTTTTTCAATTCCCCACTAGCATGTGCATGGTCAGTCTATGTCTGGTTATGGCTGTTGTCTGTCTGATAATCCTCCCCCGCTTCTCTCCCTCTCTCACCCCCTCCCTCTCTCTCCCTTTCTCCGTTCTCCGTCTCTCACAGTCTCTCCATCTCTGTGTATTTTTTTCACTAGGGAATTTACCCTGTAGCTGTGCATGCTCCTCTTTTCCTTGGGTCTCACCCTAACACCTGTGAGAGACCCAAGGAAAACCCCTCTTTCTCTACAATTCTCTGTATCTCTTCCTGTCTTTCCGTGCTGGTGTTCTCAGCACCTGAGTTCTGTGTCTTGCCTCACCTTTTGCTCTCCTGGTCACTAACCCCCTGGTATCTCTAGGTATGTACTCTAGCTCATCTCTGCCTCTCATTCTCAGCACCCCAGCACTACTACCAAAGTCTTTCTCTGCCTCTTTTAAGGGGCACACATCCCTCTCTTTCAGCAGCCTTCTCTGAGATACCACCACCACCTTAGTTTTCCTCTAGCTGGCTTTTTATCTTCTTGTACCTTTCTCTGATGACTTTATCTTTCCATGGAAACCAGTTGCTGCCTTAGCCCCCAAGGGCTTTATCAGATATAATGCAGTTTTTTTTAACAGCGCAGTGGTGGCTGGAGCATGCAAGATGGAATACATATTACCCTGCCCCATGTCCAAAAATCCCCATCATCTCCAAAATTTACTGTATTCTCCAGCAGGCTATCAGTCTGCATGGTGGAGGGGTGGGGGTGAGTGGTGCGAGTCGGGAAGAGGGAAAAATAGGGAAAGTGCCAGGGGTGAGCAAGGGCAGGGGCAGGGCTCTGAGAGGGAGAGCGAGCGAGATGCCTGGACAGGGGGAAAGGGAGAGAAGGGAAATGAGACATAAAGAAAAATGACAGGGGTTTAGAAGGCAAAACAAGAAAGAATAGAATCATAGAATCATAAAAGTGGGAGGGGAGGGGGAGAATGGGAGAGAGTAGGGGGACAGTAGGAAACTGGGGCATGGAGAGATGGAGAAAGAGCTAAATAGAGTAAAAAAAAAAAAGAGGTTGAGACGCAAGAACACGAGAAAGAAAACAAGAAAATTGGGGATAGGGAAAGGGAACAGGAAAGTGCCCGAGATATGCAAGGGCCACCTAAGAGCCCTAGCTGACCAACCGTGCGCGCCACCTGAGTAACCTTCTAGCCTTGGCAAAGGGGTGTCCTGGCGCTTGAGGTAGGGGACCGGTTGGGATCTGGGACTTGATAAAAGCAGAGCGGAACCCTGCAGCTTACCTGTTGCTGCTGAAAGCTTAGCTCCAAAGGAGCTGGGGACCGATCCCTCGGGGCTCGCCGAGCTCCTCTGACCACCTTTCGGGGGCACAGGCGGCTGCGAGCTCGCACCGAGTGGAAGGAGCAGCGGGCTCAGCGGGCGCAGCGGGAGCGGGGCACAGAGCTTGTACCCGCACGTCCAACCAGCCAGCGCACAGCGCCACAAGCTCTGAGCTGTGGCGGGGGCGCGCGGCTTCTTAAGGCAGCGCGGTGCCCTCACCTTGAGGCGCCCCCCCTCCCCTCTGTCCCCGCCTGCGCTGGTGACGCACGAGGCCCGAACCCAGAGGAGCTAAGCTGGTGGCAGTGGGGCGGGAAGGAGGGAGGGAGGATGACTCGAGATGGACCCACACAGATTCTGTCACCCTGCATCCAATTGCAGGCACTCTGATGCTCACAGACTGGAGTTGTCACCAGGGTGAATTTTCATGCATACTCTGGCTTCTCGCCCTTAGCTCCTAGCCCCTGGATTTTGAGCAGGGACATGGACCACTGGCTTTCAGAGTATTTATGAAGAGAGGGTGGGAGATTCTGGTCTTGACCCCTGAAGATCTTCCCCAATACAGGCTGCCCTCGGTTCTCAGAGAGGAATCACGGCTTTGATTTTTCACTCGCTCCCATAAACAACAGTGTCTTACTGTAGGTTTCAGGACCATTTCACTTTCCATCTCTGACAAGCTGGGTAATTTATCTGCACTATTTGTTTAAAGGCTGCTTGCCAGTCTCTCTCTGTCTCTCTGTTTCTGTCCCTGTCTCTCTGTCTCTTTCCCTTCCTTCCTCCCTCTCGTCCTCTCTTCTCCATCCCTCCTTCTCTGCCTCTCTCTTCCCTTCCTCTTCTTTCCCCGTTCCTTTTTCCTTTTTCCCCTCTCCTTCTTCCTGTAACATCTTCCTTTGTTTTCAGTTGCAGCAAAACATAAGGGTACCCCAGCCTTGTAAGTTAAGTACTGCTATTACTTCCACTTCCTAGAAACAGAAGTGGAAGCCAAGATCATACTATTTGCCCAAGTTCGAGTGAATATCACACTTATTTGAGGAACTAAAATGTTCTGCTGTTTTGAAAATGTGTTCAGCATGTATGTATAGCAGACCAGAGGAGTCGGTCTCTCCAATCCCTACCTTCTCAGGATAAGCGAGCATTTGGGAAGAAGGTATCTTTGATGGATCAGGGATTGTTTTCACTTGGCTGCTTCCAAGAGAGGAAGAAAAACCTTGCAGGCAGCAGAGGGACAGATGCTCTGTTGTATAGAAGTGCATGGTCAGAGATGGGCTGCATGCCAAGGTTGAAAAATACAGAAGAAAGGCTGTGTGGTATTCTAAAGACAGCCTGGGGAAGCTTGAAGGTAAAGCTGAGGACTTTAGGCTTTAACTTGACAGTCCTTGGAGAACTGTTGAGATCTGTTTTATTTTTAGCAATTTAAAGTATACACAAATATAATGAGACTAACTAAATAAACTATTATGTTTTTATCACTCAACCTGAATACTGACACATGTTAAACCATTCTTGTTTATTGATTTTTTTTTTATTCACATGCAAGGGAATGTGATGAGGTTTCTGCTTTTCCGTGCTCTCTAAGAAGCACTGCTTGGGTGGAGGCAGATGGGACATTGGGTGGCAAAAGGGCAGAAGAGATTCTGCCATAGGAAACACAGGAAGGGCTTAACAGGCCACACAAAAGGGCCCAGCAGAAAGAGGAAATTAGCCCTGGAGGGGAATAAGAGCCAGGGTGTATTATGGATGCTACAGGATGACAACCATAGGGTCCCGAGATAGTCGATTGGAACATAGGGTTCCGAGATAGTCGATTGGACCATAGGGTTCCGAGATAGTCGATTGGACCATAGGGTTCGGAGATAGTCGATTGGACCATAGGGTTCCGAGATAGTCGATTGGACCATAGGGTTCGGAGATAGTCGATTGGACCATAGGGTTCCGAGATAGTCGATTGGTGGAACAAAAAACGTCCTCTCTGCTTCCTACCACTTGCCTCTGGCACTGGGAGATGAGGCTGGTGCATAATCATGTCCCAGGATGCTCTTTGGATTTTAAGTCCTGCTTTTTCTCTTAGATCATTTGTCTTTTTCTGCTAGGCCTGATTTTATCTTCCCAAAGTTGAATGGTAAAAGAGCTGCTCGTTTTTCCTGGAGACAGTTTCCACGATAATCCCCCACTATTATTAATTCTTAGCATCACACTGGCCATGGTGCCGAGTCTTGGGTGGCACACCCAGTTAGGCGTCATTTGGTTAAGACTCGATTATTTTACAATTGCTTGGGAAGCAAGTCGAGCTGCTTGTTCCAAATGGCCAGAGACAAACTCCATTCTTTCCCGCCCCTCTTCCTTGTTCCTGGGGTTCTCTGAGAAAATTGGAAATCAGCAGAGGACAAAGAGATAACCTGTGCAGACATATCAAAGGTTGGTGTTCCAGGACCAGCTCATGGAGTCTACAGCTATAGTTATGAGCATAGTGAGAGTTGATTGATTGGGATAGTGTGTGTGTGTGTGTGTGTGTGTGTGTGTGTGTGTCGGGGGTGGGGTGGGGAAGTAAGGTGTGGCAATGTATCACATACTAACAAAACCAAGAAAAAGCTGGGGAGAAATGCAGGCCACTTTTGTGTATAAAGAGATGCAGGCCAGCACTTCATTCTCAGATGACTTTCCACCTCACACCTGACAGACTTGCTGCCCTTGAATTCCAAAGACATCCGAATATCAACTCTTCCACATTGGGCACTAGGAGTGCACTGAGGAAAGCATATGTGACTTTAAGCTCTAGTAGTTCGGATTTTTAATGACTTAAAGAACCCTACAACTAGAAAGCATAGAACTACATCCATAGTAGCAAAGGGGACGCTGGGAGGGTGGGATTTAGAGGAGATTTCAAAATTCTACTAATAAGAGAAAGTCCTAGAGCCTAACTAAAGTCACAAGTTGTAGCATTGGTTAGCAGCATGACAGCTTCCAACTTGTCAGATTAGGAACTCTAACTCATCTGCTAACATTGAAAAGAGGGAAGGTGAGAGGTCTGTGTCCTGGCCAGGTATTGGTTCTTATCATTGGTGCTGCTGCTGCTGCTGCTGCTGCTGCTGCTGATGATGATGATGATGACAACGATGAGGATGACGACGACAACGATGATACTGATGACATAATGCCTACCAGGCACTATGCTTGCTTTACTATATTTAACCATTGAAGAAATTCTGCTGTTGGGGATTAGTACTGTAGTTTTAGAGCCCACAATATCTTGTACAACATTAAGGGGGAAAAGGCTGGAGAGATTGCTTAGTGATTAAGATCACTAACTGCTCTTCCCGACAACCTGGGTTCGATTCCCAACACCCATGTAATAATAGCTTATATCATTCTGTAACTCCAGTTCCAAGGGGATATGATGCCCTTTTCTGGTCTCTGTGGGTGCTGCATGCACACAGTGCACAGATATACATGCAGGCAAAACATTACACACAAAATAAATGTCAAAAACAAAACAAGAAAGAAAAAAGCTACAAATTGTCCACTGTTTGAAAGGTTCTAAAATATGAGATGAATATTTAGTTATAATGGAATTGTACTACAGAGCCATCACTGCCCTTACAGAGAGGTTAGGTCTGTATTATTTAAAGTAATACAGTAAGTGTTGAAGCTAATTGTCAAAACTGATTCTAGTTGAAATCAGAATTTCTTAGGCTGCTTTAGAGGGAGGAGAGATGGGTTATGGGACTTTCGGAAGGGGGGGGGGAACCAGGAAAGGGGACAACATTTGAAAGGTAAATAAAGAATATATCTAATTAAAAATAGGAAGGATAAAGTCATGAGGGTTTATCAAGACTTAGGCAAGACAAAATGTTTGAGTTCAGGTAAAAAGGGACTAGAAATCACTGGACTTGTGGGAGTACACATCCGGCTATGAAAAAAAAAGTTTTTTTTTTAAGGGAACCAATCTAAATTCTAAATCACATGCCTCCCTACATAGGAAGTTCACAATAAATCAATGGAGGAAATATATAGCTTTGTCCTGAAGTGACTGCCATGCAAATGTTTTAATTTTTCAATGCTTTGAGCTATTCTGGTAGTATTTACTTTCAGACAACCCCTAGGAGTTATGTCTGTGAAATTCAATCAAAATGAAATAGCATGTAGGTGGGAGTTAATAATTGCCCATTCTGTAGCCTGGGGAAGCATGAAGTTTGGATTTCAAAGCAAAAATCTATCCAAATAAACTGAGTTATAAGAGGAAAGTGAGTAGAAAAATTACTGTATGAGTGGAGGCTTGGTTTCTGTCTTATTTCTGTGGCCAGCTTACAATGTAACTTTAGGAAGATGCCACCTTTCTTGATCTCTGTTTTATAATGTATCAAATGAAGCCTGAGAGGGGATGGGTGGGGATGGGGAGTCTGAGATGGGCGGGAGGAAACCGGGGGGGGGGGAGGATCTGCACAAGGGGGTACTGGGAAGATGGGGGCTGATAATGGGATGTAAAGTGAATAAATAAGTACACTTAATTAAAAAGAATCTTACCAGTATATAACTCAGTATTCTTAACTTTTTATCTGGTATTACTAGTAATCGAAAACCTAGTCTAACCCAGATATGCTTTTAATGGAGAGATACATTCTGCTTCTAGCCATGGAAGATTAACAGGAGCTGAATTTAGCTCTTTACCTCATGCAACTTTTAAAAAATGTGCAAAACACATGAAATAATGATCGTCAGACATTTGGGAAAAAATCCATACAGGGCAATAATCCTTAAAGGAGGGGTGAGTTGTCCAGTTGTTCTAGTGTGTGACCTAGACTGAGTTCTCATCCAGCCCAGGCTGAACCTACATATCCCTAAATTGAAAAGACATTTTATATAGAATTCAGGGGGGTAAGGTGGCCCCAAAAGAAAGCTCTGGAGTGTACCTTTGGCTGCATATTGATCACATTCACATGAAGAAACTCTACAAGGTCAGGGCAAGAAGCACTCAAAAGAAAGAAAAGGGATCTCTAGAGCTCTCACAAGTCTAGGAGTTTCTTGGCTTCTCAATTGTCAGTCAGAAAAAGCCCTTATGATATCCAAAGCCATCAGGCTGAGTGCTCAGAAAAAAAAAGGAAAAAAAAAAGATTGCCTCAATGACAGAGCCCAGTAGTGGAGTTTGTCTGGTGCAACATAAGGAAGCTTAAATCAAGCATTGAGAGGCTTTAACTATTTCCAAAAGACTCTGCTACAACTTAAAGCAAGGCTCATTAGTAGTTAAAGGGGTAGCCAGTACTCAACAATATAAAATTCCCCAAATCCAAAATCAAGTAAGTAATTAGATGACAATAGCTTCTTACAATGCACTCGTCCTATGCTAAGAAGGCACATCTTACATCCACAGATAAAAAATGCAATGCCAGATGTAAAACACACTCTATAATATTATTATTATGCCATACATTGTTGAAGAAAACCCTAGTGACCTTTGAAGGCTTAGCAATAAGAAATGTTCAAAATCAAATGCAGAGATAAATAAAATAAAATGAATGATCAGAACAACAGAAAGATGTGGGGCACTGTCCTAGAGCTTTAATGCATGTGTAATTGGAGCCCCAGATGGAAATAAGGAGGCAAAACATTATTTTAAGAAGTAATGGCTGGAGCTTTTCCAAATTTAATCAAAGTTCTTAACTCAAAGCTCCAAGAACCTCAACAAAATGCAAGCATAAAGAATGTGGAGAAAACTGAGCTAAGGCAAACCATAAAGCTTAGCTTCTCCCTAAGTACTCACCATATAGTTAGTGAGGATCCTGAGACACTCTGCATCTTAATACTGCTTTTGGAATAAAAAATAGTATAGCCATATTGAAAAGTAGTCTGATTAGATTAAACAATGTTAAAGAAAAACAAAAAAACTTGTCCACTGCAAAGATGTAAATACCTCCATTTGTACAGGCTAAACCCTGGGAGGATTCTTAATTTGTATCAATAGGTAGATGACACATACATACATGAAAACACTCTTCAGTCAATAAAGAGAAAGAAGTTTTAGTATATGGAACAATGGATGATCATCAAAATAATGATTCTGAATGAAAGAAACTAGACACAAAAGATTATATATTGTATGATCCATTTATGTAAATTTTCAGAAATTCTAGCTAAAGTGAGAAAAAGTAGATCAATGATTGCTTGGGGATGAGAGATGACAGGAGAGGAAGGAGGCTTAATTTAAAAGGTTCATGAAGAATCTTTTGGCGGTGACACAAATGTTCATCATCTTGATTGTGATGATAGTTTTATAAGAATATACTCCTATCAACAGTCATCAAATTGTACTTGTTAAGTATGTACAGTCTAATTTACATATCTTACACTGAAATAAAAGTTTTAAAAGATCATAAAAAATAAAACTCAACACCCATGGTTTGCTTGCTGAAGTTCTTACTTCCAGTGTTAGGATACCGACTGGCATTCCCAAATAGAAGAAACCAAGCCTTCTAGAACCTCCATCTTGGCTCACATCTGTCTACCCCTATGTTCTAGAAATCAGGATTTTTTTAGTCTGTCTTCTCTATGCAAGCTATGCCCAAATGCTTGCAGAATAGCATCCACCCTCTTGGAACTTCCTTGCAGCCCCCAGTTACTGAGGATTCCCACTTGACCTCTTTCGGCTCAATTTCATGACTGCTGTGAGGTGGATGCTATGATTACAGATGGGAGATTGGAGGCTAAGAAAGAAGCCAGTGCCAGGCGGTGGTGGCGCACGCCTTTAATCCCAGCACTTGGGAGGCAGAGGCAGGCAGATTTCTGAGTTCGAGGCCAGCCTGGTCTACAGAGTGAGTTGCAGGACAGCCAGGACTACACAGAGAAACCCTGTCTGGAAACACCAAGAAGAAGAAGAAGAAGAAGAAGAAGAAGAAGAAGAAGAAGAAGAAGAAGAAGAAGAAGAAGAAGAAGAAGAAGAAGAAGAAGAAGAAGAAGAAGAAGCAGCCAGCATTGACTTAGAATTAGTTACTCAGGACTATGTGGTACTGGTAGCTAAATTTATAGCTGACTGAGTTTACAGCCCTGGCATTGATATACTATGTCATTTTGCTTCTATATCCTAAGGGTTTTAGGATGCCTCACTGGTGTATAAGGGACTTTATCCATTTTATCTCATCTATGATTTAACAATTGTGAGCTGTGTTAATATCCTTATTGTACAGCAATGGAAACAGAACACAGAGAAACTATATAAGTTGCTTTCAGTTAGCCCAACAACAGGTGAATAATGCAGAACCTATTCTTTCTGGATGCTTGGCTAACTATCATGCCCGGGACAGGCAAGATTTAGCTCCACTAATTTAGGAACCAGCCCTCCCTAATATATTTTTAGTCAATTTGCCCACAGGCAACAGTTTTCATGACCTGAAGTACAGTGAGTACCTGGAGCCATGATGAATGTATGCTATTCCAAAACTTGTATTCCTCCAGTGGAGCTCCCTTTTGATCAGAACAGACACAGCATTAATTAACACCAAATGTTTAAAGTATCAAATTTGTTCAACTTGTTATGGCTTTGAGTCCAATATCCAGGACTTGCTGGATTTTTCTAAGACTAGTTGATATTTTGTTTGCCGTTGCATTAAATCATTTTGAAGTTTGACTTCATGTAACAGTACAAGCACTGATTTTGATGAGATAGGAATCAAAAGAGCCCATAGCCTAAGCACAAAAAGGCTATTCATCTCATGTGCCCAGGTGTTTTGTTGAACTGTTGGTGTGTTTTGTTGGGTTGAGAAATAGTACCCAAATGCCTCAAAATAGTCCATAGGGAATAGGATTATTCTGATACAAATAGGAAAATATTTCTGCTAGGATCAGAAATTAGCACCAGAGGAAGAAATAGCAACCTGCTCAGTGCATGTTACCATTTGAAATCTGAATGTAGATTGTGGCACTTTCTTAGAAGAGGTTCTCACAAACCCTTCTAAAGGACTGTTCTTGAGTCACAGTATAATGTCCAGAGTCAGTCTGAACTTGTCTGTGGGGAGTCAGTGTCAAATTTTACAAATAATAATTAAAAATCAAATGGCAAAATTATATTTAAATATATTATACTTAAAACCATGGAAACAATCAGAGGATGTCATTTTCTTACTCTATCAACTTACATTGCACTCCTTGGTCTGGTGGCTACTTTGGTTTATTGTTCGTGGATGGTGCAAATACTCTGCAATAACAAGGAGCCCCAGGTGCTCCCTCCCCCTACTCCACCCCTGCTGCCACTCACTGAAACAGACCTGACTGCTGGAAAAATACTAGAGGAATATTTTCCCTCATGGAAACATGGTACACTGTAAATAAAGATATTTCCCCCTCTGAGAACCAGAAGTTAACTGTATACTGACAAATGCATCACTGCCTATAAAAGTGCTTTTCATTATCAACTTCTATTTCTCTCTGGAATAGATCCAAGAATGTAATTGCTGGGTTATGTTTTATTTATCAAAGGTATACCAACTTAATTCCCATACCAAGTGAACCACTTCATGTTCTCACTTGCAGTGTGTTAGGGTTCTACATCCTTTTCCATACTTGATGAGGTTTCTTTTGTAGTTTTAAAGTTATAGCTATCCACCGGAATGTGAAGTGATAGCTTATTGTGATTTTGGTTTACATTCTCCTACTAATGATGTCAAACATCTTTTCCCATGCTCATCGCCATTTGTATATCTTTATTGAGAAATGTCTATTAAGATCCTGTTGAATTCTTTAAAAAAATGTTTTTAACCCTCATAATAACATTTCTAAATGTGTGTGGTGGTGATTCCCCATAGACAAGCCAATTTATACAAGGAGATCAGGGAACTTGTTCAACTTGCAACTAGAACTGGTGCTAGAATGGAATGTATCTAACTGGCTATAATGTATCCATTATAACACAGTATTTGCAAGACCCTTGATCTTCCACTTGATACTTCAAGATTAACAAATTCTTATCCAGTGTCTGATGTCTGGATAAGATGCTATGGCATGGGTTCTACTTCTCTGCCTACCCCTGGCCCTCTGTAGTCTCATCTCTCAAAGGAAGATTCTAAGTGAGATGACCTTTGAGTTACTACTCAGCTGGTCTAAATGCCGATAAGGCCTTTTCTTTTGGGATGCACGATTCTCAAGGAATTGCACAAAGAAGGCTTGATTGCTTGACTTGTTATTTTGAATGGTTAATGGAATTCTTTCTCAGTGCATTTTGTTATACTTGCCTACACTGATGCTCACCTGCTACTTTTCAGCCCACTCACCCAGCCTCTCAGCATCTTCCTGCAGTTCAATCTAAAAAGCTGAACGTGTTACTATCCAGAATGCCTGGGTGTTGCCTAGAAACCTGACATTTCTAGTAGACTGACACTTTTTCCACATAGATTTTGAGTATTTCAAATAAGACAGATCCCTCTACTAGTTTATGGGAGGAGGTCACAGCATCTCCTCTTATCTCCATAAAGAAAGTCATATTTATACCTGTTTCTTATCCCTATATCTGTTGTTTGTTTCATTTATATGAAATGTGCAGGATAGGTAAATTTAGAGAGAGAAACTAGATGAAGGATTCCGCGGACTTTGTGGTATAGGCAGATTGAAAACTTAGATGAATAAAGTTTAGAGGGTTTCTTTTTCTTTTTGAGATTTTACATATCTGTGACCATCCTATGACCACGCCAATCTCAGACTGAGCTCTCTGTCAAGAGCTTCTGTATTCATATCTTTCTTTTTTATCTAAGTGTGATCATCCTGCTTAAAATTTATTGGTCATTCCTGATTTTCTTCTTCTGAGAGTGGTTGTTTCTGTGATCATTCAGTCCATCTTTATTATAAATAATGTGGTTTTTTTCCAACTGGTATGTGGGGTATTTTGTGTCCTTACCTTATAAAAGAAACACCCTTGGCAATGGAGTCCTCCATTTAAGATAGGGCGCATCTTCTGACCTAAGTTCATGGGGGACATTTGAACTCTGAGTCTTAGTGAAAAGTAAGGCTGTCCTTTAGGCTCCCAACAGAGACATTTGTCAATGTCTAGGCCAATGACTTGGATACTCCCAGAGGTAGTTAAAACAGACTAGACATCTCTGTGACATTCAGTTTGGTGTATGTTCTCTGTATGGCTGCCCAAGTATGGCCATTTTCTAAACTGAGAGGTGTTCCACTAATTTGTCTTACTATCATTTCCCATCAGTAATAAAAGAATAGCCTTTATCCTTTGACTTTCAAGTACCTTGTCTGGTTCCTCTCCACTCCTGTTACTCGCCTGTGATTTTAGTCTGTCTCTGACCTTCAGCTTGTGGGGAATGGCTGCTTCCTTTGCTTGGTGCATCATTCCATATGGAGGTTTTTTTTTAAATACTACCCATCATTTTTACTTAGCTACTTAGTTGTTTAATAATGTTTCTTTCCCAGTTCCTGACATTTTGAAATCATTGGCACACTATGGATTTTCAATGTGATATTTAAAAAAAATGCAACTCTCAAAAGTCTCTTATGGTTATTGATGTTATCTCTTTCTAAAATTAATATTTCTATTTGTTCAGGATTCCTTCTGCTATAATGAAGTAAGCATGAGGGGATTTTCTTTTGCTTTTCATCTCCCACTGGGCCGTTGGCTTTGGTTTTGCTGACTCTCATCCACAATTGCTTGATGTGAATTTGTTACTGATGACAGGTCTTTCATAGGTGTCCAGGATTGAAGAGGAATTTGAAAAAAGGCATGGGGTTATGTGGCTATCTGAAATATGACAGAATCTGAGTTCTAGCCTATCTCAATTACTATATTAGCTCAAAGTACCATAACAAAGTATTACATACTGGGTACGCTATAAACAACAGGATTTTATTTTACATAGTATAAAAGCTAAGAATTTGAGATCAGGGTATCAGCAGGGTTGAGTTATGGTGGATTGTGGTACACTTTCTTCTTCTTATGTCTTTCCATGGGGAGTGGACAGATAGAGAGCTCTCTGAAGTTCCTTTTACAAGGTTACTAATCCATTTCATGAGAGTGGATCTCTTATGAGCATTATAGTTCCCTAAGGCCCTGCTTCCTAATACAGTCACATTGGGGAGAGATAAAATGTCAAAGGAACACCAACATTCTGTCTCTTTGATGTTAGATAGACTGTTTCCCTTCTGCTTACAGTTTCCTCATTTGAATGAGGCAATGAGCCCACAGAAGCATCAAAGATATATACATTTTTGTCCCAGTGTTTCTATCCACATTATTTTCGGGTGTCTATTAATGACCATCAGTAAGGAATTTAAAGATTTACATAGCCACGGAAAAACTATGTGGATCCCTCTAGTATCTCTATGTTAAGCTCTGGATTCAGATATGTGTGGTTACTCAGATATGAGACTGAGTTATCTGATTCTGGAGAAAAGGTCTTAAAATAACATTTTCAATTCTATCATACTAGCCATGTACTCTGTCTATTAAAATTTTCCCAAAGTGGGTTGTGATATACAGTTGTGTGACACTTTTCCTCTATTCACCCCTGATAGGGAACCCAAGACAGACTACAGTATAGACACCACCAAAGTCTAGCTTAGTGAACTAGATTTTTTCTGTGGTTACTTAAAGGAACAGGGGTGAGAGATCATTTACAGGAATATGGCTGAGAGATCATTTTCAGGAGCAGAAATGATTCAAAGACAGATGCATCCCCAAAGCCCACCCCAGTATGGTGAAAGCTCACAAAGCTGGGGGCCTGGAGCACACTGCATAGCCTGAAAGCAGCTCTCTAGGTTGGAGAATGTCCTTTGCAGGTACATCAGTTGCCATACACTGATTACAGCCAGTTCAGCTGGTCTCTGCTTCTAGGTGGCTTGCTTGTCTGAAAGTAACTTTCAGCATTCTTTTCTGTTTATATGCTTTGGAGAAGGGAGGGGCTAAGCTAATCTGGTCAATTTCAGGAACTTCCTGAAGCTAGTTTGAGTTATTATCCTTTCTTCATTGCAGGATAGAATGTTTGAATTTTAGAGGAAACTGCCACACAATATACTCTACTGACCAAATTTATTGATTCTTGAGAGCATAGTTGCAGGCCTTCTCTGAGCTCGGTGTTACCCTTGCATCTTGGTCATTATGCTCTATGGACTGGGACAAATGTGGATGTTCAACAAACTAGCAGAACTTATGCCATTCACTCTTAGAAATTCTGAGTATTCTGGGTAAATTGTATTAAGTCCTTCCAACACTGAAAGGGATGTGAATGAGTGCTACATGGGCAGATTCTCCTAATACCTTAGCGTCAAGGAACTTTCCTTGGTGAAAAGGTTGCTCATGTGTGTGGGATGGCCAGGAAATGCTTTTCTGAAAAAAAATTACTTTTTATCACACAATCACCAATATACTTTTAAAAAAATCAGCCCTCTAAAGAGAATGGTAAATGAGTGTGAAAAATGAATAGACCTCTAAAGTAAGAAACCTTCCCGAGAACTTAACCTGAGAAAAAGAGTGTAGGAGAGGTGAGGCAATGTCTCAGAGGTTTTCTCACCTTGATTTCTTGTTTCTCGATGGAGATGTCATGATTTCCTCTGAGAGAAAGTGTTTGTTCATCTCTGTCACAGAGCTGTGGGAAACATTAGGATGCCAGAGAGGGCATGCCAGCTCAGACTCCAAAGGTGTGTCTGTCCAGCTCACATTTGAAGAAGCTGCGCACAGACCACTGGGATAGGCACCGTGTAGTATAGGCAGGTCCTTCTTTCTTGTAACTGAATTTTATCCAGTCAGGAACCAGAACGCCTTTTTTAATACCGTGCTGGGTTAATAACTGTTAGTACTATAGACCTCCAACAGCGAATAATTATGTATACCAACAAGGATAGAGCTTAGTTTGGTACTAGTAGAGAACTTTTAGAGTCAACGAGTAGAAGGGAAAAGACGCCTGCTAATTGGGATTAGTTGTGTCAACATAGGACATCTGCATAATATTATAAACTTCCTTCAGTATTGAAGCCTCCCAAAAGCTGGAGTGGTGGCTAGAGAATATAACTGGAGTAGAGTCCTACTTTCCCCGTGGTGTACACAAGTGGATCGAGCCAATGGGGCATGGAGGCTAAATAGCTTTCTTTGCTCAAATGTAGCACTTTCCCTGCCTAAGGCAACATGCCATATCTGTAGGTGGTTGAGAATGCACTCATAGGGTAATAACCCAGGAAGCATTTATAATCAAGCATTTCAAAGGCAGTAGGCATGCACTAATGAGCCACTTACCATTACTTGGCTCACTTCAAGTAGGCAGAGACAGGTCTGGTCTTCCAGTCTGCCTCTTTCCCTCCACTTTCCTTTATCAGCATCATTATGGATAGGATATGGATTTGGTGACCACAATGAAGATGCTAAGGACTGTTGGCAAGTCTGGTGAAATAGGCTCTCAGCATTGTGGCAGTTCCTTGAGTCACTTTACTTCACACTTAGGTGTCCTAGCCCTTCTCTAGAGTTTGACTTGCCATATGCTCTCCGGGGATAGAGTGGGCCACTGCCCACCACATTCCTTCCTTCTCATTTGATGCACTCTGTTTTCAGGTCTAGCTCCTGGAGCCAAGTCCAGCAGAAACCATGTGAGAAGTAAAATCAGTCTGTTTCAAGCTCCGTAGATTATCCAAAAAGGGCTATGTGGAACATGCTATTAGAGTCTGCTGTTCATTTCAAGCTCAAATGATTTATTCTTCAATCCCCTATCCAGAGAACTTCGGTCAAATCATTTTGTGTGTTAGATTCAGTTTTTGGTTCGAATGTGTACCATTTAGACATGAAATGGGCATCTACCTCAAGGCTGACCACTACTTATGCTGGTACCAAGGGTTTTTATCTAAAACTTTGACCAACCAAGCCATGTACACTATATTTCTTAGGACTAGACAATGTCTAGAGCCTGGGACAATGGGTTGTAAGAGAGCAGGAAAGAGATATAGAGATCATGAATGGCAATGTAGAACTGAAGCAAGATATTGTGCGAGAAGCAGGTCATTGGAAAAGCCTTGTCCCTGATGACTTTCAATCTTTAAGCTCATTCCTTCTCTTTCAACTGTCTTTATTGTGGACAAATTCAAGCATAAAGCTAAACCAGTATCTTAATAAATCTTATGCACCCATCACCCAGCCTAAGCAATTACAAATTCATGGCCAATCTTGTTTCATTTAACTCCCGCCCATTCATTCCTCTCATCCCCTATGGCATTAAGAAAAACCAGCTTTTTTTTTTTGAGGCACCATTTACATTCTATAAAAATCACTGGTGTGACAATAAAATTCAATGTATTTATATAAATTTATAAAGTTGCAAAACATCACCACAATCAGGGCAACAAGGTGGCTCAGAAGGTAAAGTTGCTTTTTGCCAAACCTGGGACCTGAGTTCACTTCCTAAGACTTACATGCTAGAAGTAGAGAAACGACGTCTGAAGTTGTTCTGTGACTTGCATATGTGTCCTGTGGCACACAGGATACGTGCCTCTTCACCAACAACATAAACATTTAAAATGTAGTATTTTTAAGAATATCATAATCTGATTTTAGATAATGATTGCTCCAAGAAAATTCTTAGACCCATTCTTCTTACTTTTCTTTTCCACTATTACCTAGCAACCACTGATCTTTGTTTTCTCTCTACATGTTTACCACAATCTCAATAGTCAAAAGCAGAAAGAACTCAAATGTTCATCTATTGGTGAATAGATAAAGAGAATTTGCAATTATCTGTACTTGCAAAGACTTCACTTTTGAAACTATATTTCTATATATGGTGATTTGTTTTAAAGCTGATATACCAATAAGTATTTTCTCAATCAGTACTGCATACATTTTATGGCTAAGTAATTTTTCATTAAGTAATATTTCACTGTATCAATATACCATATTTTCTTTCTCTACTCACTTGTAGATGAACATTTGGCTTGTTTCTACTTTGAGCTATTATGAGTAGTGTTTTGCCATATTCTGAAGCAAACTCCACATATATCATTTCATGTACATGCCTTTCAATGTGTGTGTGTCTGAATGTATGTGTGTTTAAATTAAGCAGAGTAGTTTGCTATTTAGAGGAGGAAGGATTTATTTTAGCTCACAGTTCCTATTTACAGTCCATCATAACATGGGAGCCATAGCATCAGGAGTTTTGAGGGGGCTGATTATATTGGATCCATAATCAGAAAGCAATGAATTCATGTATAGTAGCCCTCAGTTTGATCTCTCTACTTCTCTTTCTATTTTTTTTAGGCTCATACGTGTATATAGTATATTTGCTTCCTCTCCTTTCATATCCTCTTCCATTTTTGTAATTCACTTAGTCCCTTTAGTGCTGCCAGCTCTGGATCTCGTTTAGGTTTTGTGAAGGTAGCCATAGCCCTGAGTTCCTAAGTGTAATAATGGCCACACCATATCCAGAAGCCAGCATTTCATAACACTCTTCTCACCTCTAGTTCTTATATTCTTTTTGCCCCTTCTTTTGAGGTGTTCTTGAAACATGGATGGAAGATACTAATATATATGTACATTTTGAGGATAAATACTCAGCAATCACTTATTCTCAGCACCTTGACCAGTTATATCTTGCTGCATCAACTGCTTCCCACTTCAGAAAAAGGTTTCTCTGAACAAGGTTGAGGACATTCCAAGTCTATAGGTATACATGCACACAACAGTTTGACAGCACGTAGTATGTTTTTTTTTCTAGTCTTACGACCTTCTGAGCCTTGGACTTTTGACCAGATTTACAGTACTGGGTATGGATTCCTATTAGTGGACCTCAAATCCAATCAGAAAGCAGTTGGTTGCCCCTATAATCTTCATGTCATTATTACATCAATTAGACATATATTGTCAGGCAAGTCACAGGAGTCTTTTAAAGAGAAATACAACATCATCATCACATTTAATATAGTAGAAAATATCACAAACTCTCAAACAAATGTTGGAACATCCCTTAAATGTTATTGGAATTTTTCATTTCTTAGTTTTTTAGAGTTGGGTCTTAAACAAGCTCTGCATATGACAGTAGTTTGCTATGTGTTTTAAACCATTTTTACCGGATTCTCTCCTTCCAATTTATTTGTTGGAGGACTGAGATCATTTGTTCTGACAGAGTTGCCTGAAGTTTAAAGCTTGTTGATTGCGTTCCTGTAATGCCTTTTTGATGTGTCCCTGTGTCCTTTGTATTTCCCTGAAATTGGCAGTTTGATTGAAGCTTGATCAGATTCCCACTTGCCTTCTTCCTAGACGGTGCTGTGGTGCTTCCATCAGGAGGCTGATGATGACTGATTGTCTCTCTTTCTGTGGTCTCAGCACCCACTGGCACTCATTGACTTGATTCATTCATTTTCGAGGTGGACTTTTTCCCAAGGCAGTTTGAATGAAACTCTCACTGTGCATTCAGCCCAGAGCAGTCAACTAGCCCGAGGACCTCACATTTAAGCTGTGGTAGCAGCTCAGCATGAAGTGGTCAATCTGGACACTCTGAAGGGGATCACTTGGGTAGTTTTCATGGTCTATGTAGATGCCCCACACCTTTAGAGTTTCGGGAGGCCCAGTTATTAGCTTCTCTGGCATTCAAACTGCCCCGTGTCCTCACTTTTCGGGTCTTTTCCGATGTCCACGCTGCCCTTTTCAACATGTATGCCCATCACTCTTCAACTATTCTTCCTCACCACACATGTTCCATTTTCCCCTGGTAGCCACTACTCTGGACACTCTTATAGAAGAATGAGGAAGTGCCCAGCTCAATGGGTCTGATCACAGTCTACATAACTAGTAACTGGTAGACTACTGTATGCAAGTATGTCTACTTAACTTTAACCTATATATGTAATGTAAATGAGCACCTCTAATCAAAGTTGCAAAAGAGAGATAAAATAGGGGTCCATATGAATAAAAGAAGATGAGGTATACACTGTACTGTACAAAGGAAAACAGTTCAGATCTTTGCAATTTCTGTGGTCTCTTTTAAAATATAAATTATACCTGTCCCTAGACCTCACTGTTTTAAAGAAGTAAACCAAAAGCTAGGAAAAAAAAATCATACACAGAGGAGTAGTCATAATTCAATTTCACAACCCTGAGAGCCGCTGCCAGTCCTGTGATGGCAAGGCCTCTGCCCCACTGTTCTCGTCAGCTAGATACACAAGAGAGACTCAGAAAAGAAGACATGGAAACGAGCATGTTGCTGCATAAGGATTCATAGATTGACTGCTGGGAAGAAGTCAGTAGTAGAAGAAGCTAGTGTGGGCTCGTGGCTGCTGGGAAGATATCTGACCTTGACATCAACAGCTGATACTAGTGTGGTTGTTAATGCTTCTGAGGCAAAGGAATACTTGTTCATTCCCTTGTGTGTGAAAGGGAATGTGTATTGCTCACATGTGTATTGCCACCCCCTAACTCAGGCCAGGAGCCTTTCTTAAAGCACTTTGAGATACAACAGCCAAAGAGCATCCCAGGGTAGGGCGGGGGCATTTCTAAAATGGAAGCAGATTACAGTTAGAGATGATAGTTTATGCACCATAGGAATCCTTTTAGCTCCAATATTTTTTTGACAGTTTAAAGAAGGGTGCACACAGCCATTTGGACAGCTAGTTGTCATTGTTGTTGTTGTTGTTGTTTTCATCAAGGAAGCGATGAACATGGGATAACTGTGAACTTGGAAAGAATTTTCTCAGCCTCAGTTTCTTCATCTGCGACTGCAAACTAAGAATGTCTCTGGAAACTGTTTGGGAACTTGGATGACATAGTGTGCAGGCGGTCAGAACCCTGATGGTGCTGTCTTCAGCATGAAAACAGTTCCAATCAAAACCCTCCTGGGTGTGTAGGGCCTCTCCATCAGTGAGATGGAGTGTACTTTAGGACACAGCCAGCCCAGGAGCATGGAATGTGCCGAAAGATAGAGTTCTGATGATGACAAATGCTCATCCTAGGCAATTTAAAAATGACATTTGGTTCAGCTTCTGTACATGCTGCAGACGCTTCCCTTCTTTCATTGCGTTTTCTAGGTTGTTAATCTAAAAGCTGGTCAGTCGGATGCTTCAGAGATGCTCAGACTTCTCCCCGTAGGCTGCTCAGGGGGGGCCTAGGGGCGGTGCGGGGCAATGCAAGGAGTTGAGGTTCTGGTGGTTAGTCTGAGACCCTAACTCCCGCCCTCACCCACCTCAAGGCCACAGCAAGAAGAGCGCAAGGCGCCCTCTGGTGATCCATTGCTGTCACTGTGCGGATGTCAGCGGTCCCCATTAGCCTGGACCCTCTAAGGGGGATTTACTAAAACCACCCATGGGCACAGTGTGGCATACACTTCCTCAGACTTATAGGATGTAGACTCAGGGTCACTCTGCCTCCTTTATTCCTTTATCAAAACTACACCCAAACCCAGGGCATTTATTTTTCTGTGCCCATGTCCCCAGTGGCTCCTCACAGGAGCTGCTGCTCAGAGGTTCAGCCAAGGTTACCCGCTGCACTAACCAGGACTGTGGAGAGGGTGGCACTGTCCCTACAAGCCCTCTTTCTCCCAGGGCCTTTGGGGCTGATTTGGTGTCCTTGTCACCGGTCACTTTTTTTTTTTTTTTTTTTTTTTTTTTTTTTGCTTGGGGGAAGAACTCTAAAGGGGAGGGGCCAAGCTGCAAAAGACCCCGAAGTCCCTAGCACAGCCCCTTGTCTTCCGATGTTTTGGTACCACAGGAGTTCCGGTGCTGCTGCTGCTGCTGCTGCTGCTTTAGAAAAAGCTGGTATCTGATCAGACGCAGACATCGATTTCCACCCCCGCTCAGCTTCTGTCTACTGCTCTGCAAACTATTAAAGTAAACTGGATTTAACAAAGGGAAAATAAATTTGCAAGGACCTGCTGTGCCGAAATGTAGCTTGCTATCAGCACCGGTGCTTAACGAGGACTGAATTATCATTAAAACGTGGACAAAATTTATAGTGCATCGTTAATACTTCTGAAAGACAACATTCCAGGCGTTGTCTACCTCTCCCTTCTGCTAATGCGGATGGGTTTCAAAATGGGTGTCTGGATCGCCTATGCGGTTTGAATGGCAATCTAATTGTCATTCATTTCCGAGTTTGGCCCTGGGGCTTGTAACACCAGCGCTCATTTTCCCCCCTCCCTGTTCTTAATGGCCTTGTCCAATCCTAATGAATTGTGGTATTCAATAGTGGAGGCTGTGAGGAGGTGTATTCATACCTGGAAATGGTAGAATGTTTTTAACTTCAACAGTGAGAATTATTACCATCTCAATTACAGCATTATCTTCTCTTAAATGAGTTTCCCCCTCTCCTCTCCTTTTAGATAAAGGGAACAGGAGAATATTCCTTTAATATAAACTCAACAAGTAGAGCATCCAGATTCAGCACCTGTCACTAAATGTCCTGGGGTTTTTGTTTGTTTATTGAAAGAAACTGTATGAGATTGAAAGATCTGTAAGAGATTGAAAGATTCTGTAAGAGATTGGCAGGGGGAAATGCTAAGAGAAATATAATTGCGAAATAAACAAACAAAACATCTGCTTGCTGCCTTCAAAAACTCCAAAGGTTTTAGAATCACGTATATGGTAGGGAGCTTTTCATTTTGTAAAGATTTATTTTACTATTTTTCATTATGAGTGTGCCTTTGTGTTTCTCTGTGTATGTACAGCAGATGCCTGCAGAGTCCAGAAGAAGGAGTTAGATTCCTTAAAGGGTGGAGTTCCAGGTGGTTGTGAGCTGTCTAGTGTGGGTGCTGGGAACCAAACTCTGGTCCTCTGGGTGGGATATATGAGCTTTTGACCACTGAATCATCTCTCCAGTCCCTGCTTTCCCTCTCTCTTGTTTCTAATTTCATTGTTGCATATGTGTCAAGTTCAAGGCTCAAACCTTATTTCTTTTGCCAGTATCTAAGTGGCCCCTGGGCAATGGTGCAAAACTCTTGCAAGAAAGAGAACTGCCAAAAGTACTAGCAGAATAGTGACAAGCTTGCATACTTTGTAAAGTAGATGAGATGCCTGAGAGAAGTAACAAATGCTTGAGAGCCCCTCACTGTTCTATCAGTTTATTTTGTGTAATTAGCCTTCTTTGAAGATTGGTTTAATAGGTGCATTTCAGATTAGACCCACAGAATGGGCTATTTGGCTGTTTTCATGGCATCAGTAGCAGTTTTGTAGGCAACAGCCATTATTTAGATCAGGGTCCCCGAACTCCAAAGTAGTGAGGGCATGAAAGCATGTCTGGGCCTTCTGATATACTGGGGGTGTCTGGGAGTTAGAACTCAGGATCTTGGCTCTTTCAGTGTTTACACTCTGACTCTGACTCTTGGTTTCCTTGCAGGGGCATGGAGAAAAAACATTGTCTAGGTGGAGTAAGCATCTGAGAGGCTGATGAAACTGAAGCTCACAGAGCTAGGTTGTTTTTTGTTTTTTTTTTGTTTTTTTGTTTTTTTTGTTTTTTGTTTTTTGTTTTTTGTTTACAAGACAGGGTTTTTCTGTATGGTCCTGGATGTCCTGGAACTCACTCTGTAGACCAGGCTGGCCTCGAACTCAGAAATCCACCTGTCTCTGCCTCCCAAGTGCTGGGATTACAGGCGTGCACCACCACACCCGGCTCAGAGCTAGTTTTTGTTTTCGTTCTTTCTACTGTGCTGAACTTCTGTGAGTCCTCTATGGGGTTAGGAGCATGGAGGGAAAGGGAGGTTGTCCATCAAAGTTCCTTTCACACAGAGATAATGACGTGCAGTGATTCCAAAGAGAGGCGGAGGTTCAGTCATGTTCATGGAAACTAATGCCAGGATCATGATTGAATGGAACTAGTTAAGACTATAAACCAGTGGGTAAGGCTGGACTAGAGAACAGAGGATTTATCCCGAATTGGG
Organism: Apodemus agrarius; assembly: GCA_964023405.1. Classification (NCBI taxonomy): domain Eukaryota; kingdom Metazoa; phylum Chordata; class Mammalia; order Rodentia; family Muridae; genus Apodemus; species Apodemus agrarius. Next base: position 132,049,876 of record OZ030010.1, read on the forward strand.
ATGAACCATCACCAAATCTAAAACACAATGTAAGGACAACAATCCTCCAAAGGATGAGACAAACGGAAACAAGATGGGAGAGTAATGGAAGGCACACCAGAAAGAACTCCATGAGGGTTTGGAAAGGGGAGAAAACAGAAGCTCATTCTGCAGAAATCAAAAATGCTACCTCCATCTGGGAGCAACACCGCTTTGATGGGAGAGCAGCGCAGTGGCTGCCTCTGCAGGGGCCCTCTCTGCTTCAGCATTCCTGAGTAAACACGCAAATCTGGGGTTTTCACTAGAAGCCGAAATTGATATCTTCTCTGTAGAAGTAGACTGAGGGAAATATTTGCAGAGACAATGTTCTCCCTTCCTCATCATTATTATCCCTCAGATTGATTTTTATTGAGAATAGCTTTCTATTCATACACACATTGCCCAACACACAGAACATGCCTAATCATCAGACCAATTTTGATTCTTACCAGGCCACAAGCAGCCGGGTTGCTATGGTATCTGTCAGCATTGTTTTCACTATATAAGCTCTTGTAGAGCCTTTTCTGTAAAATCTGTGCGGGACTTCGATCCTTCCCTTACTTTTTTTTTTTTTTTAACAAATGTGTGACAGTTGTAGCATTTACAAAGCTTTCCTGGGAACGAGTACCCTCCCTTGTCAAGGATTAACAATGCCAGGGTAGCTGTGACATTGCACTTCTTTAAAACTCTTTATCAGGAGTTCTGTACAGATGACGACGTTGAATGTTGCATTCTTTTCTGCCTGGCTGAAAAAGTCATTTTCATACATTTGAGGGGAAATTAATCTGAAGCTAAGTGGGAGTGAGGGAGGCACATGACATGTTACATAAGCTTCTAAAACCTCTTCTCTTTGTACAGATACAATTGAGAAAATCCCCTCTGCTACTAAAAGTCAATTTCTTCTGGAAGTGGCATTAGCTTTCGTGACAAGCATGATGGCATGTTTTCTATTAATTATTAATTGACAGCTTTTCCTTCTTCTGGCTGCCTTCAGGAAGAGTGGAATCAGCTTCTCACTCGAAATTGGGTTGGAACTGGAGGACGATGACGTCATACATGCACCAAGACAGTATGAAAAGGCACAGTTACATTAGGAGGCTTTCTGGGCATAGCAGGGCAGGCAGCAGACTAGAATCCACTCTAAAGATCTTCCCTTTTAACCTGTGGATCAGCACAGTTCCTATTTTCAGAGTCACATTCACGGTCACTGGAGTTTGGGCATCTCTGGGTTGATGCAGTTCAATGCATAACATATTTGCAAGACCTAGTATAACAAAAATAATGCAAAATATCTCATTATGTGTCACTGGTTACACGTTGACATTAGAACTTTTAAAGCTACTATCAGGTTACATAAACATATTATTAAAACAAATCACACTTGTTTCTATTGACTCTTTAAAATGTGGCTATTAGAAAAAATTATTAATTATTTATGTGTTTTACAATTGTGTCACAGATTGTACTTCTATTAAGTAAGATTTCCCTAAAACGAGAGTAGGCAATGTAAGGCCTGCACATCACATCCCTGCCCGCTGCCACTGCTGTAAATGAAGTTTTACTGGAACACAGCCATGTTCATTAGTGTGGAGATTGCCTATGGCTACTTCCATGCTGCAATGGAACACTGATTGCTTCTAAAATCTTACAATCTGGCCATGTACCGAAAAAGGTTGCGATGTTTGCTCTTAAAGCATTGTTTTAATCCTGTCACTGCTGTGCTCTGGCATAATGGGAACTGTCCAGCCACCCTACCCCAGCTCTTATTGTGCCTCATTGTTCCTGGTGACCATTACAGACTATGTTCTTTGTGGCTAGGGGCTTCCCTGTTTGGCTCCTTCTAAAGGACTTTCATTGCCTAGCCCTGTCTGGTATGCTAAGGCCATAAAAGAGAGTCATTGACTTCACTGGAATGTCCCAGACATCTGATTGGAGTTAGGATGGGGTATCGGGAGAAGGGATAGTGTAACTAGAACTGAGATTGAAATGGTTTCTGCTATCTCTCATCAGATGTACGATGATGAAATGATATCCAGACAGTGCCAGGTTACACTTGTAAGCACTACAGGTTTGCATGGGTTTCATTGTTTTGGATAACTGTAGCCATCATTTACTTAGAACTTATGTGTCAGGCCTTTACGTTGAAGGCATTATCCATGGGACTATTTTGTATAATCTTCCCAAGGTGGGAGGGTAGTACAGTCAGTTCTGCTAGAGAGTCTTATTTTGAAAATTGGGAATTGGCTCTAATGTGATTGATGTATTAGGGAATAATTTGAGCGTAACAAGAACTTTGGTTTTGCTTGGATGCCAGTTCTTCTACTAGAAAACACTGGTATTAACACAATAAATTGTGCCTAGCTAAAGTGAACTAAGTAGAAATGCATAAAATATATGAACATGTGCACAAGCACACGTGCTCGTGATACCTCAGTTCACCAAAATGTGCCCAGTCCCACCTGCTGGTCTAACCTTGCCAGGATTGCTTCACAAGAGCTCATTGATTGCAACTCTTCCAACCCTCCACTTCCACAAGCAAATTCCAGGTCCTTTAAACATGTGGCGTTTAATGCGGAACCATGTGGTTGTGTTTACCTGGCCCCTATTTTTCAGGATGCAATTTTGTAGCACCACCTCTGTGGCCACATAAATGTGCAGTCTTTTACACATGCTTTCACATGGTGTGTTGATTTCTAGGGACATATATTGCCACCTTACGACAAAACTGACTGTACCATTATGATTCCCATTAAGAATATAGGATTAAGAGGCAAAGTTAACTACTGTAAAATGACAGAGCTGGGATATATTTATTAGTTTATTATAAAACTTGGTGTTTGAATCTAGATCTCAACTCCTTGCTTTAAGATTTTAGCCGTCTCATTGTATTGATTTACAGCCTACAAAATAAATTGTGTTTTGGACTATTTAAACTTTAAAAACAAAAATTGGAGAGATCTGATGCAAAGGAGGTAAAAGCCTCTAGTTTCCTTGTGAGCCTTTTGATTTCAGGGGCTTTACAGATATACCTCGGGGCTTTCGTTGTTCTTTACACTTGCCCAATTTCAGTACTAAGGGTGAAGGGGAGACTGGGAGCTGCAGGTGAACGAACAGGAACCTCTTAAGGACACTTGGAGAGGAAATCAATTCTCTCCTTGCCTGCAGATGCAAACATAATGGAAGGATCTGGGCGTCATAGGAGACCACAGAGTGAGTCAGCAAATCAATACTGGTTTGTTTTTTTTGAAAGCTAATGTGATGCTGTGATGTGTAATAATAACAGGAATACAACCTGCAGGAATCATAAAATAACTTCTTAGCATTGATCGAGCCTTATTAGAGTAGTGTGATCAGCTTGGGGTCTGTAATTGAAGAGGGATATGAGAAAGTCAGAGGAAAGAGAGGGCAGTAGTGGCTTGTTCCTGAATCCTCTGTGCTCTAAAGACTCTACACACAGACTCCCCCACCAATGTCACATTTTGGTGTTGCGATGAGGTCATATGAGCCTATAGGCTTTGAGAGAGTGAGAATTGGGGGCTGGGCATGGGAAGAAGGGGTTTGTCCAGAAGCAGAGAGCCTGAGCGGCAAAGGCAGAGCAGGGCTTAGATCAATACACAGAAGAAAGCCAGAGCCTGTGCAGAGCTGCTGCAAAGGGACAGGGACTTAGCTCTGACCTAAGCCAGAAAGTGCTGTTTATACTGCAGCCTGGAGGAGGAGTGGGATTGTCAAGGGAAAATCAGAGTGGGTGGTCCCAACAGGGAAGTGTGAGGGCAGGACTAAGAATTGGACTAGACCATTGATCTCCGGAATCGTTGGTCTGCTCAAAGCAAAAGGACTCATTAAAAGTCTGAATATGAAAGCGATGTGTAATTATTGCAAGGGATTTGGAAAATGAAGAAAGCAAAAGACTAGAATGTTAATTTCCTCCTGTCCTACCACCTAGAGATAAGGCACTGGTAACATTCTGGTGTTTTTCCTAGCAGTTTTACTTGCTACTAATGTATGCAAAAGTGTGCACAATAGATACTGCACTGTTCAAGAGCTCTGGCTCCGCAATGGACTTCTTGGTTTGGATGCACGCTCAATCATTTACTAATTGTGATGTGTCTTTGAGCAAAGACACCCATCCTTTCAGGTTTTCAGTCTTCTCACCTGTAAAAATTGTGACCATGCCACCTATTGTCTGACTCACAAGGATTGTGGGGGAGATTAAATAAGGTTTGTAGGCCATGGGAAACCTACTATTGAGCTTGATAAGTAATGGTTTTAGTCATTTGATAACTATATTCTATATGGCAGATTGCATGCTTCTAGTGTACTGAGCAAGGCACTATTATGTACCACGCACCGTTCTCGTGCTTTCATACTATAAGAAGGAACTAAAAATTTGTGCATATTGCATATATAATTTTGTGTTTCCCTTGTCAATTTAAATTCTATTATGAGCATTTCTCTGTGCTGTTAAGTATTCTTTGAAATTACTACTTTCACTGAGTCCTTTATATTACTTACCAAGTACCTGATTGCCAGGCAATTTTACCTATAAGATGAAAATAAAGCTCTCTAATGTTTTAAAAACAGGAGAGGAGGGCGGAGGAAAGATGGACCTTGACAAAAATCTTTCTGAAAAGCATTATGCCCTTTCACATTATAAACCTTTGAATCAAAACCCTTCCAGAAATCATACCAAAACATTTTGGTCTAAGCAATTAGAAAGATTTGTATCAAGGTCCATCTATCTCTTCCTTCTCCTCCCTCCTCTCTTGTTTTTTAAAACATTAGAGAGCTTTATTTTCATGTTTTCTAGTATGAGTATAATCTGTGGGGAAAGGAAACAGCCTGGAACATTCAGAGTATAAACCATTTTCTTATATGGTCGGTCAAAGACAGATGATCATAGTGTGGTGTTGTTAATGCATAGGGCATAAAGAAGGTGAAATTGTAGCATGGCTTTTCTTTCCATTCTCCTTTTCTTTCGTGGTTGGTCTCTTTCTTTCTTATGTGCCTTATGCATCCTCGAGAAGGAATGACCTATGACACACCACTGATATCATATTGCCAATGAGTTTAAATCATGAGATATGTTGCCATCTAAAATAGACTCGGGAATCCAAAGTTGTTTCTAAAGTTGGTATTTGATACCATGATGGAAGAGAGTTTCTCGTGCAGCACACCACAGTATGATGGCAATTGTCCTCTCTTTGACAAGTATGGATAAGGTCTTATCTGTGCTTCTAGAAGCTTGTCATTTTGTAAGACTATTTTTGTTAAAATAAATGTGTGTGTGTGTGTGTGTGTGTGTGTGTGTGTGTGTAGGTCATAGGATACCATTTGGAGCCAGGTGTCTTCTTCCTTCCGGTGGCTTCTAGGGATTGAACTCATGTCATGATTTTTGGCAGCAATCATCTTCATTCACTGAGCCTTCTCTCTGCCCCCCACTCCAGCAGAAGAGACTATTTAAGACCCATAACTATTCGGAGTAGACTAAGATACATGTATGAAGAGAGATCTGGTATGATTACCTGACTGAGAGTTTCAAAGCAAGAAAAGACTTAACATTACAACAAAACATTTGGTCTGAATAGGTAGAGAATAAAAGTGCTAAGTGCTAACATGAGACACTCCTTCAAGGGTGCTAAGAAGGGTATGTGTAAAACCCAGAAGAGGGACACTGTCTGCATGCCTGCAGCTTTTGTCTTGCACACATGTAGTTCATGCTTCAGTTCCTGTACTCATGAATCCTGGAACAGGGTTCTATCCATGCAGAAGGGTCAACTGGTACATTTTTAAATGAGCACAAGTGATATATGAGCTAGTATTGGTCCTGTATGAACCTGGTGAAAGGCTGATCAAGAGTAAGAGTCAGGTAAGTACATGACCTTCTGGAGAACATAAGTTACTGGAGGGCTAAACTGCCTCTCTATGATGGGGTAGCCCTATGTAAGAGTCACACTAAGGCAAGTGAAAGTCTTTGTTAGACAATTTGATGATGTGTTTTGTGACCATATGGTCACTCTGTTGTTTTGGTATATGGTTCCTAAATTCTTTGACCCACTTTCAATTGAGGAGTAACAGTTCCACATTCATGTGGGAACTGACTTTGTTTGATTATTAAATTATTAGAAAATTTATGTCACTTCCAAGGATAGACATATAGAGCCATAGAGAAGCTACTAATTCACAATGTTCATTCAAATACTCATTGTTATAAACAGTAACAATATTTAAGACATACAATATTGAAATCAGATAGCTACCCTGAAGCTACCACATGGTAGAACCAACATAGAGGAAAGCTCTCCAGTGGACAGTTCTAGCTAAACCAAGCGTTTACATCATTCTACAACAGGTACCAGACATAAATGTAGAAATCTTCAGATTATTCCACTTGTCAGCTTGTGCAGTTCTCTTTTCAGCTATCCAGATACAAAAGGAGCAAAGAGGAGCTTTCTTTCCTTGCAATACTTCCCCCAAATCCTGACCGCAAGAATCTATGAACACAGGAAAATGTTGGTTGTGTTATCCTGTTAAATATATGGAGGTGTTTTCTTTGCAACAGTGGATTATCAGAAAAGTCATTCAGTCTGACATCTGAATAGAGGATGGATTGGGGGCAAAAGAGTTGAATAAGAGAGCGGCTGCTGTAGGAAGAGTAGCCTAGGCTAAGGCTGTGGAAGAGAAGGCAGAGAAAAGAATATATATTTGAAGTTAGGTAAAAAGTTAAATCCCAAGGACTAGGTGATATACCTAGGTTTTAGTTTGAATGTCTGCTTATACTGTAGTATAGAAAACAAGGAAGACTGAAGAAGGGACAAGAAGGAATAGGGGTGGAAGGATGGCACATAGTTATACTTTGGACCTTGAAGGAGCGTTTGCAGGAGTCATGAGAAAAGATGATGATGGCTTGGAGTTGGCCATTTCCAAAAGGGGAAGAGAAGAGAGGATGGTTCTGAATCAAGAGCAAATGAAATAGGTGAGTCATGAGGACTTAAAAGTGAATTGGATTCTCAGGACACAGAACTCAAAGTTATAAAAGTGAAGGACATTGTGAATTACATGTGATGGGTAATCTTGACTGACAACTTGGTTAGATTTAGAAATGCCTAGGACATGAATAAAGGACATTTTTAGATATGTCTGTGGATGTGTCCAAGACTTAACTTGAATGTGGATGGCACCATTCCAGAGCATGTGAACCCAGATGGAATAAAAGGGAAGAAAAGAGAAGGCTATCTAGCACAGGTCCCCATGATAAGAACCATTGCTCCATTGCAACCCATGCCTTGATTATGCAACCCTCTGAAATCATGAGCAAAATAAGTCTTCTTTATGTGAGGTATTTCTTCTTCTTCTTCTTCTTCTTCTTCTTCTTCTTCTTCTTCTTCTTCTTCTTCTTCTTCTTCTTCTTCTCCTCCTCCTCCTCCTCCTCCTCCTCCTCCTCCTCCTCCTCCTCCTTCTTCTTCTTCATCTAACACACTAGCTTTCATTAAAAATTGTCAGTCCTTGCCAGGCAGTGGTGGCTCACGCCTTTAATCCCAGCACTTGGGAAGCAGAGGCACGCAGATTTCTGAGTTCAAGGCCAGCCTGGTCTACAGAGTGAGCTCTAGGACAACCAGGGCTACACACAGAAACCCTGTCTCGGAAAAAAAATTGCCTGTCCTCAAATCACAACATTTAGGACAAGGTTAAGTAAACCAATATTCACATCTAGAATAGTTGGAGAACAATTATAACTCAATAATAAGACAATAACAATGAACATAGAATTGTTTTAAGATTTGTTTTATTTTTAAGTATGTGTATGTGTTTGTGTGTCTATGTATGGGTATGTATATATAAGTGCAGATGCCAGGGAAAGCCAGAAGTTGGTGCTGGATGCCCTGTAGCCAGAGTTACACGTGGTTATGATCCATCTGATAGGGTCCTAGAAGCCACACTTTACTCCTCTGGAAGAGTATTATTGACTCCTTACCCCACCTCTCTAGCTCCTGAGCATATGTTTTTAATAGAAACTTCCCAAGAGCCATGGGACAAAAGGCTTATACAAGTGTGAATATTTTATCAACATCTTTAGTCATTATGTAATTAGAGCAACCATACACTGTTGATAGGATTGTAAAATTCCATAAACATTTTTGTGAAAATAAGTGGATACCTTCACATTTTACTCTGTCTACACCCATGGAATGCTCCAGGTACTTACACCCAGAAATGAAATGGAAGTTTATCACCATAGATAGGTCAGTCACTTATCAATGAAAGCTCATGGCAGCTTTTGTTAGACTACTTTCCTATTGGGCTGGATAGAACCCAAATGTCTAGCAATTAATGAAGGGACAAATTATCTTCTAATTATGTAATGGAGTTCTCCTTTGTAATAAGAAAGGAAAAGGTGCATAGATGAATACCTATGGAAGGAAAAACCCTTAGCCAAAGGAGTGCAGTCCTTTATTAGCCAATATTATTCCATTTACATGAAGCATTACTATATGCTATGGTGAAAACTGTCAGACCAATGGTTAAGTCTAAGGTGTGTGTGTGTGTGTGTGTGTGTGTGTGTGTGTGTGTGTGTGCTTGTCTGTGTATACTCATCAAAAGGAATGAGGAAAATTCCTGGGATTTTTAAAGGGTTTTATATCTTAGTAGGACTTTTAGTTATTTTGTGCATGATTTTGTGAAGATCCATCAAATAGTACCCTTAAAATGTACTTCTCTCTGGCAAGATCATATTTATTAACCTGACCAAAAGAGCTACCTATTACAACTTAGAGAGAACTTAAGTTTCTGTTGAAGCACAAAAGATTCCCCCTACCATCACCCTTTCATCCTCTTTTTGCTTTACTCTCAAAATATAAGAAGGACCATTAGGAATGTGGCTGTACTTGGTGAGGTGAGACATTTTTCAAGTGAGCCCAAATCTCTCCAGTTCTCTGCTCTGCTCCAATGCTCTCTTCCTATCAGTTTACAGCTCTCTTCCATTCTGAACAAAGCAGTTGTCAGACTTCAAATTTGCAAATTTGCCTAAGGACTATTTATTATGATCAGTCCAAACACAACAGGGAGGAAGCTCTTATCATTGCATAATTATTTTCAGTAATTGGGAGGGCCGAGAAGAATGAAAATAATGTGCACAATTTTTTCATAGCATGACTCTACTTTATTTGCTACCCCTCACTAGTGTGAAAGTTCATAGTATCATCCGTGCACTGATATGAAAATAACAAATAGTTTTCTGACCAATAGGTGCATAGACAGGTCCCAAAGAGATGCAATTCAGGAGGAAAACAAGAGAGAAAATGCAATTATTAGTTTGCTTACTTGCTGCTACTATTGTTCTAATGAATGAATCATGATAAGGTGAGAGTCAGCAGAAACTGTGTCTGGGGAAAAAAGAGGTCTTGGGTGATTGACCGTAGTTTTGATGGATGCAAAGGAACATGCTTATTCCTTGCAACACAGTCTGTGTTTGCACTGAAAAGATCAAAAACTTCCCGCAAAGCTGCTTCCTGTTGGTTAGCTGGTGAAGTTGGTGGCTCTGATGTGATCATTCCTATAGTTCCTCCATCTCGTCTCACCGACACTGACTATAACTCCTTTCTTCATTAGTAATGGAACAAATATTAACATGCCAGTATCTGTGAGTGAGTTGGGGGTTCAAGGCCTGGTCCTAGACAAGGCAAAATGTGTAGTATTGGCATCATTTAAAGAAAGGAGGAAGTGGAAGCAATCTTACCTTTCTTGTCTCAGAGTTTTTGAGAAGAAAAACATGGAACGAAATACAGCACAGAACTTCATGAGATTATAATACAAATGAAAGTTAGTATATTTCTGAAATCTTTGTCATATACACAGTATGTTTTAGATTATCCAGTGACAAGTCATTATTTGGTTATTGGTACTTGAATTAGGCATAAATATTTGTATGAAGACTAGCTGGGATGAAGTTGCTTAGTATGCATCTGTGAGCCCCATAAGAGATAGAAGCATCTCCATTTCCAGATGGGATATGGGAATTGAATGACCAACAGCTAAGTGGCTATGAGTTGGTACTTTGTAGGCAGTAAAGTAGTCATGCTCCATCATCTTCCCCTTTATTTGACTTGTACTTGTTTGTAAAGCTGTACTTTCCTCCTGGGAAGTAGCAGCTATATTCTATATGGCAAACTGGAGATATTTTGTGCCTGGAGAGTAAGATGCAATCTGTATCTAAAGACTTGGTTAACTCTTTTACTCTACCTGGTTGGTGTGGGTTAATGAGTACTTTCTTTAAAATAGGTACCACATATAAGACACATGCTTAAAGGCATGAGTATATATCAAGCTATATTTATTCCTACATACCGTATATATTATGAGAAATCAGATGTGCCTTTGTTAGTTTGTGTAGCACTTTGAGATCTCACAGATTCTCTTAGCAACAATTCAACCTTAGATGTCTTTATGTTGTATCCAGAACCACTTCAAATTTACAAAATGTTTTAGAATGTGTATGCAATGTGGGGTCCATTCAGCCTACCATCTTTTCAATTTGATTATTTAATTTCTCAGTAGCCCCATACAAAGGGCACTGCAACTTTCTATGTTCAACTGACTGAAAATTTTCAAATAGATAAGGTGACTTGCCTTTGGTTGGTACAACGAGAAAGAGAAGAAATTGGATGTGAATCCAGGTGATGTGAACAAGCATCCCAGGGAGTTAGTGTGGAGCACAAACCCAACTCACCCTTCTCTCCCCAGATGATGGAAAAGCAGTTTCAGTGTTTTAAAAGAACACATCATTTTCTTGAAGAACAGGAGAAATAATTGTTCATGTTTTTCATTTGAGCTGATATTTGGTGTGGAATGGGTGTCAATATTGATATTCCAAGAGTTTGGACTAAGTTGTGCATTTTTTTACACCATAATTTCTATGTGGTGATAAGCTAAGTCACCCCATTCCTTCTCCCTTTCTCTGTGTCTGTCTCCATGGTCATTCTGTCCAATCATCTGTTAAGAGTGGGTGAAGGCATGCTAGCATTAGAGAACGACTGTTTACAGTAGCAGCCAGTTGCTTATATTGGTCTATGAGGCATATGGAACTGTCCCACAAATAAGAGAAGGGAAAAGCCCAATGGAGAGCTTCTTTTGATTAGTAATTTTTATCATCAATATGTAGTTAAATGTCTTCTGGGCAAGTAAATAGAGAGAGATGCTTGGCGAATCAACAATGAACAGTTGTTTTAGTATTGGCCTGAGGCTAATGAAGACCTCTCTTATCTGTGATAAGAGTGGGACTCTGGTTTGTATTGGTTTTTCTGAACTCACACATATACTTGCTAGTGGATCTAAATAACTTACAGGATAGGGATGGATTTCTGGTTTGTCATTAAACTTTCAACCTTATATATACTCTCAGAAGCCATCTCAGGGACATTCTTGTCACCATTACTCCTATAACCCTATATTTAGACTGCTATCCTGAAGATACAGGGAGTTTGCAGCAATATCAACATAGGACATTGAACTGGAGGAACATGTGGTCTAAATGTTGAATAATTCTCTGTTATCCTAAAAGCATTAGACTTTGTCTAACAATATCTGAGAGTGCTAGAGGAAGCTTTATAAGTACCTTTTAGGACTTGACTTAGAAACTGCTAAAAGGTTTGAGATGTCATTTGATGTTGAAAAGAGTATGTGACATTTTGAAGAGATATGCAGGAAAAATGCTTCTGGTCTCAAATGAAATTGCTTTTAATCAAGCCTAATGTTTCTACCATCTTCAGCAGCCCCAAATCAACCTTTGAGAGGGACATGGTCCTCAATTCACCTGTGGCTGACAACATGACATGCTGAAGAAAATGACAAATAGAGGATGTTTTCTCTGGAGATGATTGTTTCCAGAGAGCCATGGACATTATGAATTCATTATCAGGTCGATTTACCATCCAGCCCACCAAGGAACCCACTCACTGTGTGAGACAGAAGTTCCTATGGAAGAAAACCATGTGGCAGAAGAAAAATCTCTTAGGTTTTATAGCTTATGGCAAGGAAAGCAAAAGACAGGATAGTGTGTGTGTGTGTGTGTGTGTGTGTGTGTGTGTGTGTGTGTGTGAGAGAGAGAGAGAGAGAGAGAGAGAGAGAGAGAGAGAGAGAGAGAGAATGCCCTGTTAGTATCTCCCAACCATTTCTTGATGCAGATGGATCCTATTCATGGGTCAAATGTGCAGCAAGTACAGGTCATATTTATGAAGCCTGCTTTGTAGCAACACTTATTACAACACTTCACCACCTCATAAAACAATCTGAGCATTGTCTTGTGCTCAGGTTGCATGCCAGACAATCTTCCCCCTTGTGGAGTAATAGAAGTGGACTGGAGAAGGAGGACTAAAGAAGTTCTGGGAGGCTTGCACAGTCAGTCACAAGCCCAGACAAAACAAAGGGTCTTTTACTGTGCTTTAATTCTGGTACAAACAGCCCTGGGGATGAAACCAACCACTTCCAGGTCATGCGAAGATATGAATTTTATTCATTCACGAGAATCGTGCAACCATGTTTACTGTAGGATGTTCTTTTTATGTCAGATCCTTCATGTGTGTCCCACATGCTTCCCTTGAGTCTTTTACCTCATGGGTTAAATGCAAGGTTGAGACAGTTAAGCTGATCCTGAGCTGTGCCCTAGACTGGCTTTCTGAGCTCTGTAAGAGTTACTTGAGAGAGCCTTCAGAAGTCAGAGAGAAATGGGAAAGGCTGGGAGTGAAAGATGCAAAGAGAAAGACGGTAGAAAGGTTCAAAAATCCCTGGAGAATCCAGTAAACTGCCCTGTACAGTTCTGGATGAGATTTCCGATGAAATCTTAGGGCAAATGATAGACTCCACTAATGGTTTGGATAAATTGTTCAATGTCCTGTTTGTATTATTTTAAAACAAGATCATGAAAGCCCTTTTCTCCATCGCTTGCTAACTACAGTGCTCTCAGGCATTTCAATTACAGCATCAGTCCCACTCAGAATGGCTTTTGGGTGTCTTTCACATTTGCTCTTGGGCTAGCCATAGTTTGGTCATCTCTTCTTCAAGTCATTTGAAGTCCTTCCTACCTTTGCCTTTCCCCTCCTGTCCAAGTCCAGCATTCTAAGAGTCCCTTTGTTTGGCCCAGGGCTGTTAGGTTGCTACAGTATCCCCAGTCCCCAAATAACAATTCCTTTTAAAGTCCATCGTGACACTCAAATGCAAAATGTTTGCCACTTAATGGAAGTATTAAATTACTGTGATGTGCTATTTGCATGAAGGTAATTGAACCAAAGAACATATTTCTTCCTCATCGATGCGGTTCAGTACAGCCAGCTTATGTTGAGATGATTACTTCCTGGGCAATAAATATTCTAGAACGTTTTATCAGGAGGAACAGGAAAGGCAGCTTGAAATATGCATTTAAAGGAGGTGGCAAGGACAACAAACTGGCAGTTGGTGTGCCAGTGCCCATTATCTCCAAGAGACCACCTGGCAAAAGAGTTTGCTCTTTCTTCTCATAGACATACAGTGCAGAGAATAGGAATAGAATTTCATGCTGGCAATTAACTTACTGCTGGAGAAAATAGTTCCAAGGAGCATTGCGGTGAAAAGTAGTTTATTTCCTGTTTCACTGTGAACAACTCCTTGGAGGCCAGTTGGATTCTAGCCACTCCAAATAAAAGGCCAAGTAGCAACTGGTTTCTATTGATTTCCCTTCTAGGATCTAGGGAAATCTGCTGGAGAATGCAAATATTTTGTGGTTGGTCATTACATTCAGAGGGATTTTTCAGGGTAAAGTTTGTTTGTTTTTTTCTAGCCCAGAGAGGAACGTTTTGATTCCTTGCTGCCCGTTCACCATGAAATTTTGAAAAGACAAGCCAGATGCTAGGTGTTGGGGTGGAGGGAGAAAGTCAATTGTTAAATTGTATTCAGAGCCTGTTGCATGTTCCCTTCAATCTTCTCAGTGGTGACAAAGCTCTGTCCTCTGAGAACAGGCTATATTTGAACAAACAGCTAGAAGTCATTAGAGCCCACACTGGTGAGTAAGGTAGGTGATCATGCTCGGCAATGAATATTTTAGATTTAGAAATGAGCTATGTCTCTCTGCTAAGGACACAAATTTTCCTGAACAAATTAGAGGTGTGCTTTGGAGGCAGCCCTGATGAAAGGGGAAGGAGAAATTTTGGAGCAAGGTTTATGTCCTTGGAATCCGTGTTACATCCTCTCATGAATGAACATGGACTATAACCTATAACACCCAGAGCTCCTTATGGTATTTGCTTGATGTTGAAAACCCAGTTTATAGGGGAGGAAAGGGGAAACTTAAACCACACAGATCTGGTTCTGCACTAGCTCAGTTAGGCTTTAACCAAACTGCTCTATGTATTACATTTTGATCAGATTTTCTTCATATGTGAAATAGGGTAACGATGGTAACTTGTTTGGCAATATTTTTATGAACATTGCAGAAGAAGACCATGTTCACTAATAACTGTGCAGTCAACACATAGGGGAGGTGTTCCACACCGGACACTAGCATTTCTGTTTAAGGAACAGTGGCTTCAAGGTACAGCTTTGTTCAATCACTCAAGTTACCTCTCTCCTAGTATTTATTTTTTAACTTATTTTTTAAATCGGTTTACAAAGTAGTATGCTTCCATATGTTTTCTAATAAGTCCTTCTTTTTGGTTAATCCTTCCTCCCTGCCTCCTTTTCTTCCCGGTTCCACACCATCTTGAATTTGCTTCACTCTTCCTACCTCTAGTGTTCTGCCTCTCTACATTATCTCCCATGTTGTACTAAGCCATCTTCCTGGTAGGCACTCTCCCCAAATGGCCTCTGTCTATTTTCTTGGCTTCTATGGGTTCTTTAAGTTACACACGCACACACACACACACACACACACACACACACACACAAACACACACACACCACCCCTATAGATCCAAATATAGTATACACACATGGGAAAGAACATGTAGCATTTATCTCATTAAGCCTCCAGTCATAGAGACCCCAGAAACTCCCAAAACACTATAGGCTGTTTCCATTCCTCTTGGTTGCCTCCAAGAATTAGGTGATAAGATACTACTTCTGACAGCACCACACACCTTTGTTGCTAAATACAGAGAAATCGAGCTGGAACTGCTCTGGAATCCTTTTTTTCCTGCTGGCTAGCTTTTGTAATGATAGAAAGTTCTATGCTGGTTGCTAAGGAAGATAAAGAATCATTGATCTTACCCTTCTAAGAACTCTATGAATGACGATGTCAACCTAAGAAGCAAGATATGGCCACTGGTGCAATAGTAGCATGACTGGTATGGAGGAAACCAACTGCTTTCAGGTCGGATTTGAGGCCTAATCCACAAAGGGGAATCTTTGCTAGTACTGTAACTCAGTTAAAAACCCATGGCTGGGTAGGTTATAGATCCTATTTAAGAGCTTATTACTGTCTTTTAGCTAGATTGACATGATACCAAACTACATTCTAAATACTCATGTTTATACATATTGTCAAATGATACCCTTATCCTTCACCAAATGATTTCTTTGCAGTCAATGGTGATGAATGCAGAGACTCCTGGCTGTTCATGGTAATGAGAAGAAGTGACAGTTGAGTGATCTGCCCTAAGCAGCCCATTGATACCACGAGGCTCAGAGAACCTCGCAGAAGAGAGAACAGAAGGAAAGGGCCAGATGGAAGACAGGGAGAAAGGCTGTACACGCTTGGCTTCCGGGCAGGACAGGACCATTGAAAACCTGATATCACAATAACAGAATGTCTACATTGGTCCTACATAGAGATTGGGCTTTTTAGCAGTCAGTTGTGGATTTGGGAGGGGGTTATGGAGCCCTACCCACTCCTAACGAATTATTGGATACTGGTGGAGTATTGGGCAGGGACAGTGTTCAGTTGTGTAACCAGTGGTGATTTCTCCAGGCTCCAAGGGTCATTCCGAGTCTGTAGACATAAGACAATCCTGGTTAAAATTAGTGGCTCACAAAACAAAACAATACAAATGTGGGAAAGGGTCCTATAGGGAGACTGAGCTATGCCAGGGATGGTGAAGAGGATGAGAGGATTCACAGTGAGATACATAGGAAATTGTCAAAAAAGAAGTTTAGGAAACACACAAAAAATTGTTCCATGCCTAATACATACCAGAGACTTAATAAAATGAAGCTATGGTCATTGTTGTTATCTTAGTCGTCATCGTCATCGTCATCATCATCATCATCTTCATCATCACTGCAACTACCCAATGTCTAAGCAGGAAATAAGGATATATTTCAAAACATTGCCTGAAAAAAAATGAGCTTACTCAAGGCTTGACTGTTGGAAATGAGGGAGGCACGGGGCAGAAACAGGAAAGGTCACTGGCAGATATGAGGATAAGGACATTGTGGGGCTAGAATAAAGGTGATTTGAGTTCTCCCAACTCCATCTGAATTTTGGTCTTTCAATTTTTAGCAGATTATGATTGATTTTGTTAGGGAAGTTTGTAATGAGAGATTGATTTAGAGTTTATTAATGCAAATGATCAGGGGTCACAAAGCCATATTGATGCTCTCCTCAATTAGGCAGGAAATATATAAAACAATTAGCAATTAATTTCCCTGTATGTATGAACATTGAGACAAATTAAAACATCACAGATGGGCCAGAAAACAGCAAACAAATACAAACTAGCTAACAAATTTCAGCAAAGTGAAAATTTGTCGGAGTGGCTTTTCTATTTCCAAGGTACTTCATTCCCATGCACTCTGTGCTGTTAGGTCTCTCATTTTTCCTGATGAGTTTAAGGTAATGCAGATATCTAAAGGTAGGCTCTGGGGTTTTAAATATGTATTATGAACACAGTGACTCGGGTGATCCGTGAGCTTATCCAAAGGCTCACGTGGAACGACTTTAAGATAGCTTCCTGTAATCAGGATATGGTTAAGAAGAGCAGGTGCAAATTACTGCGTGCCATTCCATAGAGGGATGGAAAATTTGTAAATATCAATTGAAAGGCAATTGATGGGGAAAATGCTTGTTTCATGCTCTTCTGCCTCCTTAGTGTCCTACTCTGAAGCAAGCTTACAAGCGGGATCATAAATAAGAAAACACAGAAACCACGCTAATGGAATAGAGGCATGCATGCATGTTGAGCAATGCCTGCAGTAGAAATGAGAGGCAACCTGGGCCATGACTGCAGGCCACCTGCTATTTGGACTAGTTCCCATAGAATATTTATTTCCCAACCTTTTAATTATGGCTCCAAAAATTTACATTTCCATAATGATGATTTTAAATACACAGTTCAGTAGTGTCAAATATTTTGAAGTAGTGGTGCAAGAGATCTTCACAACTCTTTCTTGCAAAGCCAAAACTCGAGATCTGTTAAGCATCAACTCTTGTCCCCGTCAGCCCTGATAACCACCATTCTACTCTCTGACTCTGTAAAATTGACTGTTCTAGATACATCACCTATGTGGAATTATGAGGTGCTTTCTCTCTTGCACAATATCATCAAGATTTGATTATGTTGTAATATGTGACATTGTTACTTGAAGAAAGAATGATTTTCCATGGCTGAATAATATTTCATTGTATGGATTTACCACATTTTGTTTCTTTATCTATTAGTGGGCATTAAGTGCATGCTCAGATTTTCAGGGATTTTGTGTTCACTGATCCTCTCTTACCTTCCTACACAGTGTAAAATGTCAAAAGGAAAGAAGATTCTAAACACAGGCGAAGTGCATTGAGAGGACTGGCAAAATGATAGAAGAGAGAAAAACGATCTCTCTTTAATTTACCTGATTTAATTGATCCCTGTATAACGACAGGAACATATCAGCTGAAGTATAAGTCAAAAATGTTGCAGGCCCAGAGTTGTCTCCAAGTGAAGTTTTCACAGATACCAAAATCCCTGCTTTCCCTTTAACACAGCTTCTAGAAAATAATGAGCAGGTTTTCTACATATGTGTAGTTGTAGTTGATCAATATTTTTATAAAAACAGAGAACATGTGTGTTTTAAAATATAGCAAATAGCTCTAAGAGGTTCACTAAATATAAGAAAATAGTAATTAGAATTCAATTAATTATTCCATGCAATACATATGTATTGTATGCATCCTTTGGGCAAGGCCTTCGAGAATGCCCAATAACCTTGGCACATTGGGGAATGCATACAGTGAGTTACAGTCACCGTCATTTCTTGTTCCTGTCAGAACCACATTTTGAAACAAAAATTAAGAAAGGCTGTTTACTTCCACACCTGTAGCTATCACTGTCATCATAGCTAAGAGAAAGAAGGCCAGTCTATTATAGATAATTAGGCAAAAGCACAGAGATTGCATTCTGATCCCCACAACTGAAGGGGCAAAGAGGAGAGCTGCAGCACAGACGGATCCCACAACGCGTCTGAAGACACACAAGTGCTGAGGAGGGGAGTCAGGACTCGAACCCCCTCCTCTGAAGCCATCTTTAGTATTCCCTGGGAAAAGTCATCTGCAGAAAAACGAATGGGAAAAGGAGGATGCTGGCTTTTGTAGAAAGGATGGCCAAAATACCTGGCGGGGGCGGGGGCCGGGGGTGGGTGGGTGGGTGGGTGGCATTGTGCTCTTTTCATTAAAAGCATCTTCATTATTCTATTACATAATATTTATTAAGCACCTTAACTCCTCGTGCTGTGTATGCCTTTGAGATACCAAAAAAAGAAATAATAGAAATAATAGATTTGTTTTTCTCGGTGAAAAAGGGAACATTTTGTGATTTCTATTTTTTTTTTAAAGTTTGGCCATGAACTTTTTTCCTTATTTTAAGATAATTTGGCTTTATGTTTCTTCAATTGCTACTGCCTCTAAAGAAGAAAATGAAAACACCTGCAGAACAAAGTGCTTCTTAGCATAAATAATCTGCACTGTCATTTCTGAGAAGTCCCAACAAGAGATTAAAGAAACCCTTGATGGGCCAAAGAAGAGAGGGGGTGGTTCTCGTCTCAGGCATTGAAGCAAGGCTTAGTTAAGTGGTTTTGAATTTGATGGGTGAGAAGGCAAAAACTTTACATTAAGTACATTCTGTTAAATTGAGTTTAGTGCTCACCACGACTTGAATATGGCTTGTCCTCACCAACACTCATGTTGGAGCATAATTTCTCATTATTAAGTTTTAAGAGGTAGGTCTTTGTAGTTGAGTACTGGAGTGCAAGCTTCTTAAATGGAGGAATGTTTTCCCAAGGTATTAAATAAGTTTATCAAGGCAGTATAGGGCCTCTTGGAACAAGTTAGGTCTCTTGACGTTGGATTACTTACTGGGAGAGGGCAGATGTCAGCCAAGCATGGCGTCTCCCTCTGTGTTTATCTATCTCCTTCTTTTGTAGGTGCCTGCGCTTCTTTACTATGATATGATGCAGTAGCTGCCGAAATAAACCTCTGTAAACATTAAATTTCACAACTTCAGTTATATTTATTATAGCAACAGAAAATGGAATAAGATCAGGTCCTAAAGCACGGGAGAGAGGCAGTGGGACATTCGGCAAAGCTTCTCCTTTCCATGCTCTTTAGACTAAGCGGATTCTAAGAGGTGTTGAAAATAAATTTTTCCTTTTTTCCCTCATCTGTAGTTCATTTCTCAATCAATTTCTGCAAACATCTTTGGAAAAGAAAAGAAAACAGGAAATGTAAAGAGGTTCTACCTTGAAAACTATCAGAGCCACAGTAATAACCATAACCACAAAGCAAGTGATTAACTGACTCTCCCTGTGCATTCCCCGGCACTGCCAACAGTACTCAGCAAGAGACCTATGAGAGAGTCATGGGTGGATTAGAACCTCAGAAAGACAGTGAGACATACGCTCTTCTGCCTGGCACAGGTGCAGAGGGGAACATTGATCCTGATCATTAGTTGCCTGTTATTGGACATTCACTATGCCTTGGGAAGAGCATGCTACTTATGTCTTAATCCTCAGCAAGACCAAATGTAGTATGTACTAGTATTAATATCTTCACTTTATAAAAGAAGAACCCAGGGCTCTAAGAGGTAACACAACATTCTCAAAGTTACAGACCTAGGATGGTATGGAGCATGGAAAGTACACCCTGGTCTATTGGCTCTGTTAGAGTTTGTGTGGCTTGAATGAAAATGGCCTCTATAGACACATGTATTTGAATCACTATTTGAGAAAGATTAGGAGGTATTGTCTTGTTGGAATATACGTGGACTTGTGGAAGAAGTATGGGTGGGCTTTGAGAGTTTCAAAAGTCCAAGCCAGGCAGACCAAAATACTTCTCCAGCACGATGTCTGCCTGAGTGCCACCATGCTCCCCACCATAGTGGGAATGAATGTACTAAACGTCTGAAACTGCAAGCAAGCCCAAAATTAATTGCTGTCTCTTATAAGAGTTGCCTTGGTTATGGTGTCTCCTCACAGCAATAGAACAGTGACTAAGATAGATGTGAGACATGATATTACTCCCCCTCCTCTGACATCGATTCTAATCTTCATGTTATATATTATCTGCTCAGTGAAGATAAGGGAAGTTTTGGTCTTGTAAGCACGATTGGAACTGAGATCCTGGAGACCTTGGGGGAGCTGGTTTGAAAAGGCTGAAACAAATCTCAAAGTAATTATTAATCTTCAGCCTTTGAGACCTTGGCCCTTAAGTAGAAAGCAGGAATCTGAAGGCAATATAGCAGGTAAAGATGCATTGGTGGTTACACAACGAAAGTTAAGAGGAATAAAATAGGATCTGGAGAAGTCTTCACAGGTACAATCTGAAAGTCATTTTTCCCACTGAATTTATTTATTCTCTTTATTTGACTAGTGAGGAAACTGAGGCTGAGGCATTGCCAGACACTAGCAAGGTGACACCTAGGCAGATCACATGTGATCATTCTGGTTCTTCCCAGCCTCCGAGCTCCAGCTGCTAAAGCATGCTGCCAGAATCTGCTCAGGGGTATTTCTTTGTTTCTTAAGCACCACTGCTAGAGGCAAGAACTGCTGGTGGCAGATTTTGGACTTGAGAATGTAGGTAGAATTCTTCACTTCACTAAGATGGAGGGCCAAGAGAGGTGTGGATTGTGTGAGCTCGGCTTTGAGGATCTGGAGCTCAGAGTAACAGTGCTGATAACATTCACCATTTTGCTGCATGGACATAGCCTTAACAATTTACCTCAGTTGGAACATTTATGATATAGACTCTTGCCTGTTATAAAGCAGCCATTTAATCCTGGTTCCTGATATTTAAATATGGTCTGCAGTCCAGATAGAAGGGCATAATGGCTACCACAGGTAAGCTCTAAGTGACTCTTGTAGCTGTTATAGAAGCCAAGGGCATTTGGATGCTATCACCAATATTTTCATTTGATATGTATGATGAATCCATACAAACGAAGTGTGCTTTTTGGTTTCCAATCCCCAATGCCCGTGTGAACATTTTAGGGAGGTACTTTATTCCCTATGTTACATGTCATAAGCTTTTCAGAGAGAGCTCAATACTGCTTGCTGTCCCAACAGAACCTGAAAAGACTCAATAAGGTCTTTCCTGGCCTTATTTGCCTTATGTTACACACACATTGCCCTCATCTCTTCCATACATCCTAGGAAAGAACCTCTCAACCCTAAAGAAATAGAAGAGGAAGTCTGGAGAAGTGGCATGCGTGTGGAAGTTGGGGGGTGGTCTGTAAAGGCCTCTTTACCCTGACTTCTGTATTTTCACCTCGTTTCTTTCCAGGCTCTGGATGGTTGGGCCAATGCTAATTGGTACAGCTGGTTTGGTACTTAAATGATTAAATAGCAGGTGGAGCAGCTGCTGTGGCACAAGACCCCCAGGAAAGGTGAGGATGCAGCTGCTGCTGGAAAGGGGGGAATCTAGTGGAGCGTGAGCCTTTTAGAGGCTGCTAACAGGAAGTAATAAGGATCTGCTCCTCTGCACCCCGCTGGGGTCTGATGCGCACATATCTGTCTAGATTCCAGTAATGTAGGAACTCCAAAATGACTGATACAGCCTATTTTAAGTAACTGAGCTGTGAAAGCACAATTCTTCACAAGGATTTAAGAATCATTACAATCATAGGTCTCAATTCTGGCCACACATTAGAATAATCTAGGGTTTTAGATAAACATGGACACCCATATCACCTAAACCAGAATTCTCCCAACTTTTTCTTGGATTAAACAAGAATTTAATAATAATAATAATAATAATAATAATAATAATAACAATAATAAGCATTTCTGAAATATTTGCTATGCATGAGACATATTTTAAGCACTTTACAAATATTAGGTTATTTAATACTCATTAAATCTCTGTGAAGACTGCCCTGCCCAGTTACCAGTGAACATGTTGCTGGACAAGCTTCCAGGCTAAGGTCCAACAGGCATTCTGGCTTAAATGTCTGAGTATTTTACTCCCACAGTATGGATTAGCTGCCCTCTAAGGTCTGGCTCATTGAAGTCATTTGGCTCCTATGAGGATGCAAACCATAAATCTAGAAGTTTAAAATTAGAAGGGAACCAAGACCTGGAAGCTGCTGTGTTCTGATGGTCGCCTGCAGTGTGCCTTGCATTCTGGCAGATTGGGTTGCTTGCCTTGGGCTGATCTTACTCTTCCCTTTCCTTGATTTATTCTGTAAATGCTAATGCTGCCTAGGGCTTTATCCTCTGCCATGATCTCTTGAATTCCAAAGCTATATAAGCAATTGCTCTTTGAACAATTTTCTCTAGCTCCACATCCCCACCACTTTGTTTGAAAGCTGTTTCTTCAGTTTTGTATCACAGTGAAAGCATCACTATCCATTCAATCACTCAAACTCAACATCTGGGACTCGAGACTATTTCCTGCCATGCATATCCTAGAGGTTTGAGTTTAAGATGAGTCCCAAATCTCTGTCTCAGACTTCATCTTCAGCAAAACAATGTAGAAATCATAGTATCTACCAAGCAGTTCCACTGGAGTGACAAAACAAAACAAAACATAAACCCAAAACAAAACCAGTCTAGACAGTCTAGATTCAACAAGTGTCAACTTGTGCCTCGTCTCTATGCTGCCTATATTTGTCTGTTCTGAGTTCTCCTCTGGGTCTTTCTGCTCTACCCTTCTGGTCTCTGGGTTACTCTTGTCCATTTCCTGGCATTCTTTTCAAGGGTACCTATTTTCAGGCCCCTGATGATGCTCTGTTACATATCTACTGGCATTGGGGTTCTTTCCTAAGAATCCACAGAAATCTTTGTAAGGCAATGGGATTGTAGCATTTGTAAAACTGTAGTTATATATTTCATAATATTGTAAAGACAAAAATAGCAGC
Source organism: Apodemus agrarius (assembly GCA_964023405.1). NCBI lineage: Eukaryota > Metazoa > Chordata > Mammalia > Rodentia > Muridae > Apodemus > Apodemus agrarius. The sequence continues at coordinate 132,073,179 of OZ030010.1, forward strand.
ATGAATGAACTATGGATACACGGTGATATGGGTAAATAATGGCATCAAATGAAAGTAGGAAGACACAGCAGTTTCGATTCTAGTATTCCACCTACAAAAGAAGAGACACAATATGCCTTCTGTTCCATTTGTCAGTTTCCTTGCCACTCCATACAGAACCAGGCACAATCTTTAGCACACAAAAAGTACCAACAAACATGTAAGTCTTCAAATGAGTAGGAATGGCCAGCTCCTATATTGCAAACATCCAGTCATGTTTCCGCTTGACAAGTTAACTGTCACTCACTACAGGAGTTAGTCCCTTCGATTCTCTCTCCATGTCCCAGCCTATGTGGAGCCCTTTCTTTATTTAGTCCTCATGTTGCTGTACTGGCTGGTTTTGTGTGTCAACTTGACACAGGCTGGAGTTATCACAGAGAAAAAAGCTTCAGTTGGGGAAATGCCTCCATGAGATCCAGCTGTGGGGCATTTCCTCAATTAGTGATCAAGGGGGGAGGGTCCCTGGTGGGTGGTGCCATCTCTGGGCTGATATTCTTGGGTTCTATAAGAGAGCAGGCTGAGCAAGAAGCCAGGGGAAGCAAGCCAGTAAGGAACATCCCTCCATGGCCTCTGCATCAGCTCCTGATTCCTGACCTGCTTGAGTTCCAGTCCTGACTTCCTTTAGTGATGAACAGCTGTGTGGAAGTATAAGCTCAATAAACCCTTTCCTCCCCAACTTGCTTCTTGGTCATGATGTTTGTGCAGGAATAGAAACCCTGACTAAGACAGTTGCCATTCTTCTCACAAGAGAGCACTTAAAAATAAGAGCCTTGATATCTTCTCCCCCCTCACACACACTTACACACACACACACACACACACACACACACACACACACCTTTAAGTCCCAGGAAGGCAGGGACATTGCTCCTCTTGGTTAACAGTGTGTCCTTGGTGCCCACCATTAGGCCATCTACAGATTCGGTGAATAAGCCCACCCCTTCCCTGATTTGGATAAGTTATTCTACCATACATTTGTGCTATGCTTTGTCCCATAGAAACTTTTAATGTATAGAGCAAAAGCCATGAGTTTTAACTATGTTTCTTATTCCTTGATGGACATTGTAGACATAAACAAAGCAGTTTATGATGGTTGGGATCCTAACACACAATGACACAGTTCTCTTTCTTCTCACTGAGACCAGCTTAGAGGATGTTTTGCTGCCAATGCACAATGGTAGAACTGATCTATGGAGGGACTAAACCAATAGATGCAAAATTTGAAGGTCGATGCTGACCAATAGAATGTGTTTTAGTGTATCATATGAAAGACAGGCTCAACCATCTTCTTTATGAATATTTATAGCCCTTTGTTCTCATCTGTGGCCCTAGAAAACCCCAACAGAGGCTAGCAATAATAAAAGCCTAAAATCAAGTAGGTTAGCTAAAGACAGTAGCTATAGAATAAAGTGACCTCCTTAAAGCTGCAGTCTAGGAGAGGCCTGTGATTGGGAACCATCTGTCTACCTTGTAGCTGCAGGCATTGCCCTAACATGTTGCCCCCAAAGATTGCTGTGGTAGAGTTACAGGAAGAATGGCCTCTGAGTCCAAGAAGACATTGTGTTTACACAATTACAGGAGCAGATGCCGAGGCTGACTAGCTCCTCATGTAAATGAACCTAGAGGCTGTGAGGCGAGGCGGCTGGTACCACTCTTAATTTCCCCAGTGGTTTGCTCCTGCGCACTATGTGGAGCCACATACGCAGAGAGAAGGAATAAAAAAAATAGCATAACTTATGTCCTTCACCAACCAAAATGGAGATATTGTTGTTGAAAGAGCATTAAGATGGTTCTCACTTAGAACTTTTTTCTTCTCCATGTTGAAAACAAGTAAGAAAGCAGGCCCACGACTAGAATGACCACATTAAGAACTGCCTGAACACAGAACACAGATATATGTGGCTTCACACATAGTTTGGGACTCTCCCAAACAATTAGGATGCTTGGTTTTTCTAGCCTTGACTATCATCTTAGGTAAGCTATAGGCTCCCCTGAATCCTAAAATCCAGCAGTAAGGGGTGCCTTAACATACCTGATAAATTGCAGTAGCAAATTGAATAGCTGGATTTGACCATGTCCTGTGTTGCCTTGGGATTCACATCTCCACTGGAGTCTGTTGCATACACCAGTGGGTATACAACTGAAGACCACGACTCCCTTTGCTTCTCCATAACTTTTATAATGAGAATTTGAATCCCTGTTAGTTCAAATGAAAGTCTCTGGTTTTAAAACCCCACATAAGCGAGTATGAAATAAAATCAAAACAGGAATTAAGTTCAAACTGTGAGAAAAAATAGTCTCTGCCTGGAAGAGCTTTCATTTCTATGGAAAACAAATACATATGTGAGTAATTTAAGTACAATACACCAAATATCACAATCAATATATATAATGCTTTAATAAAATATAAATTACACTGTACATTGCATGATGTATTAATACCATATGAAATCTATTTATACAGTTTGTTCTACCTGTCCATAGATTCAACCATCCTTGGATAAAAAATACTCGAAAACAAAAATTGCATGCATTATTAAAAGATTATGAGGACACAAAGTTGGGAGTAGCTTGGCAGGTGTGGAGTGATGCTGGGACAAGTTAAGGAGAGGAGTAGGGATATATTCAAAACACACAGTATAAAATTCCCGAAGAATAAAAGTATTATATAAAAAGTAATAGCATCTATTCTAAGCATGTACAGAATTTTTTCATGGCATTATTCTATGAACAATATATTTTAATTAGTTATGTGGGATTTACATTGTATTAGGTATTTATTGTACTTAACGGTGATTTAAAGAATAAAGTATGTAGTCTCTAGGCAAATACTATATCATTTTGTATTCGGAACTTGAGCATCCACAGAGTTTATCATATGTGCCTGTGGGACATAGCTGTCGCGCTGGAATCAGTTCTTTGCCAGTATCTCCTTATGACATCTCTTGAGCTGTTAAAGGAAGATAGACTTGGCATGAAAGGATAAGCTTGGATAAAAGTAGGGAGATGGGGACTCTGGCTACACTCTTGGTGGTAGAACTCGGAGTGAAGTTAGTGGCAGTAGAGTTGGTAGGAGTAAGTGGCCTTGAGAAACAGGAAACAATGTTTTCAGGACTTTCCAATAGACTGGATGAGGGGCTATACTGGAGAGAAGAGTAAACTAGATTTCTTGAGTTACTGGCACAAAGAATGAGTTAGAGGGGAGGGCCATCCTCTAAGGTATGACTCATAGGAAGAAAGGTGAAAAACTCTACCATGTGAAAGAATGGCAGTTGCCAATCTACCTAGCACATACCTTTCTGTATTTGTTTCATTTTACCTTAGTCGCAGTAGTAGGGATTGAACCCAGGCCTTCACAAAACCAAGCAAGGGCTGTCAATTAATTTGCATCTCATCTCACCCTTCTGCAATTCTGTGGACTTTTGTCATAATTAAAGGTTACAGAAAAATAATTTTACTGCAAGGCCTTCGGTTCTCATAACCAGAACAAATAGTCTTCGCTGTATTGTTTAGTATTCTATTATGTAAAAGCTGTTATACATAGTATAGTAGTATAGGAATTATCCAGGCTATTTTTTTTAAATTGCTATTTCTATTGAAGCCTGGAGAGGGGAAATGATTTCCACAAGGTTATGGTTTGCAGCATGTCAAGATCTAGAAGGCAGGTGGCTTCCCTCACAACTTTGTTCTTTCTCAATCCCAGATAGAGCTGATTATGTTCTTGGCATTTTGCTCTTTTCCATGTACTCTGTCTGAGCACATGTATGAGAACTTCCATCGAATTTCTTTATAATCAGGTCATATATCATTTATTTATGAATATATATGATATTAAAATATTTTATGGCCTCTTGAAAATTTAATTTTGAATGTGTTAAAAGAAAGAATTAAGATCAATAAAAATGTTATCTTAGAAAACAAAATGACAAAGAATATAGAAAATAAAATTTAAAAAAATAATACTTAAGCATTAAAAACGACTATTTGCTGATTTCAAAAAAAAAAAAAGAAAGAAAAGAAAACAAAATGTACACAGAACAGGCATTTTCCCTCATTTTGAGTCTGTTATGTGTCTTACTTCTTTTTGTGTTCCCTCCTCTCTGTTATTTTGGGGGGAGGGTCTCTGGGACACCTCTTATCAACAGTGCTATGGGATACTAATGATCCCTCCCTCAGCCCTTCTTTTTCTGATCCTCCCACCCCTCCCCCCTCTTGTACCTGCTTCCTCATTATTCTCCTTTGGCCTTCATACTGCTGTGCTCTATTAACACCCCCACTTTAAGTTCTTTCTTCTACTTAACTATCAATGTTCCCTTTGTAGTTTCCTGAGTTCTTCAGGTCCTGCACATTAAACACATAAATCTAAAGATTGGATACTGAGATCCAGAGATGAGTGAGAACACATGTCATTTGTCTTTCTGAGTCTGGATTACCTTCACACTCAACTATTTTCTAGGTCTGTTTACCTGCAACTTCCTTTAAGCTAAATAAAATTCCACTGCATATATGGACCGCACATTAGTTATCCATGTGTTAGTTGATGTACATCTGGAGTGCTTCCATTTCCTAACTGAATAGAGCAGTATAGAACATAGCTGAGCAAGTATCTTTCTGTTGGACATAGAGTGTTTTGGCCAAGAGTTATATAGTGGGGTCAGATAGTAAATTTGTGTTTGTTTGTTTGTTTTAGTTTGTTGAGGCACTACCACAATGATTTCCACGGTGGCCTCACCAATTTTCATTTCAACCAACAGTGCATGAGTGTTTCCCTTTCCCCACATTCTCTCTAAAATTTGTTTTCCATTTTCTTAATCTTAGCCATTCTGAGTAGGATAAGATGAAATCTCATGTCAATTCAAATTTGCATTTTTCTTATGGCTAAGGAAAGTGAACACATTTTTTATTGGATATTTTATCTATTTACATTTCAAATGTTATCCCCATTCCTGGTTTCCCCTCTGCAAACCCTCTATCCCATCCCCCCCTTACTCTGCCTCTATGAGAGTGCTCCCCCACCCACCTACCCACTCCTTCCTCATCGTCCTAGCATTCCTCTACACTGGGGCATCAAGCTTCCACAGGACCAAGGGCCTCCCCTCCCACTGATGCAGATAAGCCCCTTTCAGCTCCTTCAGTCCTTTCCCCTAACTCCTGCACTGAGGTCCCTGTGCTCAGTCCAATGGTTGGCTTCAAGCATCTACCTCTGTATTAGTCAGAATCTGGCAGAGCCTCTCAGGAGACCACTGTACCAGGCTCCTGTCAGCGAGCACTTCTTGGCATCAGCAATAGTGTCTGGGTTTGGTGTCTGTGTGTGGGAGGGATCCCCAGGTGGGGCAGTCTCTGGATGGCCTTCCCTTCAGTTCTGCTCCACTCTTTGTCTCTGTATTTCCTTTAGACAGGAGCAATTCTAGGTTAAAATTTTGGAGATGGGTAGCTGGCCCCATCCCTCAATGGGAGGGTCACGCCTAATCTCTACAGGTTCTCCCTCCCCTTTGTGGGATATTTCAGCTAATATCATTATCATGCGGTCCTGGGAGATTCTTGCTTTCCTGGCATCTGAGACTTTCTGGTTGCTACCCCCAATTTCCCATCCCCCACAGCTACACACCTCTGTTCAATTTTCTGACCCTCTGTATATCTCCTCCACCTCCTCCCATCCCTGATTCTTCCCCTCTTTTCCCTTCCCCCTGTTCTCTTCCTCCTGAGTCCCTCCTACCCTCTGCTTCCCTTGATTATCTTGTTCCCCCTTCTAAGCAGGACTGAAGCATCCACTCTTTGGTCTTCCTGCCTCCTGAGCTTCATGTGGTCTGTGAGTTGTATCATGGTATTCCACTCTTTGCCTAATACCCACTTATCAGTGAATACATACCATGTGTGTTCTTTTGTGACTGAGTTACCTCACTCAGTCACAAAATGATATTTTCTAGATAGTGAACATTTCTTTGCTATTTATACTTCTGAAGACATTGAGTTCCAAGCCCTTTCTTTTCTTTTTTTTTTAAAGTTTATCATTAGCAATTTTTCTTTTTCTTTTCCTACCTCCAATAAGGCCAGATAAGGTCCCTTCAGCTCCTTGTACCCTCTCCTTGCTCCCCTTTGAAATTATGGGCTCTTTTTCTGTTTAATTGTTGTTGCTGTGTGTCTGTATACCTAAATATGTAAAGAAATAAAAATAGAAATATATACTACCTATATCTATATATTCACAATATAATATATTTATAATAATGAAATTATATTTATAATATATAATTGCTTATATGTATGTATATGAGTTTAGGGCGGACCACTTGAGATTGAAAAACCGACTTGGAGGCTTATGCCTGAGAAGTACAATTTTTCCACTCTCAACTTTCTTTAGTTGCTTGTGTGTTTCTTTTTTCCTGTGATTTCCTATTTCCCTGTTAGTGCATTCATGTCTTGTTTAGACGGCTATGTTGTTGATATGTCATAGGTGAACCCATTTCACAGGCAGAAAAGTGTGACAGTGCGCCCATGATCATGGAATACACTGCTCTTACCATGTTCCCCACCATCCTGAAGCAGCTAGCCTGATAGAAAGATGGAATGGCCTTTTGAAGACACACAGTTATAGCACTGGTTATGTGTCAGCAGCTTGGAAGGCTGGGGCAGGGCTCTGCAGAAGGCAGTATATGCTTTGATTCAGCATCCAATATATGGTACAGTTTCTCCTTTAGCCAGAATCCATGGTTCCAGAATCAAAGCGTAGACAATAGAATAGTCACACTCACTATCACCAATAGTGACCCACAATAAACTCATATTCCACAAGACTGGACATCTCAGCTTGCCTTCAGCATAGGCCAGAATTCCAAAGAAATAGGCTCTAATGCCAGTGAAGGAATGGAATTTACAGCAAAAGCATAATAAGCAGTTGAAGAGGGAACATTTCCTTCTTCTATGTCCTTTATATAGGCTGACACCAGAAGGTATGGTCCAGATTAAAAGGGTATTATTAACATTAAAATATCTTAATTAAGAGTGGGTATTATAACTTTAAATAATTTAATTAAGATAAAAAACAAAAAATAAAGGAAAGAAGAAAGGAAGAAAGGAAGGAAGGAAGGAAGGAAGAAAGAAAGACAGACAGACAGAAAGAAAGAAAGAAAGAAAGAAAGAAAGAAAGAAAGAAAACCCTCAGAGTGTACCCAGTCACTTAGGTTTTGTTAATTCCAGATGTAGTTAAGTTTATGACCAGGAATAGCCATTACAACCAACATGGCTGCTTAAGCAATATACATTTGTAAGTATGTTCTTCCAAATTTTTTAAATTTCCTTAGTGTCTACTGCAATGTTTCATTTTTCATATCTAATTTTATGAATTTGAGCTTTCTCTTTGTGTAAGTTAATATATCTAAGAGTTTATCGATTGTCTTTATCTTTTCAAAGAACCAACTCTTCATTTTATTGATTCTTTTTATTGCTTTCTATACTTTCTACCCTGCTCTTTTTTTATTTTCTATATTTGTTTACATTCCAAAGACTTTCCCCTTTCCCAGTTCCCCCCTCACCATATGTCCCATAAGTCCTCTTCCGTCCACCCATTCCCCAATCACCCCCCCCCCATTTCTCTGTTCTGATACTCTCCTACAAAACTGGATCCAGTCTTTTCAGGACCAGGGTCCTTTCCTTCCTTCTTCTTGGGAATCTTTTGATTTGCTAATTGTGCCTTGAGTATTCAGAGCTTCTGGGCTCCTTAATATCCACTTATCAGTGATTGCATTTCATGTGTATTCTTTTGTGATTGGGTTAACTCACTTAGGATGATATTTTCCAGATCCAACCATTTGCCTACAAATTGCATGAATTCATTATTTTTAATTGCTGAGTAGTATTCCATTGTATAAATATACCACATTTTCTGTATCCATTCCTCCTTTGAGGGACATCTGGGTTCTTTCCAGCTTCTGGCTATTATAAATAAGGCTGCTATGAACATAGTGGAGCATATGTCTTTATTGCATGCAGGGGAATCCTCTGGGTATATGACCAGGAGTGGTATGACAGGGTCCTTTGGAAGTGTCATGCCCAATTTTCTGAGGAACCGCCAGACTGATTTCCAGAGCAGTTGTACCATCTTGCAATCCCACCAACAGTGGAGGAGTGTTCCTTTTTCTCCACATCCTGGACATTAAGACTAGGGTTGACATACCCAATTTCAGCTTTACCAAAGGTTTTGAATCTCATAAGAATCTGGAAGTATAATTATTCACAGTGCCCTATTATTGAGTGCTTATATCAATCAAACACTAGGCTAAGGGATTTGCATAGATTAGATCATCACATGGTCAAAGCAATCACCAGTTCATAACTTGTGATATATTGAATTTTGCCTCTCCTTTTATATCTTGCAAAGCTAATTTTTAGTAGCTTGGAATATGACCTTATTTGGAGACAGAATCTTTATAGATGCTCAGTGATCAATGTTAATTGTTAACTTGATAAAATTTAGAATCGCCTTGGAGTCAAGTCTCTAGAAATGTCCATGATGGGTTGATTATCTTAACTGTGGGGGGGGGAGTCCCTTCTCCCTAACTGTGGGCAGCATCATTCTCTGGGATGGGACCCTAGGCATAAAAAAGCAAAAGCTAGCTAGGCAGCAGGATTAGTCGCTGTCTGCTTCTTGACTATGGATTGCCTATTTGATGTTTCTGCCATCATGCAAGTCCATGATGGACTATCACCTCAGATTATGAACTCAAATAAACTCTTCTTTCCTTGAGCTTCTTTTGTCATATGTTTGATTGAAGCAATGTGAAAGTAACTAATCCAAGAGATAATCAAGAGAAAAATTAGATTGTCACATCAAACCTTAATTCAACAGAAATACTATCTTTATAACATCTGGAGAATTTGAAAATAGACATATCTGAAAGAAGAAAATCATGAGAAATGAAGACCTCAATCAACAGGACAAGGTGGGCCTTGAGCCCATTTTACCTCAGGAGACAAACTTACCAACAGCTGGATTTTACACTTCTACTTTCTAGAAATGAAAGGTAGTGTGCTTTATTCTTTAAGAATTCTTGGTTGATAAAAAAGATAGCCATGAATTTGAAGGAGAGTGTGGGGTATATGGGAGAAGTTGCAGTGAGGAAAGAGAAGGGACAAATGTTGCGATTAAAATACAATCTCAAAAATAAACAAAAACAAACAAAATAAAAAAATACTCTTCAAACCATGACTCTCCATATAAATACACAATTTTATTCTGTGGAAGTTTTCTATGTAGACAACTGGTTGTTGCAGTTTTCTCATTGAGTAACAGTCTTTATTTAAATCACAAAGTTACATTGCAGGCAATGAGTTTTGAATGACTCTTAAATATTGAAATTACTTGATTTGTTAAAATAAGTTCAAATCCATTAAAGAGACTACAAATCAAAATTTAAAAAAAAAGAGTAATTCCTTCCCCTGTATGTGATATTTTTATGGCAATTCTAGAATACAATATAATAGTACATACACTACGGTCTATAAGTGAATATACACTATGGTCTGTAGGTGAATAGTGTGTGTGTATACACACACACACACACACACACACACACAAATACACGCGAAGTCAAAAAGTAAACATGAACTGTTCTGGGACAAAAATTTAATTCTTTCTGACATTACATCTGCTACATACCGTCCAAATCGATGCAAACTTTTTCCTGAAGTGTTGAATTACCACCCAAGCATACCCTCTTAAGCTTGAGAACTGCATAGAAATACAGTAGCTATTGAAAACCATATTGAAATGCCCTTGGACTTTATGAACTATTTTCACTTTGAATAGCTGAAATATAGATAATCTTATTACTGAAAAATCATTCTTGGGACACCTAGAACAATATTTCTTAGCCTGAAGCTGTCAAGGCAATATTATCCAACAAACTGGCTTCTTTGATTCATTGTTCTTCCCTAAAATATGGAGCTCTGGGACCCAGTTTGTTCTCTCCTTGGGGTTACTTCCTGAGACTGGTTTGAGCAATAGAGTCTAATATTTTCTTTTTGCTCATGGTGGAGAGTGATGGGAAGGCAATAGAAACACCAAATCACTTCTACACCACATGTTCAAAAGGCTTTTAGTCACTTTATATATAGCTATTGAGTCTAGATGTACTTAAGGTGGGTACAATAGTTTCTCCATGGAAACGTACTAAACTATTAGAAACTCTACCAGGATAGGACAGCAGCTAGGATTCTGTCGCAAAAACATTTCAAGCCAAGGACTATGTGCTGCTAATGATTTATATAAATGTGATGGTTAGATAAAAGGGTCTTTTGGAGTTATGCTTGAAGACACTAATTAAATTCCCATCAACAAATCAACATATTGGTCTTGCATAGACTAAGAGCACTTTGGAAATGCTTCTTTTGTTTGGGTACCATTAATTAAATTCACACATTTTGTTGATATTGAATAGTTACCTCACAACACAGACAGCCAAAGTTGAAGCTTTGAACAGCCCTTCTGGGTACATTTCTGTGAAGCTGAGTAAATTAGAACAGTTTTTCCTTTCAAGGAGATAATTTCCCAGAATTTTCAAAATTTCACAGCAGATAGTGAGCTGTCGATTCTTTCTTAACACATTCAATCCAAATGATGCATGCTTTTACTTAATTTCTACAGGCTTAACTGCAGCTTTGAATTATTCTCAATGCAGAGGCAATAAAGTATTTCAGTAAATATGTCTCAGAGGAGACGTTAGGAGGGAAATGTGCTAGCATTCCCAGTAGCCACTGTCCAGGTCACTGCTTTGAATTGCAAGCAAGATACATATCAAAGAATTATGACTTGCCATGGGCAGTGTTTGTCAGAGTTAGGAGTTTATAAATATCTCAAGAGTCTAAAGAAATGACTCCATGCAGAGATACTTCATTTGAGAACTAAATATCTGCAACCTTGTCTTGTCAACAAAATTAGATTTCTCTCTGTTATTATGTTGTTTCTAGTTATGGCTGCTTCATAGTGGAAACCTGGGGAGAAGCTGAATGTGTGAGGAGGCTTCAGTGACTGCTGGAATGAAACAATTCATTTCTGGACATTCCTTTTCCTTAGATCCTCAAATCAGGAGTTGAAAATGGACAAAAGGAGTTGCTCATGTTGTTCAGCATGACATGGTAATCCTAGCTTTAGAATGCTGAGATAGAGCATTATTTGCTTCAACAGATCTTGATCTAGTGATGACTGTGTGTGAAAGTCTTGTACTTGGTGCTGGCAAAGGGTTGTGGAGGGAGGCAGGAAGGTAGAGGGGACAAGAATGAGGTGATGTGCAAATAATGCCTCTACTCTGTTCCATAAGAGCTATCATTCATTGAATCTAAATAACCACGTGCACAAATAATCACTGAATTTAATAATTCTATCAGTAAGTGTCATTTATATATCCAGTATACAAATAAGGAAACTGAAGCTCAGACAGTCAGTGACTGCTGTTCCCTTTCATCCTCTGTCAAGATCATCTCATACATCACCTAACTCTGGAGTGCCTCGGGCTTTGTCTTTAGATTTCTTGGTCACAATATTCTTCCCCCCTTTCTGGTTTCATTTAGTTTCCTGCCTTTAGAGACATCTTGGTTAATTAAAGATATATCTCCAGAATGACAGGTCATACTTTAGATTCTCAGTGGTGCCCCCGCCCACCATCTCCCAAGTGCTTCCCTTGCTGTCTCGTTATGAACTGATAGGCTTTCCACCTTTGTGTTCTTATTGGATAGTCTCACATCTTTCAAGAAACTCCATGGCTACTATTTTGGCCTGAGTTGCTGTCTTTTGATGTTTGAATTATTACCATGCCTTTTTAATTTGTCTCCCAGCTTCCTCTCTTGGCACTCATCGCTGCGTAATAAATTACTACAAACTCAGCTACTTGAAACAATATTCATGTATTATCTCATGTTTCTATAAATCAGTAGTATGGAGGGGGTAGGATAAGTTCTCTACTTAAGATTTCACCAAGCTGAAATGAAGGTGCAAGATGGGCTAAGATCTTATCTGGAAGTTTCCAGTGGGGGAACAATCCCCTTCCAAGCTCATTCAGAGTGTAGACAGAATCCAGTTGCTTATGGCTCTAGGTTTAAGGTCCCATTTTCTTGTTGTTTGCTTGCTGACCAGGAATCAGTCACTCTTGGATTCTACAAACGTATACCCATCACTCCTCAAGTTATTCTTTCCATCTTCCATAGCAGCATGAGAGTACTCTTCTGCTACCAGCACAAGAAAATCATCTGCTTTGGAAAGGTTCACTTGATTGGGTCCAGCCCACCCACATCATCTCTGTCTTGAGTTCAGCTAACTGAGAACTTGAAAAACTTCTGCCAATTCTGTTCTAGAATAATGTTTTGTTAACTGAGTAGATAAGATACTCACTCACTAGACCCCCATTCAGTAAGGCCCATCATAATAACTCTATTTGAAATAGTATCTCAGGTCATACTTCCTAAATTCATTCCTCCAAACCCTAACACAAAATATCTGGTTTCATAAAATAGAATTTACTCATTTATATTGTTCATTGTCTGTCTTCTTTAAATGTAAGCTCCACAAGGAAATTTGCTCATCTGTGTCTGGAGTATATCAGGCACTCAGCAAATGTGTGTTAAATGAATGGATCGATGACTTTCCCAAGGTCATAAGCACCAGGAAGTTGAAGAGTTTGAAAGTGAATATATTAGACAATTGGGGTCTTTTACCTTATAGCCTATGGATAATAGTGAGGAAGGTCAAGTTTAAGACTGTAATATAAAGTTTTCACAGGAAAGTTTTCTCCAGTTGGTGCCAACCAAGGATCCCAAACACAAAGAAAGATACAAAGAATATAATAAAATGAAGACAGAAGCAGAGACTGGATTACTGAAGCCACATTAACCTCAAGGAATCCCAGAAACTGGAGCAGATTCTAGCACCGCTGGAATCAATGTAGCCCCACCCACACTGAGAGGTCAGACTTCTGCCGCCCATAAAAACAAGTAGATCGAGCTCCATTTACTTCAGCCGCCGACTTTGAGGTACTATGTTAAGGTAGGTATGGTTTGAAGAATGGCTCGGACTGCTGTGCATCCTGGGCAACACTTTCTTCTTCTTTCCCCTGTCTGAAGGACCTGCTTCCCCAACTGCCTGGGCTATGTTCCATGCTGACCTTCAGTCAACAAGCACCTATAGGAATGACCTCTATAGGTGAGGGGACCTTGTTCAAAGTCAAGTTCGCCTCCTGGAGATAGCTTGTGTCCAGAAACTGATGAGCATGGGGGATTATATTAGTTGTCAATAAGTAACTGACAATGAGATAAAACAATATACATTAATCATCCTAACTTCGTGGGTGAAGAATCTGGACAGAGTGTAGCCAAGTTCTGTTCTTAGGAAAGTTTCAGGCTACAGTCTCATGCGCAGTCATGCATTATCCTCATTCAGAGATTAGACTGGATCCTGGTGGTCATTAGAATTCATTCCCTGCTGTTTGCAGCTAGAAATGGAACCCTGACTTCTACTAGTCATTGGTTAGGAGTCTATCATCAGTTACTGGTATTTAGCATCAAAACATGGTTACCTTATCACACAATTAAGTAGTGCTTCTCAAGTGAGTGTGGAAGCAAACCAAAGGCTAATATAACATTATATACCTGTGGAAGTTACAGCCCATCACATTTTGTTATTCAGTTAGGAACAACCAGACTTGAGTACTAGAGTTCTTTGCCATAAGAGTGAGCTATGTGGAGAAAGGACCTTGTCAACTGTCATTAATTTTGTTAGGATGCCTTTGGCTTCAAATAGTCGAACATCTAACTTAAGTAGTTTGAAAAGTCATAAAATGTGTTATATCACTTGAGATCAGAGGTTAAGAGGTCTTTCAGGTTTCACTAATTAAACAGCTTATCAGTTCTGGGTTAGCGACTCGGTATTGCCTCTCTCCAATGTCATGGTTTGAGATATTCTGGGCCATTCAGATGAATCAAAGGCAAGACTAAATCCATGTGAAGTATGACTTCTTTTCTGCATTTACAGACACTGAGTAGCATTTAGCCCTTTGGGGTCTCCTACACGATGGTGGTATACAGGTCTCTTAACCTTGGTGCCTCTGGCACGGACAGAAAATTGCCCAGAAGCCTCTGGACCAAGGGTGTTCCACTCCTGGAGTCAGCCCCACCTACGGTTGGGAGTTCCTTCTCAGTTTTCCCTAATAAATGTACAACTGCTCTGCTTTAAAAACAGAAAAAGAAGGGGGACTCCAGTGCCTCTCTGGGTTTCCTGATTCAAATTTATGTCTAGGTGTGATAAATCTATACTTACTCAGTACTCCATCAATAATTATGGCATTGAATCTTTTAAAATATTCCTCTTTGTCACTCATTTTCGTTGGAAGGAGAGTGATTGTGACTTGTTCCATCTGCAATGGTGAGAAAGGAAACTTCAAGTTTTATCTCTAAAACAAGAAGCTACACAGATAACCCTGTAATGCTTATTGAGTGTGCTGGCTATTCTTGGTTGTCAAGTTGCCTATATCTGGAATTAACTAAAGCCCAAACATCTGGGCATACGTATGAGGGATTTTTTTAATTGATTAAATCCCTTAAAATGAGAAGACTTATTTCCAATATGAATCTTTTTTTTCTTTTTTTTATATTTTTTTTGATTTTTTTATTGTATATATTCTATATTTACAATTCATTTCCCTTTTTCTGGTTCCCCACCCCCAAAGGTCCCACATGTCCTTTTCCCTCCCCCTGCTCCCGCATCCACCCCTCCCACTTTACTGTTCTTGTACTCTCCCATAATGATGTTTTGGTCCATTCTAGCACCAGTGTCCACTCCTTTCTTCTTGTGAGACATCACTTGATATGTGATTTGTGTCTTTGGTGTTCCAAGCTTCTAGGCTAATATCCACTTATCAGTGACTGTATACCATGGGTATTCTTTTGAGACTGGGTCACCTCACTTAGTATGACATTCTCCAGATCCATCCATTTCTCTAAGAATTTCATGAATTCATTGTTTCTAATGGCTGTATAGTACTCCATTGTGTATATATACCACATTTTTTGTATCCATTCCTCTGTTGAGGGACATCTGGGTTCTTTCCAGCTTCTGGCTATTATATATAAAGCTGCTATGAACATAGTGGAGCATGTATCCTTATTGCATGCTGGTGAATCTTCTGGGTATATTCCCAGGAGTGGTATGGCTGGGTCCTCCGGAAGTATCACGCCCAGTTTTCTGAGGAACCACCATACTGATTTCCAGAGTGGTTGTACCAGCTTGCATTCCCACCAGCAGTGGAGGAGTGTTCCTCTTTCTCCACATCCTCGCCAACACCTGATGTCTTCTGAGTTTTTAATCTTAGCCATTCTGACTGGTGTGAGGTGAAATCTCAGGGTTGTTTTAATTTGCATTTCCCTAATGACTAGTGATGTTGAACATTTTTTAAGGTGTTTCTCAGCCATCCGAATTTCTTCAGGTAAAAAGACTCTGTTTAGCTCTGTACCCCATCTTTTGCGATGGGAAGATCCACTTTTAATCTTGGCCATACCTTCTGCTGGCAGCCTAAATAAAGGACACATGTAAGAAGGAAGCTTGCTTTCCTTGCCTGCTTTCTCTTGTTCTCCCTGACAAGTCCATTCCTTCACTGGCATTACAGCCTACTATTTTGGGGTTTCCAGCCTATACCAAAGGCCAGCTGAGACATCCATCCTCATGAACTGAGCAGCTATTTAATTCTTGGACTTCTATGGATAGGAAACTATCCCTCTTAGCTACATGTCTGTCTGTCTGTCTGTCTGTCTGTCTGTCTGTCTCTCCCTCCCTCCCTCCCTCCCTCCCTCCCTCCCTCCCTCTCTCCCTTCTATTGGTTCTGTTCTGTTCTAAAAGACACTGAGTAATACAAATGCCCCTTCTCTCCTAAGAGAGAACCATTACTCTAAATTTGATTTTACCATTTCATGCATTTTACATACTTAAACAATGCATAGTGTTGTTTTATGTAATTTGTAGCATTCTCTGTTGAGCATTATTTCTCTGAGTTTTATCTATTTTCTATGCTAGTCATACAATGCATTAATTTTAATCATTCAAGTAATATCTTATATGATTGCACCACAATTTCCTCATTTCTTCTCCTGGTGTTGGACATTAGGTTATTTGTGTTTTCAAATGTGCAGTTTGATCCAGCAAGATTGATGCAGGCAAGGGTCGTTCTCTCCAGGGTGTTTACTTAACCATAATATTTGTATCTGACTCAACCAAGATGAGAAAGCAGTGGCCCTTAAGCATATGGGAAGCTGAAAATGAAAGTTTCATGCTCACAGCTGTCCTGAGGGAAATTTAAAATCCTCAGTTGACAAATGAATGCCAGATCTTGATCTTTACAAACCCTTTTGAATAGAAATGTGATCAAAACTGAAGGAAAGAAGGATCTTCTATTCTTATACAAAACTGTCTACCTGTGCACATTAGTGAGATGGTCATGTGGCAGTGATATCGGATATCTAGGGGTTACTTTCAAGAAACGTTTCTATTAGGACTACATTCTAGAACTTTACTTGCCATTTGCTATTGTGAGCCAAACTCTTCACCTTGCCATCTTCATATCAGTACTTTGAAATCATTTTTCCACTTTCATAAACTTTTAAATCTTATATCTCCCTTGATACTGTTTTATCTCTTTTTCTTTAATATTTTATTATGGAAAAGTTCAAATATATAGCAAAATTTTAAAAATTACAGTGAAATGTCACATATCTATCACTAGATTTTATAATGAAAAACTTTTCTCTTTCTACTGGTTTCATACACCTGTTTCCACCATTAGTTTCACCTTAAATTAATTTCTTTATGAATATGAAAGTAAGTTGCAGATATCTGCACATTTTACCTCTGAGCTGTTTATACGAATATTGTTATAGTTAATATTTGTTTACTTTTATTAAACCACGTTTTGTATATAGTGAGATCCACAAGTGTTAATCTTACCCCTTATGGACTTTGATAAATGCTACAGTGCATAACTCTAATCCTTATCAAGATTCGGAATGCTGCCAGTATCCCAGACAGTTTTTCTTGCACTTCTTTCTAGTTAATTCCCACCTTACAGGTAACCACTATACCATAGTTTGGTTATTTTAATAGTTTTTATTTGGAAATTATTTTCAATTTGATGGAAAAGGTGCAGGAAAAGTAGTGACTTTACAGATAGATATGCTGCACTCAGGTTCACCTCTTTTTAACATTTAACTCATTTAATTCGACACTTGCTTCTCCTGGGTATACAGAATGTTTTTCTGAGTCATTTGAGACTAAGTAGCACGGAACCATAGATTAGTTTAGCCTGTTCTAGTGCTCCGGAGAAGTAGAATCACACAGCATGACTTTACTCTTAAAATTTTTATTAAAGGAATATATTTACAAAGTTAAAAATCCAATAGTTCTGGAAGGTTTTATAATGGAAAAAAAAACAGTCCTTTCTAATGGTTCCCTCATCTCAGTCTTGCCCACTGAGGAGTTGATCTCTTTTAACTTTTAACTGGCCATTGAGGTGGTTATGTCCTTGTTCCTAAATTCATTTGTATTGTTGGGTTTTGCTTAGAACATTTAGTTTTAGACATTGCTATGATTTGAATCTTAAATATTTTCCAAAGCTCCATGGGTTAAGGGTCACCTGGTTGTGGTGCCGTTAGGAAGGGATGAGATCTTTAGACAGCAGGGCTATGCCCCCCGAAAGGTATATGGGCACCTCTTTTCTTTTCTCATTTTTTGCTTCCCAGCCACCATGAGGATTTCTCATTTACGTGCTTCCTACTATGGTGCCCCACATTGACATGGTCTCCAAACCAATGTGGCCACACCTTGCACAAACAAATAAAAAATTCCATTTAATTGGTTATTTTAGAGATTTTATGACAGCAATGGAAAGCCGACCTGCCCAGGCATTTTGAGTTCTGGGAGATACCTTCAGTTTTACATCCATTAAGCTATACATTCAGCAAATGTCTTCTGGTTGGAAATGAACTTTTATGTTTGTTTTTGGTAAGAAACTGACAATGTGCTTTGAATTGAGAATCTGTACCATTTGGCATTACTCAGAGCTATAGATGAAGGCTTAGTTGCTTTATGTCCTCATCAAATGTTCTCAGGATTATGGATTTTAGCCTGAGTAAGTGTGTAGTTATGCCTCACCATGGCAGTCATTTTCTTTCCCTGATTGAACTCATGGTGTGGGACATGTTTTGTGTGTTTATATTCATTGGTAGCAAATCTTGGGAGAAATGTGTATTCAACTATTTTACCCACTAAAATGTTTAGTTTTCAGGGCTGGGCAGATAACTCAGTGGTGAAGAGCATTTGTTCTTGTAGAAAAGCCAGGTTTGATTTCGAACTCCCATACAGCAACTCACACTTTTCCATAAATCCAGTTCCAGGGAGTTGAGTGTTTATTTTTACTTCTGTGGACACCAAAGATACATATGATCCACATGCATATATGTAAGACTGATAGAGGGAAATACCCTCATGCACAGAAAATTAAATAAGTATATCAAAATATTTTGAATTTTCTTATAGTTGAATGTTTATTTTTGTGTGTGTGTGCTGGGGATAGTACATAGGTCCTAGTATGTGCTACACAGGTGCTAGGTCACTGAGCTACACACCAACCTAGATTGTTGAGAAAATTTTTAGATTTATTTGTGTCAGGGTATGTACATTGTGTATGGGTGAGCACATGCAGATGTGTGCACCTCTACAACACTTTATGGAGTGAGTGTCTGCTGAATCCGAGTTGTCCTTGTACCTGAGGTTAAGTTTTTGTTTTTTTTTTTTTTTTGATTCAGTGCCTTCAGAAATAGGGCTCAGGTGTACATTGGCCACTGGGCTTGTTATGTGGATACTAGGATCTGAATTTTGGTATTCTTGATTGAGAAGCAGGCTGAGCTATCTTCTGAGTTCCTATCACTGAGTTTTAAAAGTTCTTTTTTCTCTTTTCTGGGCCCAGAAATTATGAACCAAATGGATTTAACAGATATCTGTAGAACATTTCATCCTAAATCAAAAGAATAAACCTTCTTAGCACCTCACAGTACCTTCTCCAAACTTGACCATATAATCAAAACAAGCTTCAGCCAATAGAAGAAGATTGAAATTATCCCATGCATCCTATCAGATCACAACAGACTAAGGCTGGTCTTCAACAACAACAAAAACAACAGGAATTGCACAAAAATATGGAAGCTGAACAACTATCTGCTCAGTGATAACTTGGTCAGGGTAGAAATAAATTTAATTTGGAATTTAATGAAAATAAATGCACACATACCAAACTTATGGAACACAACGACAGCAGTGCTAAGAGGAAAATTCATAGCTCTGAGAAATTGGAGAGAACTATGTTCATTGCTGCCTTATTTATAATAGCCAGAAGCTGGAAAGAACCCAGATGTCCCTCAACAGGGGAATGGATACAGAAACTGTGGTATATATACACAATGGAGTACTATTCGGCTATTAAAAACAATGAATTTATGAAATTCTCAGGCAAATGGATGGAACTAGAAAGTGCCATCCTGAGCGAGGCAACTCAATCACAAAAGATCACACATGGTATGCACTCACTAATAAGCAGAAGTTAGTCCAAAAGCTCAAAATAAACAAGTTACAATTCACCCAGCACAGGAAGCTCAAGAAGAAGGAGAACTTAAGTAAGGGTGCTTTGGTTCCTCTAAGAAAGGGAACAAAATACTCACAGGAGCAATAAGGGAGACAATGTGTGGAACAGGGGCTGAAGTAAGGCCACCCAGAGACTGCCCTACCTGGGGATTCATCCTATAAACAGTCAACAAACCCGGACACCACTAAGGACAACAAGAAGTGTATACCAAAAGGAGCATGCAATGGTTGTCTCTGGAGGGGCCCTTCCAGAGCCTTACAAATACAGAGGCAGATGCTAGCAACCAACTATTGGACTGGGCATGGGGTCCCCAATGGAGGAGCTGGAGGGAGGTCCAGAAGAGCTAAAGGGGCTTACAGCCCCATGGGAAGAACAATGATTTCAGCCACCCAGATGCCTCAAGACTCCCAGGGACTGAACCATCAACCAAGGGGCACACATGGTTCCAGCCAAAAATGTGGCAGAGGAAGGCCTTGTTGGGCATCAATGGGAGGAATGGTCCTTGGTCAGGTAAAGGCTCAATAGAGGCCCCAACAAAGAGAAACTGAGGGGGGAGGTGGGAGTGTGTCGGGTGGAGGAGCATATATGTGGAAGCAGGGGGAGGGAGGAGGGGCTGGGGGTCTTTGGGGAGGGGGGAAATTGGGAAAGGTTTTTCCATGGCAATGTAAATGAAGTTGATATTCAATAAAAATAAAATAAATAAAATAAATAAATTGGAGAGAGCATACACTAGTAGCTTAATGGCACTTCTGAAAGCTCTAGAACAGAAGGAAGCAAATGCACCTAAGAGGAGTAGATGGCAGGAAATAATCTAACTCAGGGCTGAAAACAACCAAACAGAAACAAAGAGAACTATACAAAGAATTAACAGCTGGTTCTTTGAGAAAATCAACAAAATATATAAACCCTTAGTCAGACTAACCAGAGGGCACAGAGACAGTATCCAAATTAGCAAAATCAGAAATGAAAAGGGAGATATAACAACAGAAACAGAGGAAATTCAAAAAACTATCGGATCCTACTACAAAAACCTATACTCAATAAAACTGGAAAATCTAGATGAATTGGATGTTTTTCTAGACAGATACAAAGTATCAAAGTTAAATCAGGATCAGATAAACCATCTAAACAGTCCCATTAACTCCTAGGAAATAGAAGCAGTCATTAAAAGATCCCCACAACCAGATGGTATTAGAGCAGAATTCTATCAGAACTTCAAAGAAGACCTAATACCAATACTCTTCAAACTCTTCCACAAAATAGAAACAGAAAGAACACTACCTAATTTGTTCTGTGAAGCCACAATTATGCTTATACCTAAACCATACAAAGACCCAACAAAGAAAGGATCTTTAGACCAATTTCCCTTATGAACATCAATGGACTCAATTCCCCAATAAAAAAAGACATAGACTAACAGACTGGATACATAAACAGGACCCAGCATTTTGTTGCATACAGAAAAGGCACCTCAGTAACAAAGACAGACACTACCACAAAGTAAAAGGCTGGAAAAAATTCCAGGCAAATGGTCTCAAGAAACAAGCTGGAATTAGCAATTCTAGTATCCAATAAAATAGACTTCTAAACAAAGTTATCAAAAAAGATGGCGAAGGACACTATATACTCATCAAAGGAAAAAATCCACCAAAGGAATTCTTAATTTTGATCATCTGTGCTCCAAATGCAAGGGTACCCACATTCATAACAGAAACTTGAGTAAAGCTCAAATCACACATTGCACCTCACACAATAATAGTGGGAGACCTCAATACCCCACTCTTAGCAATGGACAGATCAAGGAAACAAACTAAACAGAGACACAGTGAAACTAACAGAAGTTATGTTTCAAGTGGATTTAACAGATATCTATAGAACATTTCACCCTAAAAAAAAAAAGAATATACCTTCTCAGCACCTCATGGTACCTTCTCCAAAATTGACCATATAATTGGTCACAAAACAAGCTTTAAGACATCATGTAGGTGCTAGGAACTGAACTTGGGTCCTTGACAAGAACGGCAATTAATATTAACCACTGAGGCATTTTTTTCAGCCCCTCTATTTTATTGACAATTTTCTTGTATTGATAATAGTTTTGGTGAAGTACCACTGCAGGTCTTTATAAGAAGTAATTCAGCTACGTGATTTGTATATAAAATTAAATTGCCAAAGATTTCTAATTTTCTAAACTTTTTGAGATTTTTATGTTTCATATTTAGGCTTATGATCTATTTAGGGTTAATTTTGTGTCAAGTGTTAGATTTAGATGTAAAACTGTTTTTTGCTGTTGCAGATATATTTTTAGTTCTGGGTCATTTATTTATGTGTATTAATTTTAAAAGTTTTTACTGTGTATATTAATTGTACATCATGCTGAATTATGAAGCATGCTTTTCACACATGTATACACCAACTACATTAACATTTCTCTGTTAATTCCATTTGTTTCTTTAGATAGTTTTGGTCAAGCAATTTTACTGCATTTGAATACATATGGCATAATTAGTAGTTCAACTTGCTGGAAATATCATTTTCCCACTGAGGTTGCTTTGCTCAACATCAATTGGCTTTATGTGTGTGATTTTAATTTTGAGTTCTGGCTTTTATTTCAACAATCTGCATGTTTCTCTGTTCCTTTCCTTTGTCACACAGTACGTATAACTGTGTATACTTCTAGTGAAATTCGTGAACATATAACTACATACTTAAGTATCCTTGTACTTCCTTTTGCATTTCTACCATAATTTGCCAGTTTCTGATGCTTAATATTCATATCTCCCCCAACACTTGATAACAAATCCTCAGTGTATAGTCTTGTGCATACTTAAATCTCCAAGACAAATTCCTTGATATGGAATACTTAAATAATATCTACATTTTATACTTTTATGTATTTTGTTAGGCTTCAATCCTAAAATCTTTTAAAGAGATTCATTTTTTTCATCAACAATGGGTTAGAGTATCCATTTCCCCTGACAAACATATTTTTTATTTTTCAATCTGATACGTGAAATATTTCTTGTAGTTTAAAGATGTGTTTCCCTTTATGAGTAAGACCGAAGAAGATCGGAATTCAAGGTCATCTTCTACTGTATTGTGAGTTTGAGATCAGTCTGAGATACGCGAAACCTTCCATCAAAGAATAAAAAGCGAGGAAATTTTGATTTAGCTCATAGTTATAAAGACATTAGCCTATTAGCAATTGGCTTCATCACTTTGGACCCAAGATAAAACAAAATATAATAGCAAAGAGGCCCACATTTAAATAAAAATCACTCCAGTCTTAATAGTAATGGAAGAGAGACAATAAAACAGAGAGGAAATGATGGAGAAAATGGGGCAAAGAGGAGGGAGATAGAAAGGGAAAATGGAGGGAGAGAGGGGAAAGGAAAAAGGAGCACATACTCTAGGCAAAATAGTCCCCCAGTGCAATGCATCCAGTGACCCACTTCCTTTAACTAGATCTCAGGAGTTTCTACCAACTCTCAACAAATCACCCAAGTATTAGTCCTTTAACAGATTAACCCTTTGATGAAGTCAGAGCCCTTAGGACCTGATAATTCCCTGAAATCTTGACCTTTGACTGTTGATACATAATGTAGCAGACCTTATAAATCAAAATTCCCTCGCTTTTTATTCTTTTATGGAAGGTTTTGCGTATCTCAGACTGATCTCAAACTCACAATACAGTAGAAGATGACCTTGAATTCTGATCTTCTTGCTTCTACTTGTGAGTGTTGGGATTATAATATTTCCAACTGAATCTCTCTCTCTCTCTCTCTCTCTCTCTCTCTCTCTCTCCCTCTCCCTCTCCCTCTCCCTCTCCCTCCCCCCTCTCTCTCTCTGTGTGTGTGTGTGTGTGTGTGTGTGTGTGTGTGTGTGTGTGTGAGAGAGAGAGAGAGAGAGAGAGAGAGAGAGAGAGAGACAGGGATAATTTTGTGATAAGAGAAAAACCCAATTATAGAGATTATAGTGTCTGTATTTGTTTCTAGGATTGGATAGCTTAAACCAGTTTTCTCATATTTTTTTTTAATCCAGAAATTAAATATTTAGGTGTTAACATACCTGCTTTTTATAATATTGTCTATAACATTCATGTAGTCTGCTATTATCTTAGAAATAGACACTGGCTTTTGAAAAAGAGAAACTTGAGGCCCTAAGGAGTGGGGAGGCCTGGCAAGGTGGGGTGGGGACATCCTCTTGGAGGCAGAGGGAGGAGGAAAGGGATGAGGAATTGTGGGAGGGTGGATCTGGAGTGGGGCAATGACTGGAATTTAAAAAAATAAAAATAATTAAAAAGGAACTATTGCCAAGTTTTATGAACATGAGTGACATAGTATATTTTAAAAGTAACTAATTGCACACTATGTTGAAAATAAGGACAGAGTTAAGAGAATATTTCAATAATCCTTGTGAGAGACAAAGGGCCAATGTAAGCAAGGTGATATAGGAGATGATACATGAGTGTGTGTGTGTGTGTGTGTGTGTGTGTGTGTGTCTGTTTGTGTCTGTGAGAGAGAGAGAGAGAGAGAGAGAGAGAGAACACTAAAGCAGTGCATGTAAGGATTGTTAGCTGGTACTACAGAGAAGGGTATTTGGGCAAGGATTCTCACATTTTAGATGTGATGCAGTAAGGGAAAAAGGTCAAGTAACATATAAAGGCAGACCTATCACAATTACACCAGACTTCTCACCAGAGACTATGGAAGCTAGAAGACCCTGAGCAGATGTAATACAGACCCTAAGAGAACACAGTTGCCAGCCCAGGCTACTATACCCAGCAAAATTCTCAATCATCATAGATGGAGAAACCAAGCTATTCCATGATAAAACCAAATTTACACAATATCTTTCCACAAATCCAGCCTTCAAAAGATTGTAAATGTAAAACAACAATATAAGGAGGGCAACTACACCCTAGAAAAAGCAAGATAGTAATCTTTCAACAAACCCAAAAAAAGATAACCACGCAAACATAAAAATAACATAAAAAAATAACAGGAAGCAACAATCACTATTCCTTAATATCTCTTAACATCAATGGACTCAATTCCACAATAAAAAGACATAGACTAACAGACTGGATAAGTAAACAGGACTCAGCATTTTGCTGCATACAGGAAACACACCTCAGTGACAAAGACAAACACTACCTCAGAGTAAAAGGCTGGAAAACAATTTTCCAAGCAAATGGTCCCAAGAAACAAGCTGAAGTAGCCATTCTAATATCGGATAAAATCAACTTTCAATCAAAAGTCATCAAAAAAGGCACCGAAGGACACTTCATACCCATTAAAGGAAAAATCTAGAAAGACGAACTCTCAATTCTGAACATCTATGCTCCAAATGCAAGGGCACCCACATTTATAAAAGAAACTTTCACAAAAGTTCAAAGCACACATTGTACCTCACACAATAATTGTGGGAGACTTCAACACCCCACTCTCATCAATGGACAGATCAGGGAAATAGAAACTAAACAGAGAGACAGTAAAACTAACAAAAGTTATGGAGCAAATGGATTCAACAAATATCTATAGAACATTTTACCCTAAATCAAAAGAATATTACTTCTTCTCAGCACCTCATGATACCTTCTCCAAAACTGACTATATAATTGGTCACAGAACAGAACATTGATATAATCCCATGCCTCCTATCAGATCACAACGGATTAAGTCTGGTCTTCAATAGCAACAAAACAACAGAAAGCCCACATATACATAGATGCTAAACAATGCTCTACTCAATGACACCTTGGTCAAGGAAGAAAGATTTCGGAAGATGGAAACATCTCCCATGCTCGTGGATTGGCAGGATTAATAATATGGCTAAGATAAAAAACTCAGGAGACAGCAGGTGCTGGTGAGGATGTGAAAAAAGAGGAATACTCCTCCATTGCTGGTGGGACTGCAAGCTGGTACAACCACTCTGGAAATCACTTTGGCGGTTCCTCAGAAAATTGGGCATAATACTACCAGAGCATCATGCTATACCACACCTGGAAATAAACCCAGAGGATTCTCCAGCATGTAGTAAGGACACATGCTCCACTATGTTCATAGAAGCCTTATTTATAATATCTAGAAACGGAAAAGAACCCAGATGTCCCTCAACAGAGGAATGGATACAGAAAATGTGGTACATTTACACAATAGAGTACTACTCAGCTATTAAAAACAATGAATTCATGAAATTCTTAGGCAAATGGATGTAACTAGAAAATATCATCCTGAGTGAGGCAACCCAATCACAAAAGAATATACATGGTATGTACTCACTGATAAGTGGATATTAGCCCAAAGGCTCAGAATACCCAAGATACAATTCACAGGCCACATGAAGCTTAAGAAGGAAGAATAAAGTTTGAATACTCTGGTCCTTCTTAGAAGGGAAACAAAAGATACAGAGACCAACTGTGGAGCAAAGACTGAGGGAAAGACCATCCAGAGACTGCCCCACCTAGTGATTCATCCCATATACAGTTACAAAACCCAGACACTATTGTGGATGCCAAATGCTTGCTGGCAGGAACCTGATATAGCTGTCACCTGGGAGGCTCTGCCAGTGCATGACAAATACAGAGGGGGACACTCTGGGACAACAATTGGACTGAGCACAGGGTCCCCAATGGAGGAGCTAGAGAAAGGACCCAAGGAGCTGAAGGGGTTTGCAGAGCCATATGAGTCACCCAGTACTCCCAGAGCTCCCAGGGACTAAACCACCAACCAAAGAGTACACATGGAGGGACCCATGGCTCCAGAAGCATACACAGCAGAGGATAGCCTTGTTGGACATCAAATGGAGGAGAGACTCTTGGTCCTGAGTAGAATAAATGTCCCAGTATAGGGTAATGCCAGGACAGGGAAGCAGGAGTGGGTGGACTGGTGAGCAGGGGGAGGGGGAATGGGTTAGGAGATTTTTGGGTGGGGTGGGAGAAACCCAGAAAGGGAACATTTGAAATGTAAGTAAAGAATATATCTAATAAAAAAATAAAGTGACACTAAAATAATTATTCATTTGGTGTTTCATTCTTTAGTCACATAATTTATTTCATATTTGCTAAGTTTATACAATGTGTTAGGTGCTGTACTAGATGCTGGAAAATATTTAAGGTGAATCTCAGCAGAACAAGTAGACAGAATTCTTGTCTACAGTGAGTATGCCTTCACATTGTTGTGAATGCATAATTAAAAACTAAAGTATATTTCTTTCTTTTTTAATTTTTATTTTCTATATTCTTTGTTTACATTCCAAAGGCTTTCCCCTTTCCCAGTTCCCTCCCACCATACGTCCCATAATTCCTCTCCCCCCCAACTATTCCCCAATCATCCCCCCCCACGATTTCTCTGTTCTGGATCTACAAAACTGGATCCAATCTTTACAGGCCCAGGGTCCTCTCCTTTCTTCTTCTTGGGAATCTTTTGACTTGCTAATTGTGCCTTGAGTATTTAGGGCTTCTGGGCTCATTAATATCCATTAATCAGTGATTGCATTTCATGTGCATTCTTTTGTGATTGGGTTAACTCACTTAGGATGATATTTTCCAGATCCAACCATTTACCTACAAATTGCATGAATTCATTATTTTTAATTGCTGAGTAGTATTCCATTGTATAAATATACCACATTTTCTGTATCCATTCCTCCTTTGAGGGATATCTGGCTCCTTCCAATTTCTGGCTATTATAAACAAGGCTGCTATAAACATAGTGGAGCATGTGTCTTTATTGTATGCAGGGAAATCCTCTGAGTATATGCCCAGGAGTGGTATGCCAGGGTCCTCTGGAAGTGACATGCCCAATTTTCTGAGGAACCGATCTCTGAGACTGTAGTGATGGTTCAGTGGTTAAGAGCACTGACTGTTTTTCCGAGGTCCTGAGTTCAAATTCCAGCACCCACATGGTGGCTCACAACCATCTGTAACAAGATCTGACGCTCTCTTCTGGCCTGTATGAAGACAGCTTCAGTGTACTTACATACAATAAATAAATAAATCTAAAAAAAAAGCAAATGCCTCATATATTTCATTCATTTCTCTTGCCCAAGTGCTAAGTGTTATGCATAGCATGTACTATGTGCTCATTAAAATTCTGGTTGAAAGTGGCAGGGAGATGAGGGGGGAGCACCGGGGAGAGTTGAAAGGAAATAGTGGTGAACAGATACGATCAACGAGCTTCATATTAACGTATGGGGCTTTCAAAGCACAAAACATTTTAAACTAATAAAAACTTTGTCAAATATGGCCTACAATGAAAACATTTCTTTGCAGAGGTTAAACAGAAATGGTTTCCTATGATTTTTTTCCTTTTCCTTGTCACAAAGGACAAGATATGTGCAATGAATGAGTGACATTATTATTAAGTTGATATTTAGCAAAAACTGAACTAAAGATAACAGGAAACACATTTGATTTTAACAAGAATTTTTTCAATGAGTGCTATGTATCAGGCTTATTTCTGGGCATGGAGAACATAAAGATAAATAAAATACAGTCTTTACCCTTGAGGCTCTTGAAGTCTAGTCTTATGAAGATAGACAAGTGATCAGCCAGTTACAGCAAGGAATGATAAGAACCATAAATAAAGCTCAAATCAGATGAGGAGGCTAAGCTTGCGGGCTTTGGGGAAGGCTAGAGCCATTAAACATGATTTTAAAGACATGCTTCATTTTCTACATTAAAACTCAGTATGGAAACAATTACTCAAAAAAATCTACTTTTTTTTATCAGAGAAAGTGTGGAAATTTCATTATTATTAATAGAAATAGAACAGTGAAGAAAATGGAATGAAGAGAAATATCCAAATAAGCTCTAATTATGTATAAAATAGAGTCATTTACTAGTTCAGTGATGTTCGTTAGAAAGTTATCTTGGCAGTCATTTTTTAAAGAAAGATCATCAAAAGCACACCAAAAATGCCAGTTTCTGCCATCATTGCTTATGATAACTTTTCACCAAGAGGAGAATTTGTTCATTAAAATAAACTAGCATTTAAAAAATTGATTACTTTTGATCTTTATTATTGTGGATTACTTCTTTTTTTTTTAAAAGAAATGAATAGCAAACAAATCAGTTTTATTAATTGAGTATTAGAAACAGTGGTGAAGTGGCTGAAACAGGTAAGGAAGAGAAATAACTGGAGCTTAGAAGTCACTTCTCCTTCACAACAACAGGTAGATAGCGGAACAAAGTGAAAAATCAGTAAATCTAGATCCAGCAGAGAAGTGACATCATAGCTGACCCCAGCTTATTCACAAGGAGCCTGGGAACTGCTACAGGCCAATAATGGATGAATTGCCAGAGACGTGGTGGAGAGATGACTCTGAGAGTTGGAAACTCCAAGAAGACACAGTCACAGTGGACCCATATTTTGCAAGTTGTACTCATAAGAGACTCTACCAGATTCTTGCTGAATATTGGCAAAAAGCCTCTGATAGAGAAGGGGGGGGGAAGGAAACTTCTTTGAAATATATCAGAACATCTGTCTCTTGCAGGGCCTGCCCTCAGGAGAAGCTATGTTTACCAGAGCCCCACTTGCTAGGTTTGTATCAGAACCTAGGCCACCTGGAGGAAAGGAAATGTCCTAGTCCAGGTCCTTCTCGGCTACATATGGAGGAAGGGCATATCCAACTTCATACACTTTTTGCCATCTTGCCTCACAAAGTGGGGACTGCCTTGGGAATGAAGTCCATAGTTGAGAATGACAGATTTCCTCTAAGAACAATACCTTATCATGGAAATAGAGAGTACCTTTAACTCCTGTTAAGTTTTCTAAAGGCCTAGTTTATCATAGCTCTTTTGTGTCTATATGTGGGGGAATACGTGTTCATGTGTGAACAGGAGCATGTGTCTACGTGGCTTGTGAAGCTCAGAAGGGGAACCTTATCCGTTGTTCCTCGGGTGCTATCTATCTTTTGAAAAGTTGAGATTGGGATTTTCACCAGCCTGGTGTGTTTGCCTAGTAGGGTAAGTGGGTGGGAAGTGAACACTAGGTTCTGCTACGTTCCGTCTCCCAAGCACTAGGGTTACAAGTGTAAGCCATTGTATCCAGCTTTTTGTGTGAGTTCTGGGGAAGGAACTCACATATCATGCTTATACAATAAGAACTTTCCTGACTGAGATATCTCCTAGCCCTATAAAATGAAGAGAGTTTCTTTTATCTGGTATATCATGTCCACCTCTTTACGATATAATATATAGTATACTCAGAGACAAAACAAAACCCAATCCAGTTCAAACAAATTAAATCAGAATCTTGGATTCACCAGGAAGCTTGTAATTATGAGACTATAGATTTTTTAAAGACTTATTAAGGGATAGTGATGTAACTCACCTGGATGAGTGGACTGAGCCCTAAGTTTGGTCCTCAGCACCACATATAACCAGGTATGGTAAGAGAGTCTTTAATATCCCTACTGGGAAGTTAGAGGCAGAAGGATCAAAAGTTGAAGGTCATCTTTAGGTGCTCAGTGAGTTTGAAGCCAGCCTGAGCTAAATAAAATCATGTTTCAAAAAATTATATGATGTGAAAGGATATGCAATTATAGGGATGGAAATTTTAATAAAGTGTCAAAAAGAAAGGAAGGAGGTCAAATCCACTAAAACCGGAAGAATATTTTGATGGGCTCATCAAGATGAGACATAGCTGAAGAAAGAATGTATCTTTGGGTGGACTACAATAGAAACTTCCAAAAGATGACAGACAGAGAAAACAAAGACTGGGGAAAAAAAGAACAGAATCCCCTAAATCTTTGACACAGAAACAACAGCAAATAGCATATGGAATACCAGAGGTTAAGAAATGGAGAAAAAAACAGAAGCAACAATGACCCAGAATTTTAAAAAAAGCATTCACGGGCCAGGCGGTGGTGGCGCACGCCTGTAATTCCAGCACTTGGGAGGCAGAGGCAGGTGGATTTCTGAGTTCGAGGCCAGCCTGGTCTACAGAGTGAGTTCCAGGACATCCAGGGCTACACAGAGAAACCCTGTCTCGGAAAAAACAAACAAACAAAAAACAAAAACAAAAAAAAGCATTCACATAAGAATATCATATCCAACCAGCAGCAAATCAAAGACTAAGACTAAGAAAATTATTGTAAGAAAGGATCTTATCTATAGAGGAGCACAAATATGAACCACACACTGACATCTCCTGAGAAACTGTTCATGTAACAATAGAATGTAGTGAAATATTATAACCGTTATCCTGAAAATAAAAATCAAACCTTAGTTCTCTATCTTGCAAAGCAGAGACATTTTCAAGCAAAAACTGATGTACTGTTAGTTAACCTACCTTGAAAGAAATGTTAGAATAAATTTTTCAGAGAGAAGGAAGATGACAGAAATCAGGCATTAAAAGAAGGAAGAGTATCAGAGAGGAGCATGTAAGGATGAAACTAATAAGGCTTATTCTCATTCTTAATTTCTTTAATATGCAATCATTTCTTCACAGCGACAGAGGCTGGGAGGATAGCTTAGTGGCATACACAATGCCCTAATTGAGAGCCCCAGAAATAAATGCACATTATATATCACATATGCTATGTATGCATGTATGCACATAAGCTATATATGCATATATATACATATATATATATATGTGCTATGAATGTGTATGTGAAGTGAATAAAGACAATGATACAGGGAACACAGGGGATTATGAGCATTTTGTAATTATGTGGCAATTGCCTGGTCCGTAGACCAGTGTAACAGTTAGAGGGTGCAGTATATCCTGGCAAGAACTTCCGGCTGCACGAGTTTGAGGTAAGCCGTCCTGCCGCTTCTACCATTAGGAAGCAGAGGAGCTGAATATTTGTAATTAGTTTGCTTTGTTTTTCTATTCAGTTCAGGACTCAAGCCCATGGAGTGGTGCCATCCGCATTTAGAATAGGTCTTCTCACCTCAATTAACCCAATAGAGATAACCTTTTACATGCTTGCTCGGAAATTGGTTTCCATGGTGATTCTAAATTCAATCAAATTGACCATCAAGATTAATCATCTCATTAAGAAAAACACGACAAAAAGGAGAAAGAGGGCCTGTGCAGTGGCTTGCTGGGTTATGACCTGAGTGGAGGAAGGAGAGAGAAAATGAATGCCAGCAAGATGCTCCAATCTTTCAATGCTTGTTGTGGTGTATTCACACCCACAAACAGACATACACCAGGAGAAAAGACATAGACTTACATAAATACATGTAAAAAGGAAAAAAAATAGTAGTAGTAAACTAGAAAAAGTTAAGTTAAAAGGCAATGGTGAATAGAGGAAATACATAATTGGATTTAGCCACAAAGAACAAAATGATGTTGCTTGAAAGAAAATCAATGCAACTGGAGAGAATCATGCTAAGAGAAATATGTCAGGCCTAGGGAGACAGACATCATATTTTCTCTTGTTTGTGGAACCTATTTTTAATAGATACATCAAGTCATTTATATCTATAGCTGTATGATATGAAGGCAGAAATGAGATTGTGGAAAGAGACTAACAGGAGGGCTGAGTGTGAGGGCGGGGGCTTATGGGTGCTGAATCCAAGCGACACCGATGGCTTACTTGAATGAAAGTGTCTCTTTTTCCTGAATATCGATTTTTCTCTCATACCATACATCCCAACCACAGTTTGCCCTCCCTCCACTCCTCCCAGATACTTCCACCGTCCCTCTTCTGCAGATTTATCCCTCCTTTCCTCTTCAATAAGAGTAGGCCTCCAAGAGATTGCAGTAAAACAAGACTAAATAAGATACATATCCTACTATTGGCTTGCCTTGTCCAGCCATGATATGAGGACTTTTTTATGGTGTCTTGGGTCTCAAGTTAAACCAGTGGGTGGTCCTCACTCCCACAAGTTCTGTGCCACCATCTTCCAGGCAGGCTAGATTAGATTGTAGCTCAAGGGTTTTGTGGCTGGATTGGTGCCCAGGTCTCTCTTTCCATAGCATGCAGGCCATATTCCCAAGGCAAAGAGACTAGAACTTAGGAGTGAAGGCTTCATGCAGGCACCAGCTTGACCTCTCTACATTCAATGAGTTGTGTTGGTGTTGTCCTTGGCAATGGGACTCCAAAGTCAGTTTTCAAAAGTGTATCCTTCTCTTCTACTATCAACCTGGATTGCTAGGATCTCCACTGGACCACCTCTGCTATCAACTCAAAGGAATTTATCACAGTCCCACCATTGGAAGCCTTGCCTGGATACGAAGATAGCTACTTTAGACTCCATATCCTCCATTACTAGGAGTATCATTAGTATCACCTTCATAAATTTCAGAAAATTAAAAAAAATGCCTTTATGTAACTCGTCATTAAAATTGTAATGCCACAATTTTAAAACCATACAAGGACAGTATAATCTCAGCTAGTTTGTAGGCTGGAACATGTTCCCAAATCTGAGGCCAGCTTTTAATTTCTCTCTCTCTCTCTCTCTCTCTCTCTCTCTCTCTCTCTCTCTCTCTCTCATTCCTCA
This sequence comes from Apodemus agrarius, assembly GCA_964023405.1. Lineage (NCBI taxonomy): Eukaryota > Metazoa > Chordata > Mammalia > Rodentia > Muridae > Apodemus > Apodemus agrarius. Next base: position 132,106,347 of record OZ030010.1, read on the forward strand.
TTCTCTCTCTCTTTCTCCATCTCTGGTTCCCCCCTCCCTCCCCCCTTTTCTCTCTTACACACATAAACATGCACACATAAAAATGTATATGTTCAGCATGAATATAATGAATATAGGTCCTTTTGGAAGATGCAAATTTTAATTTAGTGGTCATTTAAGGTATGGGTTTTAATTCCCTATCAAAGATGGAGAAGTGAAGACTCAAGGACTTTACAATGTTGCCTATGGGCATATTTCTGATAGACAGGGAGAAATAGAAAGTTCTAGAGTTCCGTACTTTGCTCTAAGACATGTGCCCTTTCTCAAGCTAGGAATACCTTAGTATTCCATAGCACTTACAGGTTGTCTGAGGGTTCATAATGTTCAGTAGATTCATCTCAACTGCCTAAGCTACTTACTCAATGTTGTCATTCACTCTGGGGGAGGGCCTCCAAGAAGACAGTACACATTCTGGATGTCAGCTCTGGGCACCTCCACCTAGATACTATAAGATGATTTATGTTGCTGAATTCATTTTCTCAGTTTTCAGATATTGCTTTATGCTGGACTCTGACTCTTTAGTATATTTAGATTGGGAGTTACCCTCTAGTTCCACAGCCCATGGTACCCAAGGCTTACAGCATTTTGGGGAGAGTGGATAGAATGTTTGTCCCCAGAGAATGGGGAGGAGTGTTATGAAATAGCCTTCTGGATGTCCTAGTCATGAATACACAGCAGTTGTAGCTACATGCACAACCCGCCCCCACCCCCGACATACACATACATACACAAACACACACACACACACACACACACACACACACACACACCATGAAAATAGCAGGGTGTTGTGTCAGCAGAAGTGAGAAGGGGATAAAGGAGGGTAGTGGGGTGACCATGATCACAGTTCAATGTGTATAATAATGCAATTGTTAATATGAAGGCTACACTCACGGCTAAAAACAAAATTAAAGAAAATGAAACACTAACAAAAACAAAATTAAAGAAAATGAAACACTAACAAAAAAATTAAAAACCTGGGCATGGTGATGTATGGGAATTGTCTTCCCAGCACTGGGGAGGCAGAGGCAGGGGGAGCTCTCATGTTCACTGATCAGCCAGCCTGCCACAATCAACAAGTCCCAGGTCCCAGCCAGAGACCCTTTCTTTAAAAAGGAGGTAGATTAGGATGTGCTGCTGTTCCAAAGCTGCAGGATCTCTATGACGCAGGGCACAAGAGGACAACAAAGAGTAGTCCTGATGAGAATCCGATATTGATGGTGTCGCAGAAGCCAGAGGTCTCGAAGCAGACCAATGACTCATTGCAGGGAACATTTGCAAATGAAGATGTGTAGGCAGAGGGATGGACTGTGGGACGCAGTGTGATGTGCTGCACTTTCCACAAGGAGATGCTTTAAATGCTTTGGTTTTTATTGTTGTTTCTCGTGTATTTTGTTTTGGGGGGTAGGTTGCAAGGCTGAAATGAGGGGCTGGAGAGATGAGTGGGACTGGAGTGCATGATGTGAGACTCACAAGGAATCAATAAAAAGCTAAAAAGAAAAAAAAAACCAAGATATACAACTCCTGAAGTTGGCCTCTACAAACATCCATGAACTCACCAATACACATGCATCTGGGCACACACACACACACACACACACACACACACACACACACACACACACAGACATGAAGACATAGTGTTTCCCCTGATAATTGGGAATCTGGAGTCATCTCAGGTAGCCAGGGGTGGTACTCAGGAGCTTACTTCACTCAACGCATCTTACCCTGTTTGAAAATCCGTGGTAGAACTGTGGCGGGGAGAGGCTAGGCGAGGCGAGGAGGAGGATGTCAAGAGGATTCAGGACTGACACTATGCACTTGGGTGGGTACTTGGCCTGTCAGATTTCAATTCCTCACTTGCAAAAATACCAGTTCCTGTTAATAAGGGAAGCAAACTCCACAAAGAATAACAAGCATTGGAAGTATGAATAAGTGGTCTGTTTGAAGATGCCAAGAAATTATGAGTTAAACAAGGAAAAGGGACACTCAGTAAAAGCAAGGGTCCCAGAGAGAATGTAGCACAGACTTGAAGAGGAACAGGGTTTGGGGAAGGAGAGAAGTAGGATCCAAGAGAGCAGTGGTGTTGTGTTGTGATGCCTACACACCCATGCAACATTTAGCCATCTAGTTCTGGATCTTCTCACCTGTTTCCCCTGCTGGGTCTCTTTTCCTGTGTGAAAAGTATGGATATTCTCTTATTGGTGAGGCTAAGGATTCCAGGTGAAACAGCTGTCCTAAAATGAAGGGCTTGCTGGCGTCAGGCTGTCAATCTGCCAGAGGTGATGCTGTTGGCCATGCTGTGAGAAGAAGGACAAACACTTGGGATCTTACAAATTGGGTTTGGGAGAAAGCACAAGTAGATGGGTAGTGCCAAAGGGGCTGAGATGACCAGGAAAGGAGAATTAGAGGGTCTGTGTAGGCTTAGGTTTTTGTTTGTTTGTTTGGTTTGGTTTGGTTTTGGTTTTGGTTTTTTGGTTTTTTGGATTTGGTTTTTTCGAGACAGGGTTTCTCTGTATAGCCCTGGCTGTACTGGAACTTACTCTGTATACCAGGCTGGCCTCGAACTCGGAAATCTGCCTGCCTCTGCCTCCCAAAGGACTGGGATTACAGGCATGCACCACCACCACCCGCCTAGGCTTAGATTTTTTTAAACCTACTTATAATAAGATCTCTCAAATGTTTCAACCTACTTTAGAGCCCATCATCCAAAGGTAGGGGAGAAAGATGGTAAGTAGGAACAAGTTGGTGTGGACCTGTTTAGAAATGGTTCCTTGGGGGTAATTCTGATCTCCGTGATCAGGATATCAGCAATCTAGTTCAGTAGTTTCAGGATACCAAAACATGAATTGGCATCTGTGGCACATTCCAGCAGAAACAGCCAGGCCTCTACTGAATCAGCACGAATCAGTAGGAGTACCTGGCCAGCAGGAGGAACTCCAGGAGAAGTTCTCTGCCATACCTCTCTCAAAGAAGTGAAGATCAACAAAGTTGAAGACATGAGACCAACAAAGCTTTGCAAAGATAGCTAAGCATCCATTGTCTGTTGCGTGCTGTTTATACTTTCTTCAAACATCATGTGTCCTCCTATAGGTCTTGCCTCAGCAAAACACCACATGAGAGGGCCTCACTATGTGAGTCTGTATCAGCAAAACACCATGTGAGTCTATATCACCTGACTTAGCCAGAAACTTCCACTTCGGGTGGACCTTACTTGGTTCAGAAGTATAGTGAGTACACTAAAGCCTTGCTTTCCAGAACTTTCCTCTCACTCTGACCCCTGGACAGTCCTCTGATGATCACTGAAAGAGAATTGACACATCTAGAAAGCAGTCTTATATCTACAGTGCCTATTCCAGTCGACTTCCTCACAGCCAAGCCTGCAGGGGATCTTTATTGGCTGCTATAATCAACAGACATTTGAGGAAGGATTCAGAGCCAGTTAACCTGTTTCATTTTGAAATGAATGAATTGAAATACCAATGGTCTAGACTGTTTTACTTTGTCTTGAAACTTACTATGAGCAAAATTGCTATAACAACAATGTGGACACATTCATAACAAATCATTAGAGAAAGCCCAGTTTCTATCTGCAAACCCAAGTTAAGCATTTAACATCTATGCTTGTTAGGATTTGCAGCTGAGTAGGGAGCAATTAAGGCTGGGTTGTATTGAATGCACAGGAAATCATTTCTTTTTTCCAGGATGAAATACTCACTTAGTAATGGGCTTTAGACGTAACTCAGGATCTCGCTCAGGAATCTTCTTTGAATAAAACACATTTGCAGGTAAAAATTGTAACATACACACCAATTGCAGCACACTATGCTCTTCTCCCTCTCACTCATGAACATTCATGGAATTAACTGATTTTTGAATGACTAGTTAAACTTATCAGCTATTCCACAGAAAGACTGAATTAATTAAATTTCATGTTCTGGTGAACTCTGTCTGGTGGCACTTTGGAATGTAGTACCTTTAGTTATCTGTATCTAAAAGGTAGCCTCATGGGAGCAACTGAGGCCCAGATGCTTCTGCATTAGCCTCTTTCAGGGTTATACACATCTCCCCACAACTACCCAGAATTCCGGTGGTCCCTGAATCTTACCTAATTGATGCTTTTGGCTATTGTAGCATTCTTCCACCAATACTTTGAAAAATTGCACAGATAATTATTAGACAAGGGGATTCTCTTGCTCAAAGAAACGTTAAACTTGCCAGTCTACATCCAAGTTCTTTTCCCTATTACTGTGATAAAATTTTGTGACAAAAGCCACTTAATAAAGAAGGAGTTTATTTTATGTCACAGTTCATGGTACAGCCCATTATGATTAGAAGATAAGGCAGCAGGAGGTTAAAGAAGCGGGTCCCATCACAACCACAATTAGTAATCAGATAGGGATAAATGGATACTGCTGCTCATCTCACTTCTCCATTTATGCACTCTAGGTTTCCAGCCAGGGAATGGTGTCACACAGCCACAGTAGACTAGTCTTCCAGGTTCAACAAAAACGGTGAAGATAATCCCTTACAGAAATGCTTAGAGGCTATCTCCAAGGTGATTCTCTTATGTTTGCATGTAACGCCAACCTTACTTTGCACTATCACAGATGGAGCCTCTGGAAAGCCGAGATGAGCTTTGAAGGACAATGTGATTAGTCAAGAACAATATTTAAGAAAGGTATGGAGATTGGGGCCAGCAGTAGGCAGGCAGACCCTCTAGGCCCCTTGTGGATCTAGCATTTGTGACAGTAGCAGAAGCAAGCAGGATTGGGGATGTAGAGGATCAGACATTGGTTGCAGCTTGGAGAAAATCTGAACTAGAGCACAGGGAACCTCCGGCCCCAGCCATTTTCAGGGGCGTCGCTGAGCCATCCACAAGGCCCTTCTTGGTCCTTGGCTGCAAGCACTTTGGCTCTTGCTCAGAGTTTGACTCCAAAGACCCTGCAGGTACACCCCAAGCCCAGGTAATTTCACTTTGTGTTGTTGGCCATAGCTAGCCTGTATGGAAATCTCAGCACCTAGCCTGCACCCTTACTAGAGGAATAAATGTAGGTTTCAAGCAATGGTCCTAGAAGATAGCTATAGGGATAGAGCTTAGAATTGGAAGTTTTAAGTGATACAGTTAAAAGGGGATATCCCCAGTGGCTTTAATAAGTTGTAGGTGTATTAATATTCAGAACAAGGCTGGCAAGTGGAAATTTTCAACTGGGAAAATTCTACAGTACTCAGTTGATTAGATGCAATGTTCTTCCATAAGATTTTAAGAGGGTTAATTATTAAATATATAATTTTGGAATCTCAGGAGTGACTGAAATTATTTGCTTCATTTAAAACAGAATTCAAAACTTCTGATATATAGAAATGCTTGTGATTTCCTTAATAACAATCTTTTAACCAATTAAGTAGAAGGTGATCTTTACAGATCTGTCCAGGGCTTTTCAGTTATTATGAAAATGTCATCTGACTTACATGAAGGCTTTTGCTGTATGAAGAGATTATTTGCAATCACCAATGATTAGAATATCTTTATTTCCTAATTTTGTGTTTTCAGGCACAAATTAATAAATTAACTTTCCTACTGGGAAGTGTCTTTAATCAGCACACACCCTGCACTCAGAACAACCCTGGGAAACAGTAGTGTTTTCTTTTTCTTGTAGTGGGGAGCAAATCCAGGACCTCATGGACGGCAGGCAAACACTCTACCAAACTGAGCTATATCCCCAATGTAATGTTTTGATGTTGATTTATGGGATATGGGAATTTAAGGAGATGGCACAGTTCTACTCTAAGAAAAAGTGATGGAACCCAGATTTATTAGATTCTGGAGATGATACCACACTGCTGGCTATTAAAAGTTCCATCACAAATTCATTTCCAGGAAGGTAAGGGAACTGATATTATCCACAATAATTAATCTCTGCTCAAGACTCTTTATTGGTTTTACATGGGATTATCTGTTCATTGAAAAGAATAAATCACATCCCAGTCAACTCCTTAAATACTATATCAGAGTTTATGTATAGGTGGAATTGTTAGTAAAGTAAATGTAATACATTTTTTTTAAATTAATGGTGTATTTAGTTTTTGAAATTTCAACAGTTTTAAGGCTGTTCGGTCTCCCCCCATGCTATTTTTTCTCTTGGTTTGATTGTTGTCAATGGTTTGATTCTGTTGTTATGGGACAATAAAATCTATAGAATTTCAGCGAGTTTAAACTTCTATCCTGGGATATGAGTGATCTTGGTATTTAGTTCAGAGGCAATTGAAAGCGATGCATGCTATGCTTTGGCTCAATAGAGTGTTGGCTACTCTGGAACTGGAGCTGCAGCTGTCTGTGGGATGCCATCTGAGTGCTGAACACTCGCGTGGTCGTCAAATGTCAAGTGCGACCTGTGGCTTGATAGTATTCCTGATTTCTTCTCTATTCTTGCTGACATTTTGACTACTTTTCTTCAACCAATTAATGATCCTAGCAACTAGGTTCTTAAGTTGTGGGTGTATGTTTGTCTATTATCTTGTAAGTTTTGTTTTATTTTAAATTTTATCTTTAGACTTAAAATGTTTATTTTATGGTTATGGGTATTATGCGTGCTATTATCTAGCTTAACATTTCAAAAATTTTATTCTGGGGCTGGAGAGATGGCTCAGTGATTAAATGCATTGGCTGCTTTTCCAAAGGACTCGGGTTCAATTCCCAAAACCCACATGGCAGGCAGCTCACAACTCTCAGTAACTCAAGTTCCAGAGGATCTGGCACCATCACACTGACATACATACAAGAAAAAACACCAATGTACATAAATAATAATGATGATAATAATACAATGAAAATAAATGACATAAAAGCTTGATTTATCATGTTTTTCTGTAGCTTGTCTTAGTGGCTACTCTAGTTATTATAATGTATGTATGCACACATGTATGTATGTATTTGTACCATGTATTTGTCTGGTACCTTGAAGTTCAGAAGAGGATATCAGATGCCCTGAACTGGAGTTACAGGCATTATGAGCTGCCATGTGGATGGCGCACAATTGAGTCACAAAAAAAAAAAAAAAAAGTCAGAAAAAAGTTTCACCATGTCCCAGGTAAGTCATGATTTGTGTGGTGGCATTTTCATAGCTCTCTTTGACTACATGTGGGCGTGCATATGTAGGCGTTCCTTAAACTGGGAAAAGTGCTATAACACAGGAATAATGTGAGCCAACAGGCCAACGTTCCTCTTAAGTAGCCCTTGAAGCATAACTCATTGGTCATTAGAATAGCCTTTATTTTTCAGTCTCACATAAGTACTTTTCTCCGCCCCCTTTCTTCTTTCTCAAGGCTTCATTTTCATGTAACTTAAGAGACAATCAGGTTAGCAATCTCTTTATTCTCTTTCAGGTAATGACCCAATATTTTCATTTAGGCTTATCTAAGCTGTGAGGACTATTACAATCAATTGTAAGATATTTCTTTCGGTGAAGAACCATTTTGTCTATATTCTGCCATGAGATCTAATAACAGGAGTAATTGATTGAATAATCACAAAAGCAGGAACATTAGGGAACCATTTCAATGTGGCCTGTGCTGACGTGGTTGAGGCTTCATTGGAGTCAGGGCCATAAGTGATTGGGCTTTGCATTTCCAAGTGAAAATGGGCATGTTTCCCCTTTGGTCTTATATGCAAGAGGCTCTCATTACTTATATACACCCGAGGGTAGGGAAGCCAGACCATTACAATGCAATTGGACAAAGGAACAAATACCTATCCAAACATGATTGGCTGAATCAGATGGTCCTCAGCCTTTAAGTAGCACTCAGTGAGGTTCAGTGTAGACATGCAAGGCTGCATGGGACAGAAACCCACGCTTTATGGTTTTCTTCGTGTCTATGGGATTTCTTATGGACATACTATTAACATTTTCTAAAGTATAAAACAATTAAATAACAGTTGCCAATCAAACCAATTAAACAAAATAGTTACCAAACTGTTCTGTTTTAGAGAGTTGGAAAAAATACATGTAAACCCTTTTGAAAGAAATGTGACCAGCCAGGATTTAGTTGGGAAGAAGCTCACAAAGAAATGTGTCTGTCATGAGAGGACCCACATCGTTTTTGAAATACTTTATTTTATGTGTATAAGTGTTTTACATGAATGTATGTGTGTGCACCTTGTGTGTTCAGTTTCCATGCAAGACAGAAGGGAGCACTGGATTCTTGAAACTGGAATTACCAATGATTGTAAGCAAACATGCAGGTTCTTAGGAGAGTAGTTAGTGCTCTCAACCACTAAACCATTTCTTCAGACCCAAGGACCCAGGTCTTAGCCCAGGTCTGGTAGTTACTAGCTATCTCAGTTAGGGTTACTATTGCTGTAAAGAGATGCCATGACCATGCCAACACTTATAAAGGCTAACATTTAATTGGGGTTGGCTTAAAGTTTCAGAAGTTTAGTTATCATCATGGTAACACAAAAGCAGACATGGTGCTAGAGAAGTAGCTGAGATCTACTTCTGGATGGACAAGGCAGAAGGAGGAGAGAGAGAGAGCCACTGGGACTGGCTTCTGAAACCTCAAAGCTCACTCTTAGTGATACAGTTCCTCCAACAAGTCCACACCCACTCCAATTAGGCCATACCTTCCAAGTCCTTATGAGCCAATGGGGGTCATTTTCATTCAAACTACCACACTAGCTGAGAGTTCAAGTAATGAATGTAACCTCTCTGAACTTCAGTTCCTGTATCTGTACAATAGAAAACAATGTGTTTGGAAGTTCATTGAAAGTTAAAATGAGACTGAATGCAATCAGGCAACATAAACCCTAAATAATTAAATCCATTTGACAAATTAAAGTTATTGAGGTGCTTGTCTCTTTAAAAAGTACATGATTAGTGGAACAATTAGCCTTAGCCCTAGAAACTTCTTGTTGCTGTGGGCAGTGGTTAATGGAGAGATCCACAACTGGTCTAAGGTCTGAGAATGAGTGGCAATGAGACATCCATATTACTGCTTCCAATGCTTGAGGACTATCACGCTATACAAAGAACTCTTCTGAGTATGATGTATCTTGTGTACTGGTGAACCTACTATAGATGTGGCTATCTGAATGAGGTGTGCATGAGACTGAGACCATCACCAGTTCATCACAGTAGGAGGACTGGATCTTAAAGGGGATCCCCACCCCTGTCAGAAGGAGTATGGTTACTATAAAGAATGACTTCGTATCTCCTTTTGACGCATAAAAATTTCAGTTTACTCTTAGACATATTCATCAGATGATGAAGTAAATAGTCTATTGTTGAACAAATAAAATATTTCGTTTTTAATTTGACAATCATTTCTGTTGGAAGCATGGCCATGAAACTAATGGCAGATGCAAATGGAAAAATTAATCCTGCCAATCTATGAACATGGGAGATCTTTCCATCTTCTGAGGTCTTCTTCAATTTCTTTCTTCAGAGGCTTGAAGTTTTTGTCATACAGATCTTATACTTGTTTGGTTAGCATCATACCAAGGTATTTTATATTGTTTGTGACTACTGTGAAGGGTGTCATTTCCCTAATTTCTTTCTCAGTCTCTTTATCCTTTGAGTATAGGAAGGCTACTGATTTGTTTGATTTAATTTTATATCCAGCCACTTTGCTGACATTTTTTATTTTTTTTTATCAGCTGTAGGAGTTCTCTGGTGGAGTGTTTTGGGTCGCAAAAGTATACTATCATATCATCTGCAAATAGTGATAATTTGACTTCTTCCTTTCCAATTTGTAAACCATTGACCTCCGTTTGTTGTCTAATTGCTCTAGTTAGAACTTCAAGCACTATATTGAATAAATATGGAGCGAGAGGGCAGCCTTGTCTAGTCCCTGATTTTAGTGGGATTGCTTCAAGTTTCTCTCCATTTAGTTTGAGGTTGGATACTGGTTTTCTGTATATTGCTTTTACTATGTTTAGGCATGGGCTTAAGGAGTATGTATTCTAATGGAAGAAGGACACAAGAAAACAACCAAATGACTATAAAACTGGGGTGACATATAGCTAAGATTGAAGAGTACACTGGAGCACACTCTGTTAGGCCTGAAGTATGAATTAACATTGCCTTCAGGAAAACGACTGTTGCAGATGGGTGACTGCTAGTCTGCCTGGCCTTGATAACCACTTTTCTTCATTTTCTTTCTCCAATTGAGCTGTTTTAAATGAAAAGCCAGATTTAAAATAAGTATACTTGTCTAAAATGACATGAAATATCCTATTTACTTAAAATGATTTCAAGGTGAATAAATAAATTGCAAGTGGAATCAAATTAACCAACGAGGTGATAATGTTGTAACTGGATGATAGGTATACAGGAGTTCATTAAACTATTTTACATACCTTTGTATATTTGAGAGATTTTTCTTTAATTAAAATGGCTAGATAATCATGTTTCATTAAGACTAAGCATTGTCAATTATGCAAAAGAGATGGTTGAAGCTACAATAGACTGGAGAAGGTAGACAGGTAGTAGAGGACTATGGTTACAACAGGCCCCAAATCCCAGAAGAAAAAATGGTAGGCTGGAAGGCTGAAGTGAAAAAAGCAGGAGGACACACAGCAAAGGCAATAAAACCATAGTGGAAAGGCTCTTGGCCTCCTAACATAGGAAATTGGCAGCATAGGGGGAGGGGAGTGTGCCAGCTTCATATACCAACTACTGAACAAACATTGTTAAATATTGCTTGCTGTGAATTAAACTTCCCAATATAGTTTTGTGCCAAGAATTTTCAACAAGATACGGTGCATGTGAAAAAGCACTACTTGGCTTCTGGTCTCATTTGTACCCAGGAGGTTGGGCTGTTCCACAGCCCTCTGCACACAGGTCCCACCAGGACAGAGCTGTTCTCCAAGGATTGCTCTCACTCTGGTGCTCAGAGGTGAGATCACCACTTTCTCTCCAATAACTGTCCAAAGTGGGACCAGTCAAGAGCGCACAGGGCACAGGAACAGTGGAGTAGCTGGGGCAGGATCCTTCCACTCTCCATCTGTGCCAGGGATCTAAGGCTGTTCCACAGCCCTCCACCACCCAAAGGCTTCCCAGGAGAAAGCTGGTCTTTATTGTTGTATGTGAGAACACTGTAGCTGTCTTCAGACACACCAGAAGAGGGCATCAGATCTCATTACAAATGGTCCTGAGCCACAGTGTGGTTGCTGGGATTTTAACTCAGGACCTTCAGAAGAGCAGTCAGTACTTTTATCTGCTGAGCCATCTCTCCAGCTATGGGATTTTTGGGCTGGGGGAACAAGGAAAGGGGACAACATTTGAAATGTAAATAAAGAATATATCTAATAATTTTTTTAAAAAAGAAGAAGAAAGAAAGCTGGTCTTGCCAGGAGTGCTGAGACACTTACAGGCCCACAGGAGGGAAAATCTCCAGCCAGAGACAGCAAGACCAACTAATACCAGAGATAACTAGATAGCCAAAGGCAAGCTCAAGAACCCTACCAACAGAAACTGAGGATACTTGGCAACATCAGAACCCAGTTCTCCCACCATAGCAAGAGTTGGATTTAAAATTGCATCTCATGATGCTGATAGAGGACTTCAGGAAGGACATAAATAACTCCTTTAAAGAAATACAGGAGAACACAGGTAAACAGAGGAAACTTTAAAGAGGAAACTCAAAAATACCTTAAAGAGGAAACTCAAAAATACCTCAAAGAACTTCAGGAAAACACAACCAAACAGGTGAAGGAATTGAACAAAACTGACCAGGATCTAAAAATAGAAGTAGAAAAAAAATAAAGAAATCACAAAGGGAAACAACTCTGGTGATAGAAAACCTAGGAAAGAGATCAGGTGTCATAGATACAAGCATAACCAGGAGAATACAAGACATAGAAGAGAGAATCTCAGGTGCAGAAGATATCATAGAAAACGTTGACACAACAGTCAAAGAAAATACAAAATTCAAAAAGGTCCCAATCCAAAACATCCAGGAAATCCAGGAAACAATGAGACCAAACCTAAGGATGATAGATATTGAAGAGAGTGAAGATTACCAAGGCCAATAAATATCTTCAACAAAATTATAGAAGAAAATTTCCCTAACCTAAAGAAAGAGATGCCCATTAACATACAAGAAGCCTACAGAACTCCAAACAGACTGGACCAGAACAGAAATTCCTCCCTTCACATAATAATCAAAACACCAAATGCACACACACACACACACACACACACACACACACACAAAGAATATTAAAAGCAGTAAGGGGAAAAGGTCAAGTAACATAAAAGCAGACCTATCAGAATTACACCAGACTTATCACCAGAGACTATGAAAGACAGAAGATCCTGGGCAGACATCATACAGACCCTAAGAGAACACAAATGCTAGCCCAGACTACTATACCCAGCAAAACTCTCAATCACCGTAGATGCAAAAACCAAGATATTCCATGACAAAAAGAAATTCACACAATATCTTTCCACAAATCCAGTACTTCAAAGGCTAATAAATGGGAAACTCGAACACAAGGAGGGAAACTACACATAGAAAATGCAAGAAAATAATCTTTTAAGAAACCGAAAAGAAGATGGACACATAAACATAATTCTACCTCTAACAACAAAAATAACAGGAAACAAGAATCACTTTTTCTTAATATCTCTTAATATCAATGGACTCAATTCTACAATAAAAAAGACATAGACTAACAGACAGGATATACTCGAACAGGACCTGACATTTTTCAGCATACAGGAAATCCACCTCAGGCACAAAGACAGATACTACCTCAATATAGAAGGGTGGAAAGAAATTCCAAGCTAGTGGTATCACAAAACAAGCTGGAGTAGCCATTCTAATATCAAATAAAATCAACTTTCAACCTAATGTTACAAAAAGTTAAGGAAGGAAACTTCATATTCATCAAAAGAAAAATCTAGCAAGAAGAGCTCTCAATTCTGAACATCTATGTTCCAAATGCAAGTGCATGTACATTCATAAAAGAAACTTTACTAAAGATCAAAGCACACAATGCACCTTACACAATAATAGTGGGAGGCTTCAACACCCCACTCTCATCACTGGACAGATCATGGGAATATAAACTAAACAGAAACACAGTGAAACTAACTGAAGTTATGAACCAAATGGATTTAACAGTTATCTATAGAACACTTCATCCTAAAACAAAAGAAGGATCTCATGGTACCTTCTCCAAAATTGACCATATAATCATTCACAAAGCAGGCCTCAACAGATACAAGAAGATTAAAGTAATCCAGTGCATCCTATCAGATTAGCATGGACTAAGGCTGGTCTTCAATAACAACAAAAACAACAGAAAGCCCACATACATGTGGAAGCTGAACAACACTCTACTCAATGATACCTTGGTCAAGTAAGAAATAAGAAAGAAATTAAAGGCGTTTTAGAATTTAATGAAAATGAAGCCACAACATACTCAAACTTATGGGACACAATGAAGGCAGTGCTAAGAGGAAAACTCATAGCTCTGAGTGCCTACAAAAAGAAACAGGAGAGAGCATACACTAGCAGCTTAACAGAACACCTGAAGGCTCTAGAACAAAAAGCTTACGTTCCAACTAAGAATGAGAGGACAGACATCTTTCTAAGATTTAGTAAATTAAATAACATTTGTTATCTATTGTATATTATGTCTTGTTCTTGGTCCCACATTTATATCAGTGAACAAAGACTGGTTTGGGAACTCAATGACTTACACAATTAGTAAAAATGTTCCCATAACAGTACAGTGTTAGAGGTACTAACAGAAGTTCACCCAGAAACTTGGTAGCTGGATCAGAGTCAAGGGTTTTCATTCTTCTTGCCAAGAACCTAAATTCAGTTCTGGGTACCCATAGGGTAGCTCACAACCTTCTGTAACTGTAGTTACAGAGGATCTGACCTCCTCCTCTGGCTGCTGTGGGCACTGAATGAATACGGTGCACCTATACTTCATAGTTACAGGCAAAACACTAATATGAACAAAACAAACAACCATTTTTTAAAAAGAGGTCCACTAAGGTGTTCTGGTGGGTTAATCCAACCTGGTTTTAACAGGTACAGAAAATATGAAAGCATCTGTGACCATGAATTGAATAAAAACCTTTGTTTTGTTTTTAAAGTTGTATTTATTTATTATACATGAGTACACTGTTGCTGTTTTCAGACACACCAAAATAGGGAATCAGATCTCATTACAGATGGCTGTGAGCCACCATGTGGTTGCTGGGATTTGAACTTAGCACCTCTAGAAGAGCAGTCAGTGCACTTAATCGCTGAGCCATCTCTCCAGCTCATGAGAACCTTTCTTTTTTGTTTTGTTTTGTTTTGTTTTTGGAGATAGGGTTTCTCTATGTAGCCCTGGCTGTCCTGGAACTCACTCTGTAGACCAGGTTGGCCTCGAACTCAGAAATCCACCTGCCTCTGCCTCCCAAGTGCTGGGAATACAGGCATGCGCCACCACCGCCTAGCTCATGAAAACCTTTCTAATGAATCAGTAATGTAAGCCAGTGTGGGAAGAATTAAGTTGGATAGTCACTGGGAGGCATGTGAGCTGGTGTTCATTCATGATGGAGAATTCAAAAAAATATTGTAGTTTCTCATAGTACATGAGGAACTGCCCCTTTAATAAGGCTGCAGAGATAGACGAATATATTTTTCTCCTACTTTGCCTTGGAAGAGAATTATTATGTTGTAGAGAAGCTGATTGGTCTTTGCTAACTGGGAGGGAAACACTTTGGATACTCATGAGGTAGTGTGTCTCAGCAACACGGGCAGCCACATAGTTGCTGTTTCCCCTGAGAGTTGCTGTCAGTAGCAAGAAAAACTTTAGTGATGTCATGGATTTTAAACACATCACAAAACCACTGTGCTGGCAGAATATGGTGCGACGGTTAATTGCGATTTTCTTTTATGTATGTACTCACAAGAAAGCAGTCAAGGTAAATCATCAACTGTTGAATTCACAATCTAGTTTCCATCAGTGGAATGCTGGTGATCGGGATAACTACCCAATGAGGAATTCTTGGAATGCTGGAGCATCATGGTTACCATGCTTGTTCTAAGCCTAGGTTTTGGCCCCTCCTCTTTAGGCATCTCGGGTACAGTGAGGAAGCCTCAGGCTCAAGGTTAAGCAATTGTGAGAAAGTGCTTTCATGTGTACATTAGGACTGCAAATGTCCACATCATTTGTGCCAGTTTGTTTGTCCAATTCACAGGAACACCTGTGGGGCGGGGGTTGCTGTGGTGAAGCTTGTGCTGGATACTGAAGCAGTGACGTGTGTGATGAAAGACCGATTTCTAAAAACACCAAATGATGCATAGAAACCATTCTATTCTCTCTGAGTCCACAATGGATGTCACTTCATCGTCCTATTCCCTTTGCTGACCTGGTTACTCTACTATGGCATTTGGAATCTCTGAAGGACAGGTTCCAGAATGTTGGAAACAAACAGGCTTTACATGGTATAAGTTTGCGCTCAACTGAAATCCATGTAAATACTTGTTACTAATAAGAAGCGTGGAAAGCGAGGCAAATTTCAATGGGCCTGACCATGATACAGGCATCTTCTTTGCTCAGTTCCTTATAATATCTCAAACAAGATTTCTTTGATGTTTGTCAAATCCTATCTGCCTTGCTTTCTTCTGAGTCTCTAGAATCATTCAGAACATTAACATTTAAGGCCAAAAATGAACAGCAGCAGACTCTCAGTCGTGATATCATTCCATCAGCTGTGTGCCTTCCTAGGTGTCCTGCTTCATGGAAAAGGGTTGTGAAAGACTGAGTTAAGATGCCTCTCTCTTTTATTTTGGATATATATTTTTTTATTTTCTATATATTTTTTACATTCCAAAGGCTTTCCCCTTTCCCAGTTCCCCCCTCACCATATGTCCCATAAGTCCTCTTTCCTCCGCCCATTCCCCAATCACCCACCCCCATTTCTCTGTTTTGATACTCTCCTACAAAACTGGATCCAGTTTTTTCAGGACCAGGGTCCTCTCCTTCCTTCTTCTTGGGAATCTTTTGATTTGCTAATTATGCCTTGAGTATTCAGAGCTTTTGGGCTCATTAATATCCACTTATCAGTGATTGCATTTCATGTGTATTCTTTTGTGATTGGGTTAACTCACTTAGGATGATATTTTCCAGATCCAACCATTTGCCTACAAATTGCATGAATTCATTATTTTTAATTGCTGAGTAGTATTCCATTGTATAAATATACCACATTTTCTGTATCCATTCCTCCTTTGAGGGACATCTGGGTTCTTTCCAGCTTCTGGCTATTATAAATAAGGCTGCTATGAACATAGTGGATCATGTGTCTTTATTGTATGCAGGGGAATCTGCTTGGTATATGCCCAGGAGTGGTATGACAGGGTCCTCAGGAAGTGTCATGCCCAATTTTCTGAGGAACTGCCACACTGATTTCCAGAGAGGTTGTACCATCTTGCAATCCCACCAACAGTGTAGGAGTGTTCCTTTTTGTCTACATCCTCGCCAGCACCTGTTGTCCCTTGAGTTTTTCCAGCAACTAACAAATTGGGAAAAGATCTTCACCAACCCCACATCTGACAGAGGGTTAATATCTAATATATACAAAGAACTCAAGAAGTTAGACCCCAAAGAACCAAATAACCCTATTAAAAAATGGGATACAGCAGAGCTAAACAAAGAATTTTCACCAGAAGAAATTCAGATGACTGAGAAGCACCTTAAGAGATGTTCAACATCATTAGTCATCAGGGAAACGCAAATCAAAACAGCCCTGAGATTCCACCTCACACCAGTCAGAATGGCTAAGATTAAGATGCCTCTCTTGACAGTGCCACGGGAGACAGTCGATACTTAGTGGGCAGAAAGAAGAACCCTCAAATAGCTGACTGGAAAGAAGCAGAGACACAAGATTCCACTCTCTGTAAGGAAGAGGAAAAGAGAAACTGTGTCCTCCCGCCTTCTTCCATCCATTTTGTCACCTTAGAAGTCTGCTTAGAAGTTGTCCCAATAGTGTTAGTTAGCCTGGTATGTATAGTGAGACCATGTCTCAAAGAAAAGAAAAAAAAACAGGACAGTGAGATAGCTCAGTGGGTAAAGTCACTTGCTGGTTAAACCCGAGAATCTGAGCAAGGCAGAGCAACAAAGTAAAGAGCTGGGCAGAGTGCTGGGTATGGAATCCAGCACTCAGGAGGCTGGGGGGAGAAGCAAGAGTTTGAGGACAGTCTTGGCAAAGTAGTAAGATCCTATCTCTTAAAATCACACACACACACACACACACACACACACACACACACACATGCCTGCACAGATGCCTGTATGTACACGTGCATGCATCCATGTGTACATACACACAATACATATATGCATGCATATAATGTGTATATCTGCATGTTTAATATAGTTATTTCCTAGGTATTCCAATCCCAGCATCAGACACCCCTGACACAATCCTTCATGCCCTAGCCTAGCACTATGTATCTGAAGCTATCTGGTGTGCTGTTTGTTTTCATGTCTGTTCCCTAGCTAAGCTCTACCTTTAGGGGTAGATACCTTATTTAATTAATCTTTATATCCTCAGCACGTAACACAGTGACATGAAGAGAGTAACAATTCATTAAATGTCCCTAATGAGTGGCTGGGTGAATTGAATGAAATAAAATGTCATTTTCTCCACTCAGTTATCAGAAGCTAGGAGTGGGTAAGTGAGATTTCCTGCACAGGAAGGATCCTACCACAAAATGTAGTACATGTTTAGTTGAATTCAGTAGGCATGGGAGGACTTACTGTGTACGAGGATGGTTTTAGGGATAGTGGGAGGGTGGTACTGAACAAGTGCAAAGTGCATCCACTTACAAAAGCATCTGCCATGAAAAATAACAAACCCAGCAACAGAGAAAGATGGTGGGACGAGGTGGTGAGTATGAGCCAACTCATAATGGTTTGGAGAAAGGCAGGAGCTAGAGGAAAGCACTGTCAAATTAGAGCAGCTGCAAGCAGCAGAGGTGTTTGCAAATGCAAGGCAGCAAGCACTTCCACCTTTCTAGTGCTACATTCTGTACTTTAGTGTGGTTAGAAAGGCCAGAGTGCAGGGTAGTGGCTGGTGAAGCCAACAGAACATTTTAAGTAGAGTATTCTGATGGCTCAGTGGGTAGAGTTAATTGCATAAAAGTCTGATGATCTGAGTTCCCTGGATTCCTATATTTAGCACACACATACACACAAGCACAGACAAGTAAGATAGATAGATAGATAGATAGATAGATAGATAGATAGATAGATTAATGATAGATACATAGATTTTTTACATAATATAGGTTAAGAAAGAACCTTAAAATAAAGTAAGCAAAAATAAAATTGAACACATTCACAAAAATAAAATTGGACACATTCACAAGGCAATTTCTAGAAATGCTTTTAAATCCTTCTGTATTTTGTCTGGGATCATTTATTATGTTTGTTTTTTTGTTTGGTTTGGTTTTGTTTTTTTCCAAACACAACTCAAACTAAAGCTGAGGCCTGTCTTTTTGTATTCTTTCTCTCTAACTTCTTCGGAGCATTGTCTATGGACTTTCTTCTTACCTGGCTCACCCTGAACTATGACTACTAATTTAGGACAAAGCAGACTAGAGTCTCAAGAAAGCGACCCCCTTTTTCAATAATTAGAATTTGTAAAGGAATATTATTGTAGAATTTTATGGAACATGGCCTAGATCACGGACTATCTAACATCTAGAGTTGAATCACAAATACAGAAAGAGATCCAAGATTACTAATGAGCTGCCTGAGTCTGCCAAGAAGCTAACTTGATATCAGGAAAAATTCTACTGCATGGCATCTGTCTATAATGCTAGCCAAAGAGTTGTATAATGGGCAGTCACAATTGAAAATGACCTTCATTATGCTGAATGTACTTCTTTGATGTGTCCATTTTCCCCCATCTTACATATTGCAATAGTCATAGTAGACATAGAAATAACTTCAATTGTAATTCAAATTTCAGAATGGGAGATTCAAGGTGTGACTTTTCTCAGCTGAATGTTGAGGGTAGATGAGTAAGAAACCTAGTAAGATTGAACAAAGTGGGGGACATTGTTCAGAAAATCAGACACGAACACAGCATGGGCAAGACAGTTTGTCTTACTCAAACAGGAATTTTTACATAATGCACCAAGGATTTAAGTGGGTGATGCACCATTCAGGAAGAAAAAGTTAACTCTTGGGAACAAAATCCCAGGAGCACTACAGTATCTTTGAGCACCCTCCTCGACTTCTCGGGGCTGCATCTGTGGTGCTGTTGGCTTGGGATTCTCGGCCTGCTGTTGCTTTAACCTGGTTGTGCGTCTGGCAGAAAGGAAGCAACAGTATTGGCTCTGCTGCTGTGTGTCTATACCATGTATGTTACTTATCATTTTTATTGCTGCGATCAAAAGCTGACAAAAAAAAAAAACAGGGGAAGAAGGTTTATTTTGTCTCATGCTTTAAAGGTATCACAATGGGGAAGGCATGATAACAGGAGTGTGAGGTGGCTGACCACTTTGTGTCCACAATCAGGACACACAGAGAGGAGAATGCTGGTTGCTTCCTGTCCAGAACCTCAGTCCCTGGGATAGTGTTACCCATAATCAATCTGGCTCTTTCCTCCCGAGTTAACACTGTCACAGACATGCCCAGAGGTCGAGGTGACAATAATGATTAATTACACCATGTCCTGGGATGACTTAACCTTTGTGCTTTAATTTCTGCAACTGTAAAATGGGAAGATAAACAGCGTGTGCTCCGCCTCCCAGGATTATTAGGATCATATGCAATGATGGAAAATGCGTTGTCAGTTGTGAAAGGCTGATTTGTCTGTTTGAGTTCAGAGAACACTGAAGTGACAGAAAACTGGTGTCAGGTTCAACCCCACTAAGAACCCTATTTGTCCGTTGCTTTATATATTTTTGTATAATGAGTCAAACTGCCTTCTCTCTCAGCTCTACCTGAGGTATCTCAGGCTGGGCTGGCTTATCTCTCTTGCTACTGACCTGCATATGACGTGCTATTTACAAGTTTACAAGGGGTTGGGGGGATCAACAGAATACCAAATCTGAAGGAATTCAGTACCCAAAGTCACCAAACCATTTACTCTGAAAACATTTACATACATACATGCTCACAAACATGAACACACATGGGCGCGCGCGTGTGCGCGCACGCGCGCGCACACACACACACACACACACACACACACCTACTCACTCTATGTAATCTTACTTGCATGTATATATGTTTCAGGGTTAACCATTTAGTACCAAATAACCAACTCATATGCCCCTCCCTGAGGAAGCTCATTTCTCCCTCTCTGGAATTAATTTTAAAAGAAGTGTATGTGTAGAAGGGATATATAGGAGAGTTTAGAGGGAGGGAAGACAAGAAATGATACGATTACATTATAATCTCAAAAAAAGAATCACCAAAAGGCAGACAGCATTAATTCCTGGCACTTTGCTTGGTGCACTACCCCACTTCTTGGATCATGAAGGGGGCAGTGAGATAATTCTGAGGGAGTAGTTTGTTAAGGAGCTCTCTCAAAATATAGATGGTGGACAGTGCTGCCGCTGTTTCCATGAGTACAGAATGATCACGGTTGTTTTGTGTTGATGACTCATGGGCTTGCAGCTGGGAGGGTCTGTGTACTTTGCCGTAGAACAGCCTAGCAGAATAATAGCCATCCCGTTCCTTTCGGGCAGAGATTTCACATTCAGTATTGCAGTTGAACTCATTTTCATCTCACAATCACTTCCTAACTCTGTCCTTTCAGCAAGCCTCCCGAGGGTCTTTTGTCATTTCTTGACCTCTGTAATTGCCTCTCAGTCATGGCTCAGGTTCTGTTCTCCTCGGTGGAAATTGCCTTGACCTGGCCATGAGCATATACCTTTTCATTGCTGCCATCCGAGATCTTTCCTGTTCTCATCCAACTTAGAGTTGTTGGTGGCACTTGATTCTTTTGGAATGCCTTCCCACTTCAGAAGACTTTCATCTCAGGAGCATTGTTCTTGATCAACCTGGGCCAGTATGTTTTGTGCATTCTTCCTTCTCTGTCCATTGCAAAGTCTTGGTCCTCAGGGCTGGCCCCTAGTACTCTATTGTTGCCATCTCTTTATTCATAGAGCTGTCATCTATTGTGACTTTAGTTGCATTTCTGGGTATTCAGAATCAAATCCAGTCCACATAACTCACTTCTCATATAGTTTAAAACAGTCACTTGTAAAGATTGACACGAATGGTTTGGGGCATCTCAAGCTCATGTAAGTCCTGCTACCTTGATGCGTTTAATACACAGGGCAGGCCTCTCTAGATCTGTAATCTCTATTTGGTCACATATATATTTCACACTGAAAATAATTTCACAAGTTTAAAATGCTACTGATTTTAGTCATTTTGTGAAATCAACAGACACTGATAATTGTTGAGGACCCATCAGAATTATAATTCTTTTGCATTTAAATATAATAATATTAATTATTTGATACTTCATAAATACATATAATGTACTTTGAGCATATTTATCCCCAGCTTTTCCCTCTAACATCTTCTGGATCCCTCCATTCATTCCCAACTTCACAACCTCTTATTTTTTATCTATATAACTTACTGAGTCCAGTTTTTACTGCATATATAGTCATGGGTGTTGGGCCATTCACTGGACCTTGGTTCATGTACCAGAATCCATACCCTTAAAGAAAGACATTTCAGTTGGCTCCTTCATTTTTGTGAGACTAGGAAACACTAGGAATTGTTTTTATTAACTATTTCAGTAGGGTGTGCAAAATAATGTTATAATTCAATAATTCATTTTTTCTCTTCTATATTATTACTTAAAATGTTTAGTTAGTCTTACACATTGTTCAGCATCATGCGGTTTATAATGATGATTTGATGCATGTGTATCACATATTTTGCTCATTTTCCTTTCCCCACTTCCACTGCTCACTTCATCTTTCTTCTAAATTTTGTGAGCATGAGAATATTTTATTCTGCTCTCAGTCATTACATCTGACCACAGTTTTCCTGTCCCTGCTCCTCCCAGTGCCCATTCCTACCTCGCCTCTCCCTCTGACTCTTTTGCTTCTACTTTTATGGAACATAGATAGATATAAGAAAACAAGGCATTTGTCTTTATGATAATTTTTCATCTTTTGTTTTTATGATGAAAATTAGTTGGCTGTCTTCTTTGTCCTGAGGTATTCTTTTTATAGGAAAATTCTAAAATGTGGCATCAATTTTCAAACTGTTCTTACATGACTATTTTTATTATCATTATTATCTCATTAATTCAAACTCATTTGATGTTTAAAAATTATTCAATATGTCCCAAACGGAACTATGATTTTACTGACTCTCTTGTATTTAATTTCTTGTTAATGATTTTGCAATTCACAAAATTGTCCACATATGAATACTTTATGTTCTTTCTTCCACAAAGTATCAAATCTATACCCCTCTCCATTCCTCTAAACATGACCCACATTGTCTTATTTCTGTAATAATTATCACTGTGCAAAGTTTGTGAGTCATGAACAAATCGTCCTATCTGTCCCTAACTGTTCTGTCTCTTGTTCTAAGGCATCTCAACCTAGCAATGATCTTTCAAAATGGGCCGGTAGGAGCTCAGGACCTCTTCACAGCTTTCCTGGCTTCTCATTGTTGATAATACCTAAGCGGCTTGTCACACCCCTTCAAACTGATAACATGGCTTTATAATGGAGCCTATGTTGTAATCTCCATTCATTCTCCCCTCTGGCTACAGCAAAGGAGTCTTTGTTCATAACTACAACATATTTGGACTGCGTTTCATATCTTGCATTGCGTGCAGAAATGGAAAACATAGAAAACCAACAAATCAGATGAGACACAGGGAGGCTAAATGAATCCTATGGGTTCTATGAGTCTCTCTCTCTCTCTCTCTCTCTCTCTCTCTCTCTCTCTCTCTCTCTCTCTCCTTCTAAGTCCAAATTATTTTAATGCAAATATACATATTATTGCTATTTTAAATAAGGGAAAATGGAGACTTGTAAGTAGGAACACAGCTAGGGCTTGAATGAACACTGCCTCCACGGGAGCCTAGTTCTCCTGGACGGTCTTTGCCATTCCTCACTCTCTCAGAAGATAACTACAAGTTGAAGGGACACGGCAAATAAAACAGGGATAAATTAAATATTCTGCCTGATTCTTGTAGTACAGGGGACCTTCGGTACACAAATCCTTCTGCTGATTGGTATTCTAAAAATACCAAGACAAGGTGTTGTTTTTTTTTTTAATGTAAAACACATTTACTGGAAAAGAATATTAATCAGCCAAGTTAAAAACAGTGACAGTAACAACTTCATGGCTACAGTCTCCTGCTGTTCTTATAACTGTGGGGCCCTCACTTGTCCTTTGAGCCCACAGACATGGGGTCACTACTGTAAAGCTGATCTGGAGACTCCAGGGTTTAATGCATGTGCTTCATCCTTCTTCCTTTCAATAGGGTTGTCAACATAGGCAGATATTATTTTCAGTTACATCTGGAAAGGACGAATATGTAGTGTGCAAAACAGGAGAAACTGTTAGAACTCAGATGAAAAAAAAATGGATGTCTTAAGATACCTTGAGGCTAATGAAAAGGGATGCCAGTGGCTGAGGCTGTAGGGCTGACCAGCCCAGAGTTCAAACACTGTGTGTGCATCGGAGAGGTTGGTAAGCTCACGAGCAGCTGTGCCGCCTCCCTCTCTCTTTTATTACTCTTCTTTTGAGACTACTTTAAGGTAATCTATATTATTTGGAGGTTTGTTGTTGCTATTTTGTTGTACTTTATCAGAACATAAATAAACTTGTGTTGCTTAGTTACTGTCACAAAATATTCCCTGAGAGAACCGGCTCTAGTTTTATGGTGGCAATTATAGAAACCGTGATTTACGGATGAACTCTTTAGGCAAACTTTGTTTGAATGTCTCTGTTAATTTTTGCAAGGGATATCTGAAGTTTTGAAGAGAAATTTGGGAGTTCTTCTATTTAAACATGCTTTCTATTTGGAAAAAGGACATGATAGTGAGGTAGATGCCCCCTGAAAGCAGAAGAGGGGACTAGCTTATAGGAAATAAGAGAATCAGACAGCTGGGGGAAGAGGAGGGTGAGCAGGAGGGCGCTGAATTAGTACAAAGTATAAGAACACATGTGTTTTCAGAAGCCATAATAGCATCTTCTGCATTGGATATTTTTTTTTGAGACAGGGTTTCTCTGTGTAGTCCTGGCTGTCCTGGAACCCACTCTGTAGTCCAGGCTGGCCTCGAACTCAGAAATCTGCCTGCCTCTGCCTCCCAAGTGCTGGGATTACAGGCGTGCGCCACCATGCCCGGCTGCATTGGATTTTTACTTAAATATTAAATCTAATGAAGAATATTGGTTACCAATGTTTGAAAATGATCTTTATGAAAATTATATCTATAATACAAAAAAAATCTTATGCCACATACATAAAACAAAGAGGCCAATTTAAAGTGGATAAAGAAGCTACATAGGAATTTTCCCAGAGAAGATAGCAATGACTGATCGACACATGAAGTGATGCGCAACATGTTATTCAGGGAAGTGGTAATCAGACCCACAGCAAGAGAGCACTTGGCGCACATCAGCGCAACTGCAACCCAAATGGGAGAAGATAAGAAGCATTGACAAGAATATGGGAAAAAGGCCCCCAGTCCATTTTGGGGGTGAGACTATTATGAAAAAAAAAAAAAAGACAAACAAATCTTCAACTAAGCGAACATAAAGTTGTAATATGAGCCAGAACTACAGTTCTACCTAGGGACTGTAAGCAGGGACTTGAACATATAATTGTGCATCATTGTTAATGGTAGCATATTCACTGCAGGCCAAAAAAAAAAGAATATGAATAAAAAGAAAGCGGGGGGGGGGAGAGAGAGAGAGAGAGAGAGAGGGAAACACGTCAAATTTCCATCAACTGATGAATGAATAAAATGTGCTGTAGCCATTAGATGGAATGAAATACTAATACATGCTATGACATTGATGAACCTTGAAA
Organism: Apodemus agrarius; assembly: GCA_964023405.1. NCBI lineage: Eukaryota > Metazoa > Chordata > Mammalia > Rodentia > Muridae > Apodemus > Apodemus agrarius. The sequence goes on from OZ030010.1 coordinate 132,131,441, forward strand.
ACTTTGGGCTAATCGAAAAAACTAAACACAGAAGATTGCATATATGATTATATTTAAATGAAATCTCCAAAATGGGCAACTCTACAGAGACAGAAAGGGAATTAGTACTTAGGGCTGGGGTGAATTAGTACTATTCACCCTGGAAGTGAATGTTGTTGCACAATTCTGTGAGCATTCTAAAACCAACTAAGTTTAAACACACTTTAAATGTGGGCATTGTTCATCATGTGAATTCTATTGCAACAGAGCTGTTACAAACAAGATGTTTGCTGGAGGTGTTCTCTTCTTGTTGCTGTATCAGATAGTAGCGACAGGATTAGAGAGATAAGACTCAGAGCCATCAAGGAGCGTATGATTTAAGGAGACAGATAAGAAAAGGAGAAACTATTGGAGACTAAATAAAATCTTATAATAGTGCCCTGGGTAACGAATTAAAGAATGCTTCAGCTAGGACAAAGAATTCATTCTGGATCCTGATGTGGGAATACAATTTTAGCTCAATCAACAAAGCTTCAGAGTGTTGTTTGTGTCAGTGTGAAAAAAAAAGCAAGGTCATTCCAAGTTGAGGGATCGCTGACTGTGAAGGAACCCCTGGCCTTCAGTCACCATCAAAGAACAATGGAGAACTGGATAGTGTCTAGACGGTGCTGTGACAGATGAATTTCGAAAAGTAGTCTAGATCAGAGTCCCAGGGGTTTTAATTTCCTTGAAGCATAATATATTCCCTGACTTAGGACCACATATCACACAGAAATAATGTGGTAAAGCTCTCAGTAGGAATCATGAAGTCGCCTATAGTTGCACCTTGGACTGATCCTCTCTGGATCTTAATTTCCCTAAGTTTAACATGAAGGTGAGCATCCTCTATTTTAGGTGTCATTATTGACCAAATGAAACAGGGCTGTAACAAACCCTGAGGAGCTGGATAATCCAGCATTGATTTTCATCCATTTCCCCGTTCCTCTTGCCTGCATCTACAACAATGGCTTGAAAAGCCAAACATTTTCCCAGCTTCCCTTGGAGTTGGAGGTGGCCATATGACAGTGACATACTTATAGTTAATGATACGTAAACAAAAGATGGCTGACGGGCTTCTAGCAGAGTTTTTCTTTCTTAAAGAAAAGACGCAGGCATTGCTAATGCTGCCTGCTCTCTGCTAGTCTGCCTTAAATGCAGGCATGATACCTGGGGTTCTAATAGCCATCTTGCAGCTGAATTACTGGTGACAAGGAAGATGAAAAGCCGACAAAAAGGATGGATGGCAGTGCAGAGAGAGGCTAGTCTTTTGATGGCACCAATGGCTAGATGCCAGCTGCCAGCTACCTCTGGACTTCTGGGAGAAAAACAGCCTTCTTACTTGTGTGAGTCATTCGTCCTAGGGGTTTGTTACTTGTAGCAGAAAGCCTTCTTTTGAAAAATAAAACCAACTGAACTACATCTTCAGTCCAAGAAGCACTGATGACTGATCTAGAGGGTATGAGAGCATTTTCCTATTATATCATTTTACATGGCACATATATGCTTTCACGTCCATTTCTAATTTTTGTTCAATAAATATTCATTTTATTCTTTGAAATTTTCATACAGATATACAATATATGTTTACCATGTCGATACATTTCCTACTCTCATTCAATACTTCCTATGTTCCCTGTTACATTTTATGTATTTATTATCATCATTATGATTATCATCAATATTATTATTGTATGTGCATGCACACATATGTGTACATGTGCATGTGCCATGGGTCTTGTGTGGAGATCAGAAGAGAACTATGGGTTCTTCGGATAAACCTCAGACTGTTAGGCAACCAGGAATAGAATATAGATTAGTTTGCAGGATGCTTCCCTAGCATACACAAAGCCCTAGATTTGATCTCCAGCTCTATATAAAGCAGGCATGAGGGCAGCAGGCCTGTCACCTCAGCCCTTGGGCAATGGAGACAGAAGAAGGACAAGTTTAAGTTTATCCTCATCGACAGAAAGTTCAAGATTAGCCTGGGATGCATGAATAGGATGCATGAATAAGACCCTGTTTTGTTTTGTTTTAAAGAAACATTCAGGTAGGGAATATTAGTGAAGTAAAAAACAACACAATTGTACATAATAAAAAATGAACATACAGTAGGAATGAAGCTGTGGAGGGCAAATCTGTAGGATCTCACAACTGGCTGAACATAGGATGGGCACAGAAGTGTGTTTAGGTGTGTGTGTGTGTGTGTGTGTGTGAGAGAGAGAGAGAGAGAGAGAGAGAGAGAGAGACAGAGAGAGACAGAGAGAGAGAGAGAAAGAGAAAGAGAAAGAGAGACAGAGAGAGACAGAGAAAGCAGAGAGAGAGAGAAGTGGGGAGATGGAGAGAGGTGGGAGGGAGTGACTGAGAGGGAGAGAGGGATAAGAGAGGGTAGGGGGAGGGAGAGAGGAGAGAGATGGAGAGAGAGACAGAGAGAGAGAGAGAGAGAGAGAGAGAGAGAGAGAGAGACAGAGAGAGAGAGAGACAGAGACAGAGAGAGACAGAGAGAGAGAGAGAGAGAGAGAGAGAGAGAGAGAGAGAGAGAGAGAGAGAGAGAAGACTATTTGGGATGAAAAGTTTTATTCCTGTTCACCAAAGCCATGTTGAGACTAAGCATGCATTCACTGTATAGAAATAAACATACCTGTAGTTGTTTGAATGAGAAATGTACACCATGGGCTCAGGTATTCAAGCATTTGGTCTCCAGTTAGTGGAGCTGTTTTCAGGATGTCATGAACTCATTCGGAGGTATGGCCTTGCTGGAGGAAGTCCATCATTATGGATGGGCTTTAAGGGTTTTCAGCAGTAAACACAATTCAGGTATCGAATGATGCCCAAGAAGGATGAAGGAGAGGCCCCTGGTTCTGGAAAGGCTCAGTGCAGCAGTGTAGGGGAATACCAGGACAGGGAAGTGGGAAGGGGTGGATGGGGGAACAGGGGGAGGGAAGAGGGCTTATGGGAGGGGGGATCCAGGAAAGGGGAAATCATTTGAAATGTAAACAAAGAATATATCAAATTAAAAAATAAGGTTTTATCTCCTTCCAGTTCACTCTCTGCTTCTTGGACATGATTGAGATGCGGTCATTCTGCTTTTAGCTTCTGCTCTCACGCTTTCCATTCCATTATGAACATTTAGCCATCTAGAACCATAAGTCAAACTAAGCCTTTACTTAAGTTGCCTTTAAGAAATAGAATTGATCACAGCAACAAGAAAGTAACTAATGAAGTAATATTAAGGAGAACTATAAGAGTTCCACATTGGCCATACCATCTTTGAATTGGCTGTCACACACCCAAGTGGCCCTCAATGATGAGGACTTAGAAGTAGAGATGGAAGGGTGCATGCTGGGGAGGTGGGCATCGGCGTGTACACGGCAGCTAACGCCTTGAGAGCAGCCACAGGGAGAACACGGTGAAAGAGAAACTGGTCAGGGCTGGAAACTTTTAAGTAGTGGAAAGAAAAGGAAGACTAGTCGGCACAGAAGGGAACAGGAAGTGCTCAGTCAGTCAGTCAGGAATATTTATCAAGCATGGCTGGGCTCAAAGCAGAGCAGTGGGCGAGGTGGAGAGGGTAGGTAGCTGCAGTGTGGCAGAGCGTAGGGCCTTAGAGACTGGGGAGCAGGCAGGGCTGGTCAGATGCTGAAGACAAGTCAAGTGGGATGAGAAATGAGGAGCTTCTTCCCCCGGCTACATTCATCTAAATTCCTTTAACGGGAGTTTATTGTTAGCTGTAATAGCCTGTCTGGAAGATAAATGCTAAATTAATTTGGGAACTGAGTTCTAAAACTCTCAAGTGGCCTAAATCGTTTAAAAGAAGATCAAATTCTATTATGTGAGATTGAATTGGTTTCTGCAGGTGGTTGTGCAACACTCTTCCCCAGAGATCGGTTTGTCAAATATGGTTTCTGTCCAGTTCTTCCTAGGAGCACAAGGCACGGCAGTGTGAGAGCAATGCAACTCCATCAAGCCCCTTGGATATCTTGTTCTGTGAATGGAAATCACAGTGCCTGGCTCCTCATTCCAGCAGACCTTAGCTCTCTGGCTGTGTGATAAACATCCCGTTCCTGCACCTTTGTCTTCTTTTACTTCTGTCGTTAGTGTCACTCTTGTCTCCTTAAATAGACTGAAAGTTCCTCAGTGGTACACATTAGGTTTTCTGGCCACTATTTGCTACAGTGCTAGAGGGATAGTAGTCATTTAATATGTGTTTCATCATGCCAAAACACTGTAATCAAGGTGTTTTTAGATAGTGCCCATGCACATTTTACAAAATGGGCACCTTTTAAAAAGCTAGTGTTATTTAAAATCCCCGCATCAAGGACCTAGATATATAATCTCAGGAGCCAGAAAGTGAATGAGTAAACTAGCTTGTGTAGATTAATTCCGGGTTGCAGAAGTAAACAGGCGAGAAACAGGTCCAGCTTGAATAAAGCTCAATACCACTTGGCAGTGATCTCCTAGCCCTCAATGGGGAAGACTGGAAGAATGCCAGCAGGATGGGAGATAGTTCAAGAATCCACTGCAGTACTTAAGAACATGCACTTGGGAACTCTATGGGCCCAGGCAGCAACAACAGGTGCATTGAGCCATTTTTTTTTATAAAGTAGTTCAATGAACATTTATTGAACTTTTATCTTGAGCAGATACACTTGCCCAGCCATTAAATATTGCAATTCCTCGGTGCTCAATCTTTCAGTACTTGTTCCTTCTCACTTCACACTGTCTCCTTTGGTGATTTCATTTACAGCCTCTGCTTCAATTACCACTCATAGGAAGATGACTCACAGGCTTGTACCTTCAGATCAGAACACCACTTTGCAATTTGGACCTATGCATCTAGCTACCAGCGTGACATCTCCTGTTTGATGCTTTCCCAGACATTCCAATAAAATGATCTTTTTTATTCTTTTTTTATGAGATATTTTCTTGACTTACATTTCAAATGTTATCCCCTTTCTTCTTTTGCCCTCTGAAAAGCCCCATCCCATCTGCCACTCCCCTCACCAATCTTTCTACTTCTGCTTCCCAGCCCTGGCATTCCCCGACACTGGAACATCTACCCTTCACAGAACAAAGGGCCTCTCCTCTCAATGATGTCTGACAAGGCCATCCTCTGCTACATATGCATCTGGAGCCATGGGTCCCTCCATGTTTTTTTGGTTCATGGTTTAGTCCCTAGGAGATCTGGTTGGTTCATATTGTTGTTCCTCCTATGGGGCTGCAAAACCCATCAGCTCCTTAGGTCCTTTCTCTAACTCCTCCATTGGAGACCCTGTGCTCAGTCCAAATGGTTGGCTAAGAGCATCCTTCTCTGTATTTGTCAGGTACTGGCAGAATCTCTCAGGAGACAGCTATATCAGGCTCCTGTCAGCAAGCACTTGTTGGCATCCACAATGGTGTCTGGGTTTGGTTGACTGTATATGGGATGGATACCTACATGGGGAATCTCTGGATGATCTTTCCATCAGTCTCTGCTCCACACTTTGTCTCTGTATCTCCCCCCATGGGTATTTTGTTCTCCCATCTAAGAAGGACTGAAATTTCCAAACTTTGGTCTTCCTTCTTCTTGAGTTTCATGTGGTCTGTGAATTGCATCTTGGGTATTCCGAGATTTGGGGCTAATATCCACTTATCAGTGAGTGCATACCATGTGTGTTCTTTTGTGATTGGGTGACCTCACTCAGGATGATATTTTCTAGTTCCATCCATTTGCCTATGAATTTCATGGAGCCATTGTTTTTAATAGCTAAGTAGTACTCCATTGTATAAATGTACCACATTTTCTGTATCCGTTCCTCTGTTGAGGGACATCTATCTGGGCTTTTTCCAGCTTCTGACTATTATAAATAAAGCTGCTATGAACATAGTGGAGCATGTGTCCTTATTACATATTGGAGCATCTACTGGGTATATGCCCAGGAATGGTATTGCTGGGTCTTCAGGTAGTGCTATGTCCAATCTTCTGAAGAACATCCAGACTGATTTCCAGAGTTGTTGGACCAGCTTGCAATCCCACCAGCAGTGGAGGAGTGTTCCTCTTTCTCCACATCCTCTTCAGCATCTGCTGTCACCTGAGATTTTGATCTTAGTCATTCTGACTGGGGTGAGGTGGAATCTCAGGGTTGTTTTGATTTGCATTTCCCTGATGATTAAGGATGTTGAACGTTTCTTTAGGTGCTTCTCAGCCATTCAGTATTCCTGAGTTGAGAATTCCCTGTTTACCTCTTTACCCTCTTTATTTTTAATAGGGTTATTTGATTCACTGGAGTCTCACTTCATGAGATCTTTGTATATATTGGATATTAGCCCTCTATCAGATGTAGGAATGGTAAAGATCTTTTCCCAATCTGTTGGTTGCCTTTTTGTCCTATTGACAATGTCCTGTGTCTTAGAGAGGCTTTACAATTTCTTAAGGTCCCATTTGTCTATTGTTGATCTTAGAGCATAAGCCATTGGTGTTCTGTTCGAAAAATTTTCCCCTGTGCCCATGTGTTCAAGGCTGTTCCCCAATTTATTTTCTATTAATTTCAGTGTATCTGGTTTTATGTGGAGGTCCTTTATCTTCTTGGTCTTGAACTTTGTACAAGAAGACAAGAATGGATCAATTTGCATTTTTCTGCATGCTAACTGCCAGTTGATCCAGCACAATTTGTTGAAAATGTTGTCTTTTTTCCACTGGATGCTTTTAGCTCCATTGTCAAAGATAAAGTGACCATAGGTGTGTGGGTTCATTTCTGGGTCTTCAATTCTATTCCATTGATCTACCTGCCTGTCAATGTACCAATGTCGTGCAGTTTTTATCACTATTGCTCTGTAGTACTGCTTGAGGTCAGGGATGGTGATTCTGCCAGTTCTTTTATGTTGAGAATAGTTTTCATTATCTTGGGTTTTTTGGTTATTCCAGATGAATTTGGAAATTTCTCTTTCTAACTCTATGAAAAATTGAGTTGGAATTTTGATGGGGATTGCATTGAATCTGAGATTGTTTTTAGCAAGATGGCCATTTTTGCTATGTTAATCCTGCCAATCCATAAGCATGGGAGATCTTGCCATCTTCTGAGACCCTATTCAGTTTCTTTCTTCAGAGACTTGAAGTTCTTGTCATACAGATCTTTCACTTGATTAGTTAGAGTCAAACCAATGTATTTTGTATTATTTGTGACTATTGTAAAGGGTGTTATTTCCTTCATTTCTATCTCAGCCTGTTTATCCTTTGAGTAGAGGAAGGCCACTGATTTGAGTCAATTGACACTGTTTGAGTCAATTTTATATCCAGCCACTTTGCTGAAGATCTTTATCAGGTTTAGGATTCTCTGCAAGAATTCTGGGATCAATTATGTATACTATCATATCATCTACAAATAGAGATATTTTGACTACTTCCTTTCCAATTTGTATCCCTTTGAATTCCTTTTGTTGTCTAATTGCTCTGGCTAGGACTTAGAGTACTGTATTGAACAGGTAGGGAGAGGGGGGGGGCAGCCTTGTCTAGTCCCTGATTTCAGTGGGATTGCTTCAAGTTCCTCTCCATTTAGTTTGATGTTGGCTACTGGTTTGCTGTATATTGCTTTTTACTATATTTAGGTATGGGCCTTGAATTCCTGTTCTTTCCAAGTCTTTTAGCATAAAAGGATGCTGAATTTTGTCAAATGCTTTTTCAGCATCTAATGAGATGATCATGTGGTTTTTTTTTCTTTGAGTTTGTTTATGTAGTGGATTACATTGATGCATTTCTGTATATTGAACCATCCCTGCATCCCTGGAATGAAGCCTACTTTATCATGAGGAATGATCATTTTGATGTGTTCTTGGATTTGGTTTGTGAGAATTTTATTGAGTGCTTTTGCATCAATATTAATAAGGGAAATTGTTCTGAAGTTCTCTTTCTCTGTTGGGTTGTTGTGTGGTTTAGGTATCAGAGTAATTGTGGCTTCATAGAATGAATTAGGTAATGTTCCTTCTGTTTCTATTTTGTGGAACAGTTTGAAGAGTGTTGGTATTAAGACTTTTTTGAAGGTCTAATAGAACTCTGCACTAAACCCATCTGGTTCTGGACTTTTTTGGTTAGGAGACTATTAATGACTGCTTTTAATTCTTTAGGGATTATGAGACTGGTTAGATCATTTATCTGATCCTGATTTAACTTTGGTGTCTGGTATCTGTCTAGAAAACTGTCCATGTCATCCAGGTTTTCCAGTTTTGTTGAGTAAAAGCTTTTATAGTGGGATGTGATGATGTTTTGGATTTTCTCAGTTTCTGTTGTTATATCTCCATTTTCATTTCTGATTTTGTTAATTTGGATTCTGTCTCTGTGCCCTCCGTTTAGTTTTGGTAAGGGTTTATCTATCTTGTTTATTTTTTCAAAGAACCAGCTTCTTATTTGGTTGATTTTTTTTTTGTTTCTATTTGGTTGATTTCAGTCCTGAGTTTGATAATTTCCTTCTGTCTACTCCTCTTGGATGTATTAGCTTCTTTTTGTTCTAGAGCCTTCAGATGTGCTGTCAGGCTGATTGTGTATCCTCTCTCCTGTTTCTAGGAGCTATGAGTTTTCCTCTTAGCATTGCTTTCATTGTGACCCTTAAGTTTGGGTATTCTGTGGCTTCATTTTCATTAAATTCTAAAATGTCTTTAATTTCTTTATTTCTTCCTTTACCAAGTTGTCATTAAGTAGAGTGTTTGTTGTTCAGTTTCTATGTATATGTGGGCTTTCTATTATTTTGTTATTATTGAAGACCAGCCTTAGTCCGTGGTGATCTGATAGGATGCATAGGTTTATTTCAATCTTGTTATATCTGTTGAGGCCTATTTTGTGACCAATTATATGGTCAATTTTGGATAAGGTACCATGACATCCTGAGAAGAAGATATATTCTTTTGTTTTAGGTTAAAATATTCTATAGATATCTGTTAAATCTATTTTGTTCATAACTTCTGTTAGTTTCACCGTCTCTGTTTAGTTTCTGTTTCCATGATCTGTCCATTGATGAGAGTGGGGTATTGAAGTCTCCCACTATTATTGTGTGAGGTGCATTGTGTGCTTTGATCTTTAGTCAAGTTTCTTTTATGAATGTGGGTACCCTTGAATGTGGAGCATAGATGTTCAGAATTGAGAGTTCTTCTTGGTAGATTTTTTCCTTTGATGAGTATGAAGTGTCCTTCCTTATCTTTTTTGATAACTTTTCAATAAAACAATCTTAACAGAACTCCTGGTCCCCTGTCTGTCTATGCCATCCTCTTTAACCATACATGGTTCACACCCAGCCTTCTCTGTCTCAGCTGATGACACTTCTATCTTGTTCCCTGAGCTCAACACACAGCAGTCATCATTGAAACATCACACTCCTGAGCCTCAGATCAAGAACCTCAGGAATAAACCACCCTCCAATCTGTAAAACATAGGCAGATCTATGTGTTCATCTCCAGAGTTGCTCTCATAACCCTAGACTTCGACCAGTCTGCTCTCACTTGGCTTTGATCACTGCATGTTTCCTAAATGGTCTACCCATTTTCATGTAATCTCCCTCAAGTTTGGCATCCATTTGGCAACTAGTGGGACCATTTCGAAACACAAATCGGACCACAGTATGCTACTGCATGAAATACTTCAATGGTCTGTTCTTTGAATTAGAATAAAGAACAAAGTCATTTATTTATCTTACAAAGCTTGGAATGAGTTCCAATTTCTGACTTGGGTTTTTGTTTAATATAAACTATCTTTTGCCAACAAGCCAAAGAGAATTTTTAAGGCAAACAAATTCTTTACAATTACAGCATTTGGGAATGTCAACATGTAAAGAAGGCTAATTATCCAGATCACTTAAGCTTGCTCCTTTAACTACTATATACTGTATTTTTGCCTTCACTATACTCAATGTAAATGAACCTTTTCAAGGTGGCTCCATAACTCATCATGATTCTGCCTTTAAACGTCACTTGGCAGCGCATATGCTTTAAATAGTCTTTCTTCCATTTTTTGTTTTATATTTTCTACTACTATCTTATTAGCATATATTAATTATTGAAAACAATAGGTTTGTTATGACTTTTCATACATACATATTTTGATCATATTCAGCCTCTCTTGTACCCTTCCCTTGCCTGTGGATTCCCCTTCTTCCAACTAGTTCCTGTTCTATTTTCATGGGGTTTTTTTGTTTGTTTGCAAACCCAATGAGTTTTATTAGCATTGCTGAGCATGTGGGCAGCCTACCAGGCTCAGACCACTCAAGGAAATGTCTGCCCCTTCTCAAACAGCCATTAACCACATATAAATCCTCACAAAGGAAAGGAGCCCCCCCCTCTCTCTCTCTCTCTCACACACACACACACACACACACACACACACAGAGAGAGAGAGAGAGAGAGAGAGAGAGAGAGAGAGAGATATGCAGACCTCTCCATGAACAAATGTTTAGCCCAATGTGCCCAAGTCTTGTGCAGCAGGTAATCCCAACCTACTGGGATTTCAAGCATTTAATAGATATATTGTAACAGGAAAATACTCTACCTTCCTCCACCTCTTGTATTTTTTTCTGAGTCACATTGGTGACTCTTCTTGTCCCTTCCCCCATAGCAGCTGCCATCAAACCTCTTGCCTTATGAAATTCCTCACCAAGGAGGCAGCTTCCAGCTCAGTTTCAGCTTGATTTATTTTTTCTATGTCTTATGAGCAAAGCAAGTGATGTCTTCAGCAATATTGTTTTGTGGTTTTGAGACAAGATTTTATTGTTTAACTTGGGCTATCCTTAAACTCATGGAGATCTTCCTGCATCAGCCTTCCAAGTACTGGAATTACAACTATACACCAATGCCTGTCTAAGCATCCCTTCTTTAGTGATTCTTCTAGTGTTTGTTGAATGGGGGACACCACAAACATACACACACACACACACACACACACACACACACACCAAACATCTGAGTTAGTTTACATGATTATGGAAGTTAGCTATGAAATTCTAAAATATAGGGCAATTCATAAGAAAGAACAGAGAATGAAAACACTTGAAAAGATGTAAAATTTCTTCTTTATGAAAAAATTCAATTTAGCTGATAAGGCCTTTCAATTAACTGGTTAAGGCCTAAATGTGCTGATTGACAGTAATGTTCTTAAACTCAATTAATTGTAGCTATCAGTCATATGTACACACAATAGGGACAATGTCTAGACTAGTGCTTTATGGTACAGCATGGTTGTCTGCCAAGCTGACATGTAAAACTGATTATCAAACTTCTGAAGCCAGTATTCATAGCTGAGTTCTGTCCAGATCAATAAGCTGGAAGAAGGCTTGTTGATAGCAATCCTCACAGGTGTTTTTTGTTTCCTTATTGGTTTTACACTGTTGTTTTCCATGTTCTTTTTTTTCCTTTTTTTTTAAATTATTTTCTATATTCTTTGTTTACATTTCAAAGGCTTTCCCCTTTCCAGTTCCCCCCTCACCATCTTGAAGCCCAAACTAGTGACAACTAAAATAGTCCTTTTCTAAAAAATCAAGTATTAAAAATTAGTATATGAAAAAACGAGTTTCCCTGACCCCACCCCCATCCCCCTGCTGAATAGGCTGCATTCTCTTGGAACGCTCTACAGAATGAGGTTCTGGTGACCCGAGTCTCATTTGCTCCTTAGTTCTCTTGCCTACCCATCCCGTAGCCAGCAGTTCTACTCTGTCCTGTGCAAGGAAAGTGCTGCCACTGGCACCATGCCCTACCCATACCCAGCACTGACCTTGGAGCAGAAAAAAAAAAAAAGAGCTGTCTGACATTGCTCATCGAATTGTGGCTTTAGTTAAGGGCATCCTGGCAACAGACGAGTCCAGTGGAAGCATAGGCAAGCACTTGCAGTCTATTGGGACAGAGAACACCAAGAAGAACAGGAGCTTCTATCGCCACATGCTGCTGACTGCTGATGACCGTGTGAATCCCTGCACTGGGCATTTGTGTGGGAGAGTGATGATCCTCTTCCCACTTCTAGGAGACACTGTGCCAGAAGGCAGACGATGGACGTCCCTTTTCCCAAATTATAAAGTCCAAAGGTGGTGTTGTGAGCATTAAGGTAGATAAGGGCGTGGTGCCCCTGGCAGGAACCAAAGGCGAGACCACTACCCAAGGGCTGGGTGGGCTGTCTGAATGGTGTGCCCAGTATAAGAAGGATGAAGCCTACTTTGCCAAGTGGCGTTGTGTGCTAAAAACTGGGGAACATACTCCTTCAGTTCTTGCCATAATGAAAAATGCCAATGTTCTGGCCTGTTATGCCAGCATCTTCCAGCAGAATAGCATTGTACTCATTGTGGAGTCTGAAATCCTTCCCGATGGGGACTGTACTGGCTAGTTTTGTCTGTCAACTTGACACAGGCTGGAGTTATCATAGGAAAAGGAGCTTCAGTTGGGGAAGTGCCTCCATGAGATCCAGCTGTGGGGCATTATCTCAATTAGTGATCAAGTGGAGAAGGGCCCCTTGTGGGTGGTGCCATCTGGGCTGGTATTCTTGGGCTCTATAAGAGAGCAGGCTGAACAAGCCAGGGGAAGCAAGCCAGTAAGAAACATCCCTCCATAGTCTCTGCATCAGCTCCTGTTTCCTGACCTGCTTGAGTTCCAGTCCTGACTTCCTTTGGTAATGAACAGCTGTGTGGAAGTGTAAGCTGAATAAACCCTTTCCTCCCCAACTTGCTTCTTGGTCACGATGTTTGTGCAGGAATAGAAACCCTGACTAAGACAGGGACCATGACTTGAAGTGCTGCCAGTATGTAACTGAGAAGGTACTGGTGGCTGTCTACAAGGCTCTGAGCGACCACCATGTCTATCTGGAAGGTACACTGCTGAAGCCCAACATGGTCACCCCTGGCCATGCTTGCACCCAGAAATTTTCCAACGAAGAGATTGCCATGGCAACAGTCACAGCACTTCATCAAACAGTGCTCCCTGCTGTCCCTGGGGTCACTCTCCTGTCTGGAGGGCAGAGTGAGGAAGAGGCCTCCATCAACCTCAACCCTATCAACAAGTGTCCCCTGCTGCAGCCCAGGGGCCTTGATTTTCTCCTATGGCTGAGCCCTGCAGGCCTCTGCTCTAAAGGCCTGGGGTGGGCAGAAGGAGAAACTGAAGGCCACCCAGGAGGAGTACATCAAGAGAACCCTGAACAGCAGCTTTGCTTGTCAAGGAAAATATACCCCAAGTGGTCAGTCTGGAGCCAAAGCCCCATGAATCTCTCTCCATCTCTAACCATGCCTCCTAACTAGAGCTGATCTAAGGCCCCTACATACCCACTTGCTAATGAAGAGGGGCCTTCAGGCTCTTTTCCATCACTCTTGCTGCCCATGTGAGTGGTGTGTGGTGTTGTCTGTGACTGCTAGTTCTGCCATCGCTCCCAGTCCACTGACAATAAACAACTATTAAGGGGGGTGAAATACTGGGTTTCATTCTGGATGTTTTGCATCCTTTGTTCTTATGGGCTCTCCTCATCTCACTCTCCCACCTTTCTGCCCATCTTCAGCCAGGCCTCACCCTACCCTCAAAAGCCCACGTTCTGGGTTGGTTTTTTTTTCATGTTGCATGTATTCTAATACACTCTTTTGTTCCCTACCAATCTCTCCTTAAGATCTTTCCACCTTTCTTGATCCCCTTTAAATTTTATCACTTGCACAGTGATTGGAGTTCATATAAAAATAGCTAATGAATCGTGCAGTTAATATGTGGGTAATATACAGGTGGCTAGAGTTCTCAGTATTGGGTGATACCTCAATTACACAATGAGAAAATGGTTAGGACAAAAGAGGAGACAATCGAACACGGAGGAGAGAGGAGAGCACTTCACTACTTTGATGTGGAGAATCTTTGCATCATGGTTGGAAAAAATTGCCCATAGGAAATGAAATGCTATCAGAAATAATCTATCCTTTGAGAATTGTTTTTTTTGTCTATACATATCACCAAGGAGAAAATAATATCCTAAATAAGTCCACAAATTTGAACATTGTGACATGAAATTTAAAAGAAACATTAAGGTTATTATTTTATGTGTGTGGTGCATTCACATGTGTGTGTGTGTTTGTGTGTGTGTGTGTGTGTGTGTGTGTGTGTGTGCATGTGGAGGCCAAAGGAGGATGTCAGGTGGTATGATAGATATTATTTTGGGCTGTATTATTCCACTTATACTATATAGTTCCCAAATAAAAGACACAAAATCTTTTATATTTATAGTAAGTCTTAAAGCACTAGAGCTGAGCAGATATCACACCTCTATGTTATTTTGTCTACTTCGCTGTCAATAACCCCAAGATATCACTTGCCATATACTACCTGGGCCACTCCTACTCCAACAGGCCAGCCCTTATGGCTGTGCACTCAAGATGCACCTACCCCATAGTGACCTCTTCCTTCTTCCTACCTCCCCTCCTAGGCCCAGCCTGGGACCCCAGGCCTGGGAACCTTGACTCTGCTCCCCTCTCTTCTGCCCAGCCCAGGCTGTAGGAAGCTCTATTAGCCAATCAAAGATACCTTGGGTGGGGTCAAGGTTACACACAAAAGCTGTCTACATGAATATCTCATCTTGGAACAACCAGATCATGGGATACAGAATTCAGCATTTGAATTCAAGCAGCACTAGAACAGCCCTCTAGAGTCAGGCATCCATCTCTATCACTTTCTGCTATGTTCCCTTAAGACAAGGTCTCTCTGTGAGCTGAGAGATACAGCGGTGGCCAGCAAGACCTAATGATCTTCCTGTCTCTGCTTCTCACAGTGTTACAGTCACAGACTTTTTATGTGGTGCTGGGGATTTGTACACAGCAAGTTATGTTTGTGTAGCAAGCACTGTTACCCACTGAGCCATCTTCCTCTCCACTACAGAAAAATTGTTAATAGATAATAATCTCTAAGCCCCGTGCTGTCTTTTGCTTTTCAGAAAAGAATTGGTAAAGATAATTATAAACACATCATAGAATGACGCCAATGTCACAAGCCCCCATTAATTTAAAGGAAAGGAGTCTTAGTCAAGTGAGGAAACATTACTAAGATACATTAGCATGGGATACATGTTGACATTTGTTTGTAATATGCAATAAGGTCTAGGAATGTTACACTTCCTGCCGCCAGATAGCCGGTGATTAAATTCTGTCAAGAAGACCGTTGTTTTATTGGGTGGGTGGAGAGACGAATGCGGACGGGGCAATAGCCTGTAAAGGAAGGCAGTGGAGTCAATATGAGTCATCTGAAAAGGATCGCAAGGAGCATGAGACGATTTCATCATGAGCAGGGCTAGCTGGTGCCATCATCAGGACCTGAGGGGTGACCCATTCTTGTTTCAAAAGTTCCAGAAAGCATCATGCAGAGAGTTTCTTCCACCTAACTTTCTCACCCTCCTTTATTTGTTACCCTCCAGAAACATAAGTGATGGGTACATCTGCAGACCCCATAAACATGGTCTTTTCTTTCTGACTTCTATAGAAATACCAGTAGCAATGATCTCTCCAAAATTTTCTCCTTGAAGATAATATCTCCTTACATTGACTTCTTTCTTCTCTGCCTGAATACCATTACAGTGTGTCTCTCTATTGGGGACTGGAATAGCAGGGTTGTTGGGCATAGCACTGAATGTGGACTCGGACTCTCTTGGATTTATGTCCTACTTCCACGTGTCTGAACTTGGCTTTCCTCATCTATAGAGTATGAACAGCAATGTCAAAGAGATTAGTAAAACAAAAATCGAGAAGAGTCCTTTGTCAACTCTAAGCATACATATACCTGTGTTCTCTGTGTTCTCAGTGGAGGTAGAAAAACACAGAACACAAGAAAAAGAATAAGCAAAATGGATTAGGAAACTTTGCTTTGAGGCTTGGGGCAATTTTGTTGTTGTTTCTGAGCGAAGGCAATGTTCTTTTGTGAGCTGCAAACAATCCTGATGAAGGCCAGGGAAGAGCAGTGCTACTGATGTGTCTGGATCTGCAAGCTTTGAAGTCAAATTAGACAGCAGGAAGCCCATTGCTACCCTCAATCTTGAAAGGCTTGGAAAATGACCCAACATTACCTTTAGCTCCTCCACAGAAGTCTCCATCTATCTGCTTATTTTTTTTTAATTATGTCTGATTTACCTAAAGCATGAGTCACGAAGCTAAACAAACTCAGCCTATGGAAGTATGTGACATTTCATTTGCTGGTTTTAGAACACAACAGTGAAGCTGTGAATGTGCATCACCAAGGTGTTTGAATACATTCTTTTAAAATGCATTATTTTTTATGTCTGCATAAAAAAGTGAGGCCATGGTCAGTTTTGGTTTTCAAAACTTAGTTTCAAAACTCAACAAACATATATTAGTATTGCCATTGTATTGAGTTTAATAAGGCTTTGTGCGGTTGTCTCTGATTTTGATCAGGGTGGTAGCAGGTTGATAATGAGCCATAGCATGAGTAAAAGTCTCTGTGGGTCATAGTTGTGTGATAGTCATCTGTATGAGGGTAGGTATTTTCCTCCATAAAGTGGAATAATATATGTTTTTCTGAAATGTAGCTCTCCCCAGAAATTGTCTTTAGTCTCTAATTCTTGCCAGAGTTAATCACATTCCGAATTCTGTAGTTTCTAAGGCTCACTGGTTTCAAATTACAGCTCTGTTATGGCTACTCCCTTTTAGAAACTCTAGGGGGAAAATTTTTCCTTTGAAATTTTCATTGGGGAGTGTGGATTTTTTGAGACAAGGTTTCAAGTATCCCACACTGGCCTCAAACTCGGTATGTAGCTGCGAATTGACCTGAACCTCTGACTCTCCAGCCTTCACCTTCCAGCTTGGGCTTACAGGGCGCGCATCAATGTGCCTTGTTTTATGCAGGGCTGGGAATTTAACTCACTGGGGATTTAACGCGGGGCTTCACACACACTAGGCAAGTGTCTCCCAATTGAGGGCCAATCTCCCTCAGTCTTGCTTTGGCTCTTTCCGCCATCCTCAAAGGCATCAGGATAGCATTCTTTAATAATTCTTTCATTGTCAAATCACACTCCTCAATTCTGCTTCTATATTTAGAGTTCCTTGTGATTACATTTTGCCTATCCAGGTAATTCAGAATAAACTCTCTCCCATTAAAATACCAGTTTACTAAAACCTTAATTGTAACTTTAACTTATTTTCTCTTTTCCATGTAACATACCATATTCCTGGGTTCTGAGAATAAAGTTCAGAACATTTTGGTGGCCCATTATACACACACACACACACACACACACACACACACACACTTAAAAAGTTTTACAGTTTCAGAATGTGTGAAAAATAATATAGAAAGCTCGTATTTCTTCCTTTTTATTAGATATATTCTTTAATTACATTTCAAATGTCCTCTTTCCTGGTTCCCCCAGCCAAAAATCCCCTAATCCATCCACCATGCCCCATCCCCCTGCTCACCAATCCACCCACTCCTGCTTCCCTCTCCTGGCATTCCCCGTACTGGGGAATCTAGCCTTCTCAGACACAAGGACCTCTCCTCCCTTTGATGCCCAACAAGGCCATCCTCTGCTGCATGTGTATCTGGAGCCATGGGTCCCTCCATGTGTACTCTTTGGTTGGTGGTTTAGTCCCTGGGAGCTCTGGGAGTACTGGGTGGTTCAAATTGCTGTTCCTCCAATGTACTACAAACCCCTTTGGTCCTTTCAGCTCCTTGGGTCCTTTCTCTAGCTCCTCTACTGGGGACCCCCAGTGCTCAGTTCAATGGCTGGCTGAGTGTCCCCTCTGTATTTGTTATGCACTGACAGAGCCTCCCAGGTGACACCTATATCAAGCTCCTGTCAGTAAGCACTTGTGGGCAACCACAATAGTGTCTGGGTTTTGTAACTGCATATGGGATGGATCCCTAGGTGTGGCAGTCTCTGGATGGTCAGACTCTGCTCCACACTTTGCCTAATGTTAGTATTTTATGTTACCATGGCAAGTTTGTCACAAGAGATAATACTGGTATACTACTACTAATGAGATGACATTTCATTAGATTTTTGTCAGGGCTTTCACTAATGACTTTTCTGTGTTTCAGAATCCAATGTAGGATACTATGTTGTATTTAGAAAATTACTGCTTTGATAACAGTTTTATAATTTCTATGACAAAATCTTGATTCAGTAAACTAATTTATTTCAAAATTTCCCATAGAGACAAAACGGATGGAAGTCTAAACACATAGATCCTTTATACTTTAAACACTCTTATTTTCTCTCTGCTTCTTTTTAATGCTCCTAGGCTCTGGGATGAAGAATGAAGAAACATAAAATAATCCCCTGCCCCCGAGTAGCTGACACGTTAGTGGGGGTGCCATAAGGAAAGCACAGACAATAAACAAAACAATTAGCTAGAAGCAATAACTTGCAGAATGAAATGAAATAATAGAATTCAATAAATGAAATAAAGAAAATAAGACAGTTAGATAAAATAAAATGCAAAACAGGGAAGAATATGGAGGATGCTAGGTGCTTTGGGAGCAATTTCAAATAATGTGCTCACATATATAAAGCCAAAAAGAAATGATGGAATGAGCCACAGACGCACATAAGGGAAGATGGCTACAGGTGGAGAAAATAGTTTGAACCCAGGGTCTAAGACTTCCCAATAGGTTAGAGAAAGAACAGAGGCCATGGTTGCTCAAAGCAAGTAAATGAGGCCAGACTGGTAATTAAATGCACCTCTATCACAGAGAGCATCACTGAAAAGACTTTGGCATTGAGGGATATAAAAACCCTACACAACTGGAAAGTTAAAGCAGACACATGATATGACTTGATCATATGCAAAATCAATTCTGGATGTGCTGTGTGGAAAAGAAATCCTAATGGGGCCATGTGTTCAGGGAAACCTGGGTAGGAGGCCATTGTAACCTATGAAAGAAATAATATACTGAGGGCTTTAACTGGGCTTGAGGGGGTGTTAGGAAAGGATGATTCCATTATTTCTTGGAAGGAAGGTGACATGAAGTTTCTGGTAGTGAGTATGACTTTGGAAATGAATGGTTGAACTGGGGTCAATCGAAAAGGATTATCTACATGCGTTATTGAGGCCACCAAGATTTAAGATAGATGGAATGTGGCAGCGAATGAAGGTGAGTATGTAGTGCTAAAGTACGTAGAAAACCAGGAGTCATTGGATAGCCTCAATGAAGGGGTAGTAAGTGGACCGCACTGACATCACAAGATGGAGGATGGTGTACAGTTAACAAGGAAAAACAAGGAGGACCCAGATGTAGTAGTGTGAAGAGTTGGGTTAGAAAAGGAAATAGTTGTCATTTAAGAAGGCAACAGGGGAGAGGATGTCCTCAAGGGAGACTTGAGTCTTAGAGTAAATGGAGAAGGAAAACTTCAAAGAGTAGAATAAGATTATAGAGAGAGTTTATGGAGGAGAGCTGTAGAGAAGATAGTGTCAGCAGAAGTGGCTGTAAGAAAAAGGACTTTGATCAGTAGCAGTAGGTCCTAGAATTAGCAAGGAAAGTCTTCATGTGTCAGAGAAGCAGAACTCATCAGAAAGACAGAGCTTGGTGTCTGTCTTTTAAATCCACCTAACAGTCCTTGTCTGGATTATTCCAAAATTCTTTGGGCTTTGGTCTCTTTTCCAAGTTATCCTTTGTTCTGGCAGAGGAGCGTTGGCTGGCTGGCAGGTCCACTTCTAGGGGTAAATCCATCAATTGTCTGCCCATTTAGTCCCCTGTAAATTTGGTTAGTGTGAATCAGTTCCCTGAAGCCTGACCACTTCTGTGTGAATGCCATACAAATCAAGTTTCCGAATTTCTTAGCCTGAAAACCAGACAGTGACACTCATGATGACCCCAGTAATATGGCCCAGCCTGAAGCGATGATGTCTGCTTCCCCACAGATTTACCTTATTTCACTTCTACTGAAAACAGGTGAAGAATAGAATGCAGCTCAACCCATTATCATCCCTCACTGCTCAGACAGCAAAACCTGTTGACTATAGACTGATACTTGCTAATATTTGATATCAGATTTCCATATTTATAAAAGTATGAAATGAGGAACTTTGGAGTTATATGGTTTGGCAATTACTTTGATGAAGTGCATAGACATGCCCCTTGCTACTTGAAAAACCCAGCATTGGTCGTTAAGGAATCTTGGTTGGCTAAGAGAATCAGAACAATGATGGATTGGAGTTCTCTCTCTTAAATGCCTTAAGTCGATTTTTTCTTTTTTAGAGAAGTAGTTCTTGACTGAAGTATAAGGAGCAAATAGGTTCATCAAGCATTATGGTCTGCAGGAATGAATATTTGGCTTCTCTTTCAATATAAAGTCATCAGTACTATAAAGAAGATGCGCTATTTCCTCCCCTGTGAAGGAACTGTTTTATTAGTTGTCTGGAGGATCAAAGAAAAGTTAACAAATGCAGTCATCTCAGATTTTTTTATACCATTAAGGAAAGGAAAGATAACCATTTAAACGTTTTTGTCCTCTTCCTCCTCCTGCTCACCAAACTCCTCCATTTCATCATTCTTCTCCTTCTCCATCCTCTCCCCTCCCGCTCCTGTGTGTGTTAGTGTGTGAGTATGTGTGTGTGTGTGTGTGTGTGTGTGTGTGTGTGTTTAGTTTACATTATCATTGTGTTAAAAATTAAATCATCAGCAGTCATAGTAGTTCATATTTATAATCCCAACATTCAGGGCACCGTGGAGAATGAAATGGCCATGACATAGACATTCTGGACTACATAGTGACTCCTAGACCAGTATGGGTGACTGAGTAAGATTCTATCTGAAAACCCAAAATTAAGTTTTTAAATTAAAATAAATACATAGGTAAAATATAATCATAAGCCTGGAGAGTACTTAGAAATATCAACATAAATGAAATTACGAGGGAAAACAATCCAAATAATGCTGTGGCCACCGTGAACCTGAGCAGAAGGTAAGTAGCATGCCCCAAACCCTTGCTCAGATCCTCGGCATCAATCCACCTCCAGAGCATCGGCTCTGAGGCTCCTTTTATCTTTCTGTTGCCATGACATTCGGGCTATAATTTCTATCCTTAGTAAACCTCACAATACAAAATGGCTTCCAGAGGCTACAACCTTCTTGTCCATGATCCACACAGAGAAATGGAGAAAATAGAAGGAAAAATAAGACAAACCCTCCTCCCAGACTGTCAATTCTATTTCAGGGGGCTTTAAAATGCCTTTAGAAAGTCTCATGCAGTTTTTATTTTAAGGTCACTGGACAGAACTTGACTAGATAAAAACACTTAACAAGAAAAATTGAAGAATAGACTGCTTACTCCTACCATCAGTGTACTCTGCTAATATTTTCTTATTTAAATTGTTTTCCTACAATATATTTTGATATTCTTCATGTCTCTCAACTCTACCAAGATCCTCCCCATGTGCCTACCCACCTGACTTCTGACTACATTTTCTATCTCCCCCTCCCCCCTTTGTGTGTGTGTCTCAAAAATGAAAATAAAAACAAAGAAAACCCCAAATATGACAAAAATTAAAAACAAAAGAACCAAATCAAAAAAGGTGCACACACACACACACAACACACACACACACACACACACACACACACACACACACACACAGAGAGAGAGAGAGAGAGAGAGAGAGAGAGAGAGAGAGAGAGAGAGAGAACCTGTTCTGCAGTATACTTAATATAACCAGTGATAGCCTTTGGATAACCTGCTAATATTTGAAGTTTTCTTCCAGAGGGAAAATGGTAAAGCAGATTTAGCTTATGCAATTAGCAGGCTCTTCAATGAACTTTGGTCCTGGGCAAAATTCAAGAATGAGAGCAAATACATAGTAGTATGTTTTATTATTCATGTGCCCCGTGGAATACATAAGGGTATACTAACGTTTAATGTAATATAATAACGACAATGACATGACTTATGAGAAACCAGTGATAAATGTTTAACACCTGGCTCTCCAGGGAAGAGCTTGGTTTGCATCACAGAACTCATACCCACTATGGTAGTCATTGAACTACTAAGAGTATAGCACCGAAGAGAGTTAGAAAGAAGTGCTAACACTTGGCACTGTGAGCTGGTATGACCTGCTTGCACAGCATTGCAGGAAACAATGGTGGATATTAAGGACTTAGGGCACAGCCTTCAGCTAGCTCTAAGTAACTGCTAATGCCTGCCACTCAGCAAATACAATTCATGAGAATCTGGGTATAAACATCTCTGATGAGTTGCCCACACCACAGTGAATAGCCCCACATTCGTGTGCATAAGGTCAGCACTAGTTGGACCCAAGGAGGCCATTAATGACAACAATGATGATGACAATAATAGCAGAAATAAAAGACATGAGGTTGGGGAGTACTGAAGGGAGTTGGAGGGAGATAGTGGGGGTGGATGTGGTAAAAATACACTGAATTCTTGTATGAAATTCCCAAATAACTGAAAATATTATGAAAATGATAATAGTAAAAGAAAAGAAAAAATGATATGATGGCTTAAGAGATGACAAGAAGGGATGGAGAGGCCAGAGGGTTAGGGTTGGAATTCGTTACTTTTTTCATACTTGGCTCAAAATACCTGACCAGAAGCAGCTTCAGGAAGGAAGAGTTGTTCCTTGGAGCTTGAGGGGCTGCAGTCCATCACAGTAGGAACAGCATGGGTGGCAGGCACCTCCATGGATGCCAGACAGACAGACTCCTCATCTTCTTGCATCTCAGTGGACTAAGAAGCAGTGAAGCGATACCAGGCTGTAAACCCTCAAGCTCTATCCCTTCCCCAAACTAGGCCACACCCCTCAAGTTTCCACAGAGCTGGCCAGATATTCAAACACATGAATTGCTGGGGGACATATTATAGTCAAACCATGAGAGTGATATGATGCTTGGAAGTTTATTCATTCTACCTATTTGTGGAATAATATATACAGAAGTGGTTAAGATTTTAAGGTGACCAGTAATAAAATAGAAATTAGATCTCTGACATTCAAGCTAACAAAGAACAAGCAATGGATATACAAGCACAATGAATGCAGTAGGTGTGTATCAAAGCATTAAGCATTTTAGAGTATTATGCATAATGCTACTAGTTATACCACCAAGTGACTAGAATTATATACTGTATTTTTATTCATTTTTAACCTACCCTCAAACAAAAATGACTTTATAAATAAATCTTCACTTGCAGTGATCTCCAAAAATACAGTATTCCCTTTGAAAATATTTACATACTATACCACATGAACTGTCAGAGAGGTCTTAAGAGTAGCAACAATTATCTCCTTCCTAGTGAAAGATCTGTATGACAAGAACTTCAGGTCTCTGAAGAAGGAAATGGAAGAAGACCTCAGAAAATGGAAAAATCTTCCATGCTCGTGGGTTGGCAGGATTAATATAGTTAAAATGGCCATCTTGCCAAAAGCAATATACAGATTCAACATAATCCCCATCAAAATCCCAACTCAATTCTTCATAGAGTTAGAAAGAGCAATTCTCAAATTTATCTGGAATAACAAAAAACCCAGGATAGCTGAAACTATTCTCAACAGTAAAAGAACTTCTGGGAGAATCAGTATTCCGGACCTCAAGCAATACTACAGAGCAATAGTGTTAAAAACTGCATGGTATTGGTACAGTGACAGGCAGGTGGATCAATGGAATAGGATTGAAGACCCAGAATTGAACCCACACACCTATGGTCACTTGATCTTCAACAAAGGAGCTGAGAACATCCAGTGGAAAAAATGATAGCCTTTTCAACAAATGGTGCTAGTTCAATTGTAGGTCAGCATGCAGAAGAATGCGAATTGATCCAGTCTTATCTCCTTGTACTAAGCTCAACTCCAAGTGGATCAAGGACCTCCACATAAAACCAGACACACTTGAACTAATAGAAAAGAAACTGGGGAAGAGCCTTGAGGACATGGGCACAGGGGTCCTGAACAGAACACCAATAGCTTATGCTCTAAGGTCAAGAATTGACAAATGGGACCTCATAAAATTACAAAGTTTCTGTAAGGCAAAGGACACTGTCAAAAGGACAAAATGGCAACCGACAAATTGGGAAAAGATCTTCCCCAACCCTACATCCAACAGAGGGCTAATATCCAATATATACAAACAACTCAAGAAGTTAGACCCCAGAAAACCAGATAACTCTATTCAAAAATGGGATACAAAGCTATACAAAGAATTTTCACCTGAAGAACTTCAGATGGCTGAGAAGCAGCTTAAGAAATGTTCAACATTAGAGAAATGCAAATCAAAACAACCTGAGATTTCACCTCACACCAGTCAGAATGGCTAAGATTAAAAACAGGAAACAGCAGGTGTTGGCGAGGATCTGGAGAGAAAGGAACACTCCTCCACTGCTGGTGGGAATGCAAGCTGGTACAACCACTCTGTAAATCAGTCTGGCGGTTCCTCAGAAAACTGGACACAACACTTCTGGAGGACCCTGCTATACCACTCCTGGGCATATACCCAGAGGACTCCCCAGCATGCAATAAGGACACATGCTCCACTATGTTCATAGCAGCCTTATTTGTAATAGCAAGAAGCTGGAAAGAACTCATATGTACCTCAATGGAGGAATGGATACAGAAAATGTGGTATATTTACACAATGGAATACTACACAGCAATTAAAAATAATGAATTCATGAAATTCTTAGGCAAATGGTTGGAGCTTGAAAATATCCTTCTAAGTGAGGTAACAAAAGAGCACACATGGAATGCAGTCACTGATAAGTGGATATTAGCCCAGAAGCTCAGAATATCCAAAACACAACCCACACATCAAATCATTCCCAAGAAGAAGGAAGGAGAGGGCCTGGGTCCTGGAAAGGCTTGATGCAGCATTGTAGGGGATTGCCAGGACAGAGGAGTGGGAGAGGGTTGATTGGGCAACTGGTGGAGGGAAGAGGACTTATGGAACTTAGAGGGGGGAACCGGGAAAGAGAAAATCATTTGGAATGTAAACAAAGAATATAGAAAAAAAAAGAAAAAGAAAACAGAAACCCCAAGAATATATCTGTAAGACAAAGATCCAGAAAATCTAGAAGACTAAATCCATCTCTCAAAGAATTCATTACCACCTCATTCTCCCAAGACATATGCCCCCATAACTAGTGCCTATGATCTTTCTTTGCCTGTATGAGTGTCTCATTTGAAATGGTTGGGTTTCTCCAATGTAGAAGCCAGAGAATTGCTTCCCCAGCCTCTTTGTTATGAGGACATGGTCATGTGGCTGGATTTAGTCATATTCTCCTGCATAACTCTGGGAAAGGGGAAAGAAGCACCTTGCAAATATCTACCAATGCTAGTGGTAGATGCATACTGTTTGCTAGAAGTAGCAGTGGTAGGGGATGAGCCTCCAGGACTGAGCATCTGGGGCAGAAAGACCTTTGTGGGAGAAATTCTACAGTGGCAACTAATGCTGCTCATTATGTAGCCAATGGGTTTGCTTATCTATCTTGTCAGAGTATCGGTGTTTTATCTGAAATAAATAAGGTCAATTGTTGTTTTAGACTAATGAAAAATATTTTTTTCTTTTTTCAACCAGAAGTTATGTCTCTCACACATTAGCCACATGGCAAAATACACAACCAAGAATATAAAATAATTCCAGTATTTGTCAGTGAATTAAATCTCACTGTTACTTTTAGATTGTGTCAAAAATGTTGCATGAACAGTTTATAAGTTACATAAAGTTAAAATGAAGTGGCAATGATAGTTTGGTAATTAATATTTGGAAAAACAGGAAACAAATTGAAGTTAAAACCGCATAGAGAACTAGAGCTAGGACCTTGAGTGTGCATGAAGAAGGAAACCCTGACACTATCTGAATAAGTATCCAATTAAAAGAGCTAAAAGAATAACAGGAAAACCTTCTGAGGGGTAGATGATAATATAATTCAATTTTCAAAATCAGAAGTCTAATTAAGGATAAGGAAAAATAGGTCCATGCAAAAAAATTTTAAAGAAAAAGGAGGTCCTCTCAAAAGAGGAGAGTGTTTAGTAGAACGATTGAAAGTGGAAAATTTGAAACATTTTCAGAGAGCGGAGAATACGTTTTTATAGCTTTGACTCTTGAAATCATGTTGACATTTTAGACATCCTGAAAGTGAAATAAAATTAGTAAGAATGAGAACACCCTTAAAATGGCACACAAATATAGATGGAAAGAGTTATTTGCCAAACTGACCACATAACCAACTCAGAAGAAAACAAAGCCGAATGGAAGTAACCTGTGACCACGCCCCCATCCCTCTAAGGAGAAAGGCGACTGACTGGATGTCCACGGACCTTAAATCTTTCCTGGTTGTTTGTAGTGGTGATGGTATAGCAATTTTGAAGCTATTTTGTGTGTGCTTGTGAGACTGAGCAAATGAGTGATTAGATTAATGTTGTTGGGAGCCAGAGTTCTCACAGTGAGAGAGGTAGGACAGATCTTTGGAATAGGAGAAGAAAAGGAAGAAGCCTGTGGTGTTGGATTGGAATTAGAGACATTGAGATGAACTCATCCCCAATTCTGCTCTATGGAGGCGGCTACAAGTAGGAACCCGCCCTAGCACTGAGCACAGAGCTTGCCAAGATTTTGTTCTCTCAGTCACTTGCCTCAGCAAATGGAGGAGGAGAGGATTCTGGGATTGGAGCTAAGGAAGTTTGAAGTAAACAGGTAACGTCTTGTTGTGCCAAGATGTAGTGCAGTGATCAAGAATGGCCATGGGAGACAGCTTGAAAGGCTCCTGCTTTCCAGTTTGAAACCATTTTACCCTCAAAATCTGCAAAGTAATAGATGTAACAAATAGACTCTAAGAAATTAGACTCATAAGTCTAAACTAATACAAAAAACTAAAGTCAAAGGAAAAAAACATAATAAATCAAATAAGCCAAGCTGTCAGCTATTTGACAATGGGATTGATTTGTCCTCCCTAAAAGGAATGTCATGAATCAGACTTGATAGTTCAGCCAGTGATCTCAGCAAGAAGGAATGCTGAGGCAAGAGAACTACAAGTTCTGTGCCTGCCTGGATTACAGACAGAGATGAAGGCCAATGTGGGCAGCACAAGGAGACTGTTTCAAAGCAGAATAATAATAATAATAATAATAATAATAATAATAATGAAAGAAGAAAAAGGACCATGAAAAAATAGAGTCTAGAATATGTGAGAACCTCGCTTACAGTTTTGGAGGTTTAGTTCATTATCATCATCATGGCTGGAAACATGGAGGCATGCAGGCAGGCACGTTTGTAGAGAAGGAACTGAGAGTTCTACATCTGGATCTTCAGGCAGCAGGAGACTATGTGCCACACTGGGTGTAGCTTGAGCATAGGAGACCTCAAAGCCAGCCCCCACAGTGACACACTTCCTCCAAGACGGCCACACCTCCTAATAGTGACACTCCCTACAGGCCAAGCATTTACACACATGAGTGTATGCAGGGCTTTCCGATTCAAAGCACCACACTCAAGATCCACATGATTGAGTTACAAAAAGAAGCTGATGAAATTAGCAGGAGAGAGCTAGTTGGGGAAAGGAAGAGGATCGGTGGGAGGAAAAGGGGGCAAGGGAGGCTGATGGGTATGAATGTGATCAACATACATTAAATACATATATAAAGCATCCTACTGGAGAATGGTAGTATTTGTTGTTGTTTCTACAGATAGCGAGCAACCAAGACTCTCTGTGATGCCACTAATAGCTTTGTCAGCTCCTGCGTATTTTATCCTTCCACCTTGGTTTCTGGCATTAGCAACTATGCACTGAAGCTTTCCCAGTCTTTTGGAATCAATGATTCATTTTCTTAAATTCCTGGATAATAATCTGTAGTGGTAAAGCTTGTCAACATGATGGAATTTATAGTCTTCCTATGAATTGCTCATTAACAAAAGAACACACATGGAATGCAGTCACTGATAAGTGGATATTAGCCCAGAAGCTCTGAATACCCAAGACACAATTCACATATCAAATGATTCCCAAGAAGAAGGAAGGAGAGGGCCCTGGTCCTGGAAAGGCTTGATCCAGCAATGTAGGGGATCGGATCGCCAGGAAAGAGAAGTGGGAGGGGGTTGATTGGGGAACTGGTGGAGGGAAGAGGGCTTATGGGACTTACGGGGAGGGGGAAACCGGGAAAGGGAAAATCATTTGGAATGTAAACAAAGAATATAGAAAATTAAAAATAAATAAATAAAATTTTAAAAAAAAGAAAATGAAACTCTGGACCTGTCTGTGAAGTGTTATCTGGATTAGGTTAATTAAGATGGAAAGATTCACCCTAAATGTGAGAGACACCATTGAATGGACTGGGGTCCTAGAGTGCATTAAAAAAAAAAGAGAGAGAGAGAGAGAGAGAAAGCAAGCGGAGCATCAGTCTTCATCTCTGTGTGCTGGGGATGCAATGTCACCAGCTCCCTTGAGCCCCTGCTGCCATGACTTCCTCACCATGATGGACTGTACTCAAACTCTGAACCAGAATTTTTAAATGTCGTACTGAAACCCGTTGCTATGTGTAATTCATGGACGCTTATGAAAAGCTTTTTAATCATAAAGACATAACATTTGAAGGGAGTTTACGTGTTATTTTGTGTGTGTGTGTGTGAGCTCTCCTTGGTCTCAGGTTGAACATGTGGTGCTGAGGTTTACTTCTACCAAACCGTTTTGTTGTGAGACTCAAGTCAACACGGTAGGAAACTGAAAGCCTTGGATCCACATAGAACAGCAGCAACAAAAAACAAATGAAACGAAAGCAAGGGAAGTGCACTAAATGGAGAAATCAGGGCTGTCTCAGTGCATCTGGGGCATTGGCCTGCATTTGTCTTTGCTCCTCGGCAATGCTTACCTTCTGTGGACACATTTTATCTAGCTTGGGAATAGAGAGGAAAACCCAAAAGGCGGATGGTGGCACTCCCTAAGCTTTTCTGTTGGATATTCACTCTACCTTGAAATGGTTTATGTAACCAAGAAATTATCTCTTATTTAAAGGGGTGGTGACTCATGTAGAGGTATAAATACATAATTACTCCTCGGCTTTAATGACATTTCCAAAAAAGTGCTTCTGATTTTTCTAAGCCAGAGCACGGTGCCCTCCTGACAGCATTTGTTTTTCTTTGCCTCATTTCCCATCTCCTCCCTGCTAAGCATGAGCTCGAAGGGAGCAGATACTAGATCTGCCTCATTCATCATGGTCCCAAGTCAGTGCTCACATAGTAGGCACTCAATGAACATATGTTTAACGTCTCTTCTTGAAAAGAGTTAATTGAACAAAACCCCTTACTGAAAGAAGTGCTCTCTTTTTCAACAAACATTTTGGAAGCACTTAATGATTCTTAGTGATTTTTTTTGCTTCACTGTATGAGGGCTTTAGGAATCATTCCAGAAATTTCCAATTTCTGACACAATCCAGTCTCTAGGCTGACGGCTGGGAAGGGAGTGTTCACAGAGTCTCTCTGCCACCTTTTGGCAGCACCCGGAAACTACAGTATCTCTGTCGCTCCCCCTGGCCTTGAGACTGGAGTACAAGTTCACTTGCCCTGTAACCCTGGAGCCCAAGTGTCCTCTTTCAGCCATTTCAGGAAGGCTCATTGAACACACATTGTTTACCAGGTTCTGTGCCAGGAGCTGGAGTTACAGCTCTGAGAATGCAAGCGTGGCTCTTGCCCTCAAGGCGTTTATAGTCGGCTTTAAACAGGGAGAGGATAGTTCTGAGAGTCCGATGGTCCTTCTAGCCTCCTTTGCCTTCAGCACAAAGCCAAGCATTGCTGCACTCTGGAAGCCCATTCTACACTTGGGAAAATAGTAACAGGATGCACTTTGCCTTCTTAAAGAGAAGAGCAGAAAAATAAGTGATAGGGTTCTGGTGAGGGTGTGGAAATATGATCAGAGCTACAGGGGTGATTCATGTGCTGCAGATTTTCCACAATGCTCAGTGTGCCTTTTGTCCAATACCAGACTGCTATCCAAACTAATCTATTCAAAGCAACTTGCTGCTCCTGAATTCAACACTCTCATTTTCTTGGAGGAGGAGGAGGAGGAGGAGGAGGAGGAGGAGGAGGAGGAGGAGGAGGAGGAGGACAATGAGCGCTTTCTTTTCCTTTTCATCTGGCATATTTGAAATACAGCAGCTGGGCTCACACTCATAATGAACCTACAATGACCAGCATCTCGCTAGTGCTCCTGCAAGAACAGTGATGGCGAGAAGCACAGGCAGCCACCTGTGAAGCAGCCTGTGTAACTCTAGGCAATTCACCTGTTTTCTCTCGTCTAAAATGGAAATATCAGTGATCCTTCATTGGAAAGCTAATGTGCAGAGTAATTGAAATTAATATGAGTGTCCGACACATAGTGGGGTTTCACTCCACTAGGTGATCGCTTCTATAGTTGAGGGTATTTGACTTCTAGATCTGACGTCCCCAAAGCTTGCCTAGCTGCTGGGTGGTCCAGGTGATGAGACCTGGCTCCTGAGCTTGGCCTGCGCTCGCAGCCACTCTCCCCATCTAAATGCCTCTGTCTGTTTCTGTGGCAACAGAAATCTCAAATGACTCCGCACAGTAATATTCTGGAATCATTGTGCCGAGCCTGGGTCTTAGCTGAATGCTGCACTTGCTGCTTTATTCCCTAGGAGGAGATCATACAGGTATGCTGTGGAGGTCAGTTCTACTCTCTATATTGATGGAAGCGTTGGAAATGGCATGCTTTCAACAACATCATTATTTTCATGCAGTGTCTTTGGGAACATGATGTAGTTATTGCATACACACCTCAAGAAACAGCAACTTTGAAAACAAACAGATCTGGTACGTATCCCAGTTCTACCTTTTAATTGGGCTTTTTCTGATGTTGGAAGCAAGCATAACTTCCTCATAGAATCGGTGTGGTAGAAAAAAGAAGAACACATACATGCATACATACACTATGCAATATACTCACATAAATGTGTATATGTGTACACACATGTATATGTGCATATATTCAGACAGGTGTTAAATATACCCCAAGCTGAGAATTAATGGGTGATAACTCTCACTGTGAAAAAGTTTAGCCATGGCTGTGAAGAGGTGGGCATGCTGGGGATGATTCAAGCACACAGCAAGCAACCGGAGAAAGCCAATATACGAGAGGGACAGATGGGAATGGGTAGAGCAGCAAAAAACAAGATGCAAATAATTTCACTCTAGTCTCAAAATGCAGCGTGGCATGTCTTCTGGTAAAGAGGCAACCTTCAGCTGCGATTCCGGGAGTGCACGGTTCTCACACTGCCTGCACCATCTGGGAGAAATGTGCTGATTGAGAGCAGCAGCTCTGGCTGCTGCCACAGCTGTCCCTCTGAGAACAAGGTTAATGGCAGGGTTAAAGAAAAAGGCAGGTGAAACGTGTCTCTCTAGTCCATTCCTCCTCTTGCTTTAATGAATGCGAGCTCCGAAAGCTCCCTCTTCCTGGAACTGAGGGCCACTTGCCTTGGAAGACAAATCAAACTAAATTGATATCTTTTCAGATGTTTTCTTAATCATTCATATGAAAATTCTGAGGGTGGGGCTGACTCAGAACAAGTCTTGCTCTTCTCCATGAGCCATGTTTCAGCTGCTTAGATCGAATTGGGCCTCTGAGTGTATTGGGAAAGAAGGCTGGGTTGGCAGCAAACTGGGTTGGAGAAAAATTGCTGACTTGACTTAGGGGCTCAGGACCCCAAGATTCCAGATTTGGATTGGATCAGTGGGATCTCAAATAAAATAGATGCTAGGGAGAATTGGTACTGTACCAGATGTAGAACTGGAAGGCGTGACAGCTGGATTTAAGCTATCTCGGATGTAAGGGTCTAGGGTACCTATTGTCTGAGGTTTGATGTAAAACGAGCTGGAAACTTCAGTTGTCATGGTGATGCTGGAAGCTTACCAAGTAAATACAAGCTACTTCTTGCTTGTATTGACAATGCCATGGCAGGAACATTTGGTGTGACCCTTCTATGGAAACCGCACAGTCACCTAAATGTGGCATTTAAAACAGACATGTGTACTGCAAACTTAAGTCAATGAGAAGTTATCTCCAATGACCTCCACATTTGCAGTGAAGCATTTGTGGACTTCTGTCTAGAAGCTGAACGTTTTATGGGGCACAGTGACGACTCCAGAAGAAGCTGAGGCTGAGCCCACAGAGCAAATAAACTACCTCCTTCAAACGCATCTATAAACAGGGAAACAGAAAAAAATCTCAGGCTATGACATTCAGAGAATGTAGTGGCTGGAGAGACAAGTAGGGTTAGATACAAGTAGGGAAAACTAAATAAAAAGGAATAAACAATGATAATACTACATAACTCTAACCCAAGGACTAGATCAAGGACACATCACCCTATAAGGATAACAAAGTGTGTCTCATAGATGGGGCTTAAAATTAGTGTGACCAACAGGGAATAAGATGGGTGGTGAATATTTTGTTTTAGGACCTGTGCTGGATAGTTTTACGTCAACTTGGCACAGTCTAAAGGCTCATGAGAGGAGGGAACCTCAATTAAGAAAATGCCCCTATAAGATGGGGATATAGGCAAGTGTGTATAAATTTTTTAAAATTAGCGATTGATGGGGAAGGGTCCAGCCCTCTGGGCAAGGCAGTAAGCAGAACCCTACCATGGCTTCTACACAGCTCCTGCCTCCAGGTTCCTGCCCTCACTGCTATTGATAATGAATGGTTATATGGAACTCTGAGTGAAATAACCCCTTTCCTCCACATGTTGCTTTTGTTCATGGTTTTCATCATAGTAATAGTAACTGTAAGTAAGACAGGAATGTTTGATACTTTCCCTCCATCTAACCCTATCTTGTCCCACTTCATAGTATTGAGATGAGTAATGCTGGCATCCCATGTGATTCCCAACTCCCAAACTCTTAATTGCTAGGTCCACTCCATGTATTCAGGAAATAGAGACCTTCTACATTACGGCTCTGAGATCTTCAAGGGCTTTGTAGATGACATGTTGGTTCCTTTTGTATATAGCAAGTAGGAAAAAGAGTATTCAGAATCACATGTTGGAAGGTCCGTCTATGTATACATCCATGTATTTATGTATGTATGGTATCACTTCTGCTCACATTTCATTCACCATAACTCAGTCTTAAGGTCCCATGTAAAAACAAGGAATGCTAATCCTGGAGTCCAGTTCTATGATTTATAAGAAAAGAAGAACGTGGGATGTGGTAAGCACTCAGCCCCTCTGCTCTATGCCCCTGTGGCCACTCTAGTCCATTTTACTGGCCTGATAGTTCTGTCAACGTGCTGCAGTCCTTGTCTTTGGGGTCTTTGCAATTACTTTATCTGTGCCTCTTGCTGATGAGAAACCACCACTGCCTCTGAAAGCTTTCCCTTCATCATATGCAGGAAGAGTTTCATCCTATCTCACTGACTCCTTTATCTTCTTCACTGTACTCCAAAGGCAGGTGCACACTTACCCCCAAATTAGGTGGTTTATTGTCTGTTGTCCCATCCTGCCCAGAAGTAATTCCGTATTTGGAAAGTTTGTCTGGTTCCAGGGAATCAGAGGACCTTGTACATCTTGTTTGGTGCCATATCTTCAGCATCTGGAACGATACCCGACTCACAGTAGTTGACTTTAAAAAGAACCAAGGAAACAGAAAAATAATGAAAGAAATAAGCTGTCAAGTAACACAATGCCCGGGAAGCCTAGAGGCTTGTTAATGGGCATGCTGGCCAGTCGCAGTAAAAATAGTTAATACTTCCGCAGCATGTAGTATGAATTTAATGCTCAAGATGTCACTCCAAATGCAACATGATTATCAGGTTTGTTCTGGAAGACAAGAAAGTACAGCATAAGAAAGTTAAACAATTTGTCTAAATTTGTACAGCTACTAAGTAATGCAGGGAATGTTCAGTAGCAGGTACCATGGTCAGAGGCTGGAAGTGATGTTCCCTTTAACCTTGTAGAGATGGGAGGAGCTTGGTTGAGGACCAAGATATAAAACTACACGCTGGTCTGGGAACTGGGCATGCTTTGGAGATTTGGAATGTTAGCTTGAGACATGATTTACCATTATACGTAGAAAGAGGAAGAGGCCCTTGATCATGTACAGACATATTTATCCTAGTGATATAAGGTACTCTAATACTTAACTGGTGCTCACCCCGAAGATTAGCTCACACTCCCTGCCTGCCTCCTGATGAAGGTATTATGTGACATAGTGAGGGAAATGACAGCAGAGGATTAGTCAACCGAACGCTGGAGAAAACAAATGAGCACATAATCTTCACAAGAGAAGGCTGCACAGCAAGCCAAACCCCACCACTCTCAAAGAGTTGATTGAATAAAAGGTGAATCATCTCCACCTGCCTCCTCACAGCAGTTACAAATTAAAAATAAAAATGGAAAGTCCGCCCCTTCTCAGCGGAAAAGCACAGGCATTGTGGAAATGTGTAATACAGACCTCAGATACTAACAGCGCTGTAAACCTTGAGTTCTCCTGAAGGCAAATTGTTCTTCTGGCTCTTCTTCTCTTCATCTCGAATTGCTTGGGTCATAGTGCAGGCCTCTTCTTCCCCTGTCACCACCTTGTCTCTTCCCTGCCTTACCTTATCTAGACGTTGACTTCAGGTTCCATCCACAAGCTGATAACACTTGCAACTCGGGCTCACAAGTCTTGCACAGGCTCTGCACTCTTACGCATTCCTACTGGTTTGACATCTCTGTGTGGGCCTTAGAAGAACCCCTCACACTTCGCAAAATCAAAACCCTCCCTTCTAAAGCTGGGCCTACCCCATCCTCTCCACCTCAGCAGAGAGTGCCACTGTGAAGTTTCTTAGAATCCAGGTTGGGGAAGCATCCCTGCACCTTCCTAATTCCTCATTCTTTTACCCCCAGGCCTCATGCAGTCCACCATCAATCCCTGAAAGCTTCATCTACAAAATCTGGAGTCACTTTTCATAGTTCAGGTCTATATCACCTCTTGTCTAGATGACACCAACAGTCCTTACTCTTGGAATATATCGCTACCCTTTCTGTTGTACCATCAATATTTAAGCAGTGATCTTTTGAAACTCTGATGCAGTGAAATTTATTGTATTCTATAAGAGTCAAAGACATTATGAAGTATGGTTTAGTTGAATAAAAGTACAGAAAAATAAACACACTAAGTCCATACATGTATAAACATGGATTGGTACATATTGTGTATTTTCTGGCTATGTCAGAGCAATGATGCTCTGTTAGAAAGGGCAGCATCTGTTGCATAAATCTTGGCTTCTAAAGCCAAAGCTTAGGGAAAGGCACCCATGCTCCTGATTCTAGGGCTGGGGATGATCATACCACAAAGCCCCACAGCATGAGTCTAATAGTAGAGGAAATTATCAGACAAACCAAGATTGGAATATTTTACAAGGTAGTTGCTAAAATTCCTTCCCAGGGAAGACAATGTTTCCCCTTTGCCTAAAGTCGCAATGACAAACCAAGACACAATTTCACCAGACTT
This sequence comes from Apodemus agrarius, assembly GCA_964023405.1. Lineage (NCBI taxonomy): Eukaryota > Metazoa > Chordata > Mammalia > Rodentia > Muridae > Apodemus > Apodemus agrarius. The sequence continues at coordinate 132,166,856 of OZ030010.1, forward strand.
TACTCTAGAGAACCAATTACTTTATTGGGCTTCCTCACTGAGCACAAGTGGGTGGTTACTGACAAGGGCTTGGTTATTCCTCCCCACAACAGGTGACACCTAGAAGCCTTTATTCAGTAGGAATAAGGGCCTCCCCATAGCCATAGCTATACAGATGGAGCCCCTCTCCTCTAGTCTTCCTCTATTTGTATATTCTAGCCCTTCCCCAAGGAGATCATGTGCAATTAGAGTTGCAGTCAGGTGGTAGGAATGCTAGACTCTAAAGTGAGGGGTCTAGTGACTCTCTCCACCCCTCCACAGGGAAGGTGTGAAGAGTTAACAAAAACAGCTAGGAGGATTTCTTTGCAAGGATGTGTAGCTGAACTTCACAATATGGCGGCAGCTTGACTTGGAGGACAGTCACTGACAAGAGGATATATTATTGGAACTCTTCAAAGTCTTTAGTAATGGAAAACAAGAGAAGTATCCCATACCAGAAAACACCATAGAAATACAGTAACTAAGTGCAATGTGAGGTCCTAAATTTAAACCTGAAACAAGAAAAGTAGAAGGGTAAAAATTAATGAAATATATTTACATAATGTGGGTATTTTTTTTAAATTTTTATTTTCTATATTCTATGTTTACATTCCAAAGGCTTTCCCCTTTCCCAGTTACCCCCCACCATATGTCCCATAATTCCTCTCCCCCCATGCTATTCTCCACTCATTCCCCCCCCCACACGATTTCTCTGTTCTGGGTCTACAATACTGGATCCAATCTTTACAGGCCCAGGGTCCTCTCCTTTTTTTCTTCTTGAGAGTCATTTGACTTGCTAATTGTGCCTTGAGTATTTAGGGCTTCTGGGCCCATTAATATCCACTTATCAGTGATTGCATTTCGTGTGTATTCTTTTGTGATTGGGTTAGCTCACTTAGGATGATAGTTTCCAGATCTAACCATTTACCTACAAATTGCATGAATTCATTATTTTTAATTGCTGAGTAGTACTCCATTGTATAAATATACCACATTTTCTGTATCCATTCCTCTTTTGAGGGATATCTGGGCTCCTTCCAATTTCTGGCTATTATAAACAAGGCTGCTATAAACATAGTGGAGCATGTGCCTTTGTTGTATGCAGAGGAATCCTCTGGGTATATGCCCAGGAGTGGTATGCCAGGGTCCTCTGGGAGTGGCATGCCCAATTTTCTGAGGAACCGCCACACTGATTTCCAGAGCGGTTTTACCATTTTGCAATCCCACCAACGGTATTTTTTTTTTAAGATGCTAAAAATAGGAGAAAGTAAGCCAGTGTGGTTATCATCTTATTCCTTACAGGCCTATCATCTTAATTATTCAGAAGGCAGAGACAGGAGGATTGAGGGCAGTCTAGGCCACACAGCAAGATCTTGTTTGCAAAACACTCATCCACAACAACAACAACAACAACAACAACAACAACAAAAACAAACAAAAATCCCCACAAAATTTGGAGCAATTGGGCAAATATGTACAGAAATATTCTTCATTATCTTGGAAACTTTTCTGTATGTGTAAAATTACCTCAAAATGTTTATTTGTAGAAATGTGATTCATGTTACACATGGCTGCCTCTTTTAAAAGTCTTCAAGTGGCTCTTGCACACAGTCCTTCCTAAAGGGAGGCCACCCCTAACCTTCAAGGAAGCCACCCCTAAGCTTCTATACCTTAGCATCCTGCCTTTCCACCATGACTTAACTGTATTCCCTTCACAGCATGATGAAGTATTTGAAACCCTCTTATACATCTATTTTATTCTCACAAGTTCTGTGAATTCAGGTTTTTATTTATTTTTTTCATTTCTTTGACCCCACCATCTTGCTGGCACCAAGTACTTGAAGAGCAGCAAAATGATTTTGGGGATGCTTCTGAAATCTTTTTCTCTGTAAATTTTTTCTTCCTTTTTTCCTTCCTTCCTTCCTTCCTTCCTTCCTTCCTTCCTCCCTCCCTCCCTCCCTTTCTTTCCTTTTCTTTCTTTCTTTCTTTCTTTCTTTCTTTCTTTCTTTCTTTCTTTCTTTCTTCCTTCCTCCCTCCCTCCCTTTCCTTTTCTTTCTTTTTCTTTCTTTCTTTCTTTCTTTCTTTCTCTCTCTCTCTCTCTCTCTCTCTCTCTCTCTCTTTCTTTCTTTCTTTCTTTCTTTCCTTCCTTCTTTTTTTAAGACAGGGTCTTATGTTGCCCTAAGTGACTTCAAACCCTCTCTGTCACTGAGGATGACCTTGAAATCCTGGTCATCCAGTCTCTATCTTCTAGCTACTGAGATGATGGGCATGTGTCCTTATATGTTACTGAAACTCCCATTTTTCTTTAGGATCACAACCCAAGCCTTTAAAAATCAGAAGAGAAAGGCAGGGAGTGCAGGTTGTTGTTGTAAGGGGACTTGAGAAGCCAGGTATCTTGCATAATCCCTTAAATTCATGCTGCAGAGAAAGTCAATTTCTGGTTGGAAAAAGAGGAGCATTTGGAGTTAGGGTTTATCCTAGATGACTCAGAAGAGCCTGGGGAAGCTTGTTAGAAATACTGATTTCCCTGGGCCTGTGGTAATTCTGAATTGCTATTGTCTTGGGTTTGTACTTCAGGATACTGGTATTTCTTATCAAGTTCTTTCAGGTGATCCTATTACATAGCCAGGATTGAGAACTATCTAAGAAGTACTACAGAAAGGAAAGAAAATAAGAAATATGCACTGAAAATGAGGAAATAGGTCTTACTGGTTACTAGAAAGTCACCCTGGGTAGAGGGAAGGCACACAGTATTTCTATGGTACAAGATGTAAGACAGTCCAGGATAATTCGCTATGATCAGAAGGCAGGCAAGATTAAAAATAATTATTCTAGATCTCTCATGGTCCTCAAAGTTGCCTGAAAAGATCTCAGGGTAAATGATATTTGGACAGGAGAGGAATGTACTTCTATAGAGTATGTGGAGCCCAAATGAATCCTTGATTTATTTAGATCCATACGGCTAAAGTGCTATCTTTCTCTAAGTGTGGCACTTGCTCTGGTTCATCCAAAATGCCAAGTGAGTACATGGGCAAGCATGTGGATGCACTGTGCGTGTGTGTGTGTGTGTGTGTGTGTGTGTGTGTGTGTGTGTGTGAGAGAGAGAGAGAGAGAGAGAGAGAGAGAGAGAGAGAGAGAGAGATCCCAGCATCATGTTCTCACTGCTCAATAACATTTAACATTTTAATATAAAAATGTGATAAAGTACCACACACATTGTATTCCTGCCATAATTTGGATGTTGAATGGGGGTAAAGAGTAATAAAATATATACAAATGATCAAGAAGCAATATTCAGAGGCTATATGGAATAGAACAATGTTCTATCATTATTCAAGCAAATGCCTGAACCTGTACACCATCATATCAAGGGAAATAAGAAAAACTTAAACATTGTGTGTGCACACTCATATATAGAATCTCCATTTACATAAGAATTTATACATACATATGGCATGACAGGAGGAGGAGGGGGACATTTTGGAAAAAGGAAAAGAAGTATCAGAACAAGGACAGGAGAGTATAACAGAAGTGGATATGGTTACAGCATTTGATGTACTCGAATAAAACTGTCACTATGAAACCTATTATTTTTATACAATACCATATCCTAATATTTTTTCTTTAATTTTGAAATTTTATTTTAACTTTTTCTTATGTTTTAAGAAGTTCATACTTGAGTCCAAAGAAATATGATTCCATCTACTCCTTTCTTCTCTTCTAACTAGTCTTATAAGATTGCACCCCCTCTAAATTCATGCCTTTTTATTTTTTTAATAAGCCACTAAGGCCTGTTAGTGAAACCCATATGTTCACAGAGGGTGGGACATTACTGGATCAAGAAAGCCTACCAGGGGGCCGGTTAAGAGCACTGAGTGTTCTTCCAGAGGTCCTGAGTTCAATTCCCAGCAACCCCATGGTGGCTCACAACCATGTGTAATGGGATCTGACGCCCTCTTCTGGTGTGTCTGAAGAGAGGGACAGTATACATATATAAATGAAATAAATAAATAATTCTTAAAAGAAAGAAAGAAAACCTACCAGTAACCATATCCTCTCTCGGGAATGATGCTTCCTCTCCCAGCAACAACCCCCTGCCAATAGCTCATTAGTATGGGATGGGGCCTGGAGACCATCTACCTCATTTATGTTGGGATTTTTGCTGGCTTGATCAGTAACATATTTTAGAGTTTCATAAAATGTATTTTGATCACGTTCACTCCTTATAGCTATCTTCTCCTAGATCCACTCTCATCTCTTACCCATTCCTATACAACTTAAATATCTGTTTTTACTAGTATGGAAATTTGATTTTGACTTTACTAAAAGATAAAATTATATGTACACTGGAAGAAGTGCAGGGATATAATTTTTATTAATTCTTTAAGAGTTTCACATAACATGTTCTAATCATATTTACTCCTCCTCCCCACAACTTTCCCAAGATTCATTCATTGTATCCTATTGTTTTTTTTTAAACAAAAATCCTCATCAAGTACTTGACTTCTGAGTTTAGAGGTGAGGCCGCCATCTTCTCTCCAGCGACTGAGCAGGGTGGGTACAGTCAGAAGCACAGGGAATACCAAAGTGCGAGAACAAGTGGGACAGGGTCCTAACAGGGCCACACCTGCACCCAGGAGCTGGTCAGTGCCACAGAACTCTGTGCCAGGGGAGAGCCAGTCACCCAGGGGTGCTGAGACAGGCTTGCAGGCACACAGGAGGGACAAGCACCAGCCAGAGACAGCAGGACCAACTAACACCAGAGATAACCAGAGGGCAAAGGGCAAAAGTAGGAATGTTACTAAAAGAAATCAAGGCAACAGAGGACCATCCAAACCCAATTCTCCCACAACAGCAAATCCTGGATACCACAACACACCTGAAAAGCAAGATTTGGATTTAACATCACAACTCATGATGCTGATAGAGGTTTTCAAAAAGGACATAAATAACTCCCTTAAAGAAATACAGGAGAACATAGGTAAACAGGTAGAAGCCCTTAAAGAATTACAAGAAAGCACAACCAAACAGGTGAAGGAATTGAACAAAACCATCCAGGATCTAAAAATTGAGGTAGAAACAATAAGGAAACCACAAAGGGAAACAATGCTGGACATTGGAAAGAAGTCAGGAGTCATGGATGCAAGCATCAATCACAGAATAAGAGAGAGAGACAAGAGACTCTCAGATGCAGAAGATGCCATAGAACACCATGACAACAGTCAAAGAAAATGCAAAATGAAAATGCAGAAAGCTCCTGACCCAAAACATTCAGGAAATCTAGAACAAAATGAAAATACCAAACCTAAGGATTATAGGTATAGAAGAGAGTGAAGATTTCCAACTCAAAGGGCCAGTAAATGTCTTCAACAAAATTATAGAAAACTTCCCTAACCTAAAGAAAAAGATGCCCATAAACATACAAGAAGCCTACAGAACTCCAAATAGATTTGACAAGAAAAGAAATTCCTTCTGTCACTTAGTAATTAGAACACCAAATACACTAAACAAAGAAATATTAAAAGCAGTAAGGGAAAAAGGTCAGGTAACATATAAAGGTACACATGTCAGAATTACACCAGACTTCTCAACAGAGACTATGAAAGCCAAAAGATCCTAGGTAGATGTCATACAGACCCTAAGGGAACACAAATGCCAGCAGGGAATAATCAAACTCAGGGCTGAAATTAACCAAGTAGAAACAAAAAGAAGCATACAAAGAATCAACCAAACCAGGAGCTGGTTCTTTCAGAAAAATGATCAAAATAGATAAACCCTTAGCCGACCTAACCGGAGGGCAAAGAAACAATACCCAAATCAGCAAAATCAGAAATGAAAAGGGAGACATAACAACACATACTGAGGAAATCCAAAAAATCATCAGATGCTATTACAAAAGCCTACAATCAACAAAAGTGGAAAATCTAGATGAAATAATTTTCTAGACAGATACTGGGTACCAAAGTTAAATTTAAATCAGGATCATATAAATGATCTAACCAGTCCTATGATCCCTAAAGAAATAGAAGCAGACATTAATAGTCTCCCAACAACAACAACAACAACAACAACAACAACAAAGGACCAGATGGGTTTAATGAAGAATTCTACTAGACCTTTAAAGAAGACTTAACACCAATACTCTTCCAACTATTCCACAAAATAGAAACAGAGGAAACACTACCCAACTTGTGTTATGAAGTCATAATTACTCTGATACCTAAACCACACAAAGACCCAACAAAGAAAGAGAACTTCAGACCAATTTCCCTTATGAACATTGATGAAAAAGTACTCAATTAAGTTCTTGCCACCCAATGCAAGAACACATCAAAATGATCATCCATCACGATCAAATAGGCTTCATCCCAGGGATATAGGGTGGGTTCAATATACAGAAATCCATCAATGTAACCCACTATATAAACAAACTCAAAGAAAAAAAAAGACATGATCATTTCATTAGATGCTGAGAAAGCATTTGGCAAAATCCAACACCTCTTCATGGTAAAAGTCTTGAAAAGATCAGGAACTCAAGGTCCATATCTAAACATAGTAAAAGCAATATACAGCAAACCAGTAGCCAACATCAAAGTAAATGGAGAGAAACTTGAAGCAATCCCACTGAAATCAGGGCCTAGTCAAGGCTGTCCACTCTCTCCCTACCTGTTCAATATAGTACTCAAATTCCTAGCCAGGGCAATTAGACAACAAAAGGAGGTCAAAGGGATTCAAATTGGAAAGGAAGAAGTCAAAGTATCACTATTTGCAGATTGATATGATAGTATACTTAGGTGACCCCAAAAATTCCACAAGAGAACTCCTAAACCTGATAAAGAACTTCAGCAAAGTGGCTGGAAATAAAATTAACTTAAACAAATCAGTATCCTTCCTATACTCAAAGGTTAAAGAGGCTGAGAAAGAACTTAGGGAAATGACACCTTTCAGAATAGTCACAAATAATATTACATACCTTGGTGTGATTCTAACTAATCAAGTGAAAGATCTGTATGACAAGAACTTCAAGTCTCTAAAGAAAGAACGGAAGATCTCAGAAGATGGGAAGATCTCCCATGCTTATGGATTGGCAGGGTTAATATAGTAAAAATGGCCATCTTGCCTAAAGCAATTTACAGATTCAATGCAATCCCCATCAAAATTTCAAATCAATTCTTCATAGAGTTAGAAAGAGCAATTTCCAAATTTATCTGGAATAAGAAAAAACCCAGGATATCAAAAACTATTCTCAACAATAAAAACTTCTGGCAAAATCATCACCCCTGACCTCAAGCTCTACTACAGAGCAATAGTGGTAAAAAAAAATAAAAACAAAACAAAACAAAACAAAACAAAAACCAACAACTATAAGGTATTGGTACAGAGACAGGCAGGAAGATGAATGGAATAGAATTGAAGACCTAGAAATGAACCCACATACCTATGGACACTTGATCTTTGCCAAAGGAGCTAAAACCATCCAATGGAAAAGAAGACAGCATTTTCAGCAAATGGTGCTGGGTCAACTGGCAGTCAACATGTAGAAGGATACAAATTTATCCATTCTTATCTCCCTGTACAATGCTCAAGTCCAAGTAGATAAAGACCTCCACATAAAACCAGATACACTGAATCCAATAGAAGAGAAAGTGGGGAAGAACCTGGAGCACATGGGTACAGGGGAAATTTTCCTAAATAGAACACCAATAGTTTATGCTCTAAGATCAAGAATTGACAAATGGGACCTCATAAAATTGCAAAGCTTCTGTAAGGCAAAGGACATTGTCAGTAGGAGAAAATGGCAAGCAACAGATTGGGAAAAGTTCTTTACCAATTCCAAATCCATTAGAGGGCTAATATCCAATATATACAAAGAACTCAAGAAGTTAGACTCCAGAAAATCAAATAACCCTATTAAAAATGGGGTACAGAGCTAAACTTCTTGTTTGGTTTTTTGTTGTTGTTGTTGTTGTTGTTGTTGTTTTTTGGGTTTGTTTTGGTTTGTTTTTTTTTCCCCGAGACAGGGTTTCTCTGTGTAGTTCGGGCTGTCCTGGAACTCACTTTGTAGACCAGGCTGGCCTCGAACTCAGAAATCCACCTGCCTCTGCCTCCCAAGTGCTGGGATTAAAGGTGTGCGCCACCACCGCCCGGCAGAGCTAAACTTCTTAACTGAGGAATACCAGATGGCTGAGAAGCACCTAAAGAAATGTTCAACATCCTTAATCATCAGGGAAATGCAAATCAAAACAACCCTGAGATTCTACCTCACACCAGTCAGAATGGCCAGGATCAAAAACTCAGGGGACAGTAAATGCTGGAGAGGATGTGGAGTAAGAAGAACACTCCTCCAATGCTGGTGGGATTGCAAGCTGGTACAATCACTCTGGAAATCAGTCTGATGGTTCCTCAGAAAATTGGACATATCACTACCTGAGGACTCAGCTATACCACTCCTGGGCATATACCCAGAAGATGCTCCAACGTGTAATAAGGACGCATGCTCCACTATGTTCATAGCAGCCTTATTTATAATAGCCAGAAGCTAGAAAGAACTCAGATGTCCCTCAACAGAGAAATGGATAGAGAAAATGTGGTACATTTGCACAATGGAATATTACTCAGCTATTAAAAACAATGAATTCATGAAATTCTTAGGCAAATGAGTTAACCTGATCACAAAATAACACACATGGTATGTACTCACTGATAAATGGATATTAGCCCAGAATCTCAGAATACCCAAGATACAACTCACAGACCACATGAAGCTCAAGAAGGAAGACCAAAGTGTGGATACTTTGATCCTTATTGGAACATGGATTAAAATACCCATGGTTCACATCCAACCAATAGAATGAACATAGGGTCCCCAATAGAGCAGCTAGAGAAAGGACCCAATGAGCTGAAGAGGTTTACAGCCCTGCAGGAGGAACAATAATATGTACCAACAAGTACCCCCAGAGCTCCCAGGGGCTAAACCACCAACAAGAGTACACATGGAGGAACCCTCAGCTCCAGCTACATATGTAGCAGAAGATGACCATTTCAGATATCAATGAGAGGAGAGGCCATTGGTGCTGTGAAGGCTTGATTCCCCAGAATAGGGGAATGCAAGTCAGGAAATTGGGGCGGGGGGCTGATCAGGGGAGAAGGTTGGGATAGAGGATTTTCAGAGGGGTAACAAGGAAAGGGAATACCATTTGAAATGTAAATAAAGCAAATATCTAATAAAAAATAAAAAATAAATCCTCATCAATTCCAATCTGTACTATCCATATACTCCTGGAGTGAGGTCAACTTACACAATTTTCCTCTTCCCAAAATATTCTATTCTAACCTTCACGTGTTTATTTTATGCTCCACTACCTTTGATTGTAATTATTTGCATTAGCATGGAAGGTTATTTGCTTGAGCAAAGGGCAGGTTATAAGAGGCTACACCATTAAGGAATCTATTTTTCTCCATCCAGCAACTAGTAACAGCCAATAAGTCCTCAGCGGTATATGGAGCCTCATGGTCCCCTCTCATCCATAATGCAATGTTGATGGCCTTAGTCTTATGCAGGTAACCATGGCTACTGTGTTCCTGGGTGTAATGTGTACATAAGGTCTAGGAGACAGTGTTTTCCAGCTCTCCTTCCTATCCTCTAGTTCTTGAATTCATTCTTTCAACTCCACCTTCCACTTCATGTTCCCGGAGCCTTCCTGAGCTTGGTCCCTCATTAGTCAGCTACTCTCAAATCTTTGTCCAGTTATGAGTGTCTGTGTTAACCACTGCTCACTGCTAAAAGAAACTTCTCTTATCTAGGTTGAAAGTAGAACTGATCTAGAGGCATAAACATAAATATTTAAAAGATAGTTTCATACCATATTCATTTAATAAAACATCGTATTAGCTACTAATATTATTAGCCACTAGGACCTAAGACCTCCCCAGGCATAGGCTTTTGACCATATTCAACTGTGCTGAGTTTTCTACTTTAAAGTATTCTAATGTTCTGATTCCATGTATTTAACTGTGAATGACAGAACTTATTTCCTTTAAAAGTGTGTATCATATTTCATTGACTATATAAACTACATTTTCTTTATCCATTCATCAATTGACAAACATAAAATTGACTCCATAGTTTAGCTATTTTGGCTAATGTGGAAATGAATATGGTACCGGGGAAGACATTTCTTCCAATTTTTGATTTCTTCTCCTTCGTGTCCATTCTAGGTTTGTGGGAACATGTGGTTACTAGCTGTTTAGCATTTCTGAGGCCCCTCCACATTGTGCTATGCTAAGTAAACTAGGCACAAAAGGCAAATCTTGTCAGATTTTTCTCTGAGGTAGACTCATCTCACAGAGCAGGGAATAGAACAATGATTACCATAGACATGGAAAGTGCAAGTTGACAGATGAAAGTAGAGAAACATGGCCACAAGGCACAAAGTTTCAGAAAGGAGGGATAAATTGTGATCATCTACTGTGCCACAGAATGACCACTCTGTGATAGAATATAAGAATATTCTGTGATTTCAAAATTGCTAAAAGTTATTAATCTCACCACAAAAAGTTAATGAGGTGATAAACTTATTAATTAGTATCTCTCTGCCATGTACACATAGACAATTTTAAGTCTATTTTATTTGCTGTGTGTTGTGTATGTGTGAGCATATGTGAGCATGGGAGAGAGCCTGTGCTTGTGAGTACATATGGAAGCCATAAGCTCCCCCAGGGCTAGAGTTATACATATTTATGGGATCCCCAGCTTGCTACATGTGTCCTGGGTTCCAAATTGTTGTCCCCACGATTTTTTTTCAGCAAGTCCTCTTAACTGCTGGGTTATCCTTCCAACCCTTACTATGGAAAACCCATCATTTGCTGGTTAAGAACCATCAAATGTTCCCTCCCACACACTTTATCCCTCATATTCTCATCCTCACCCCTCCCCTACCTAATCTCCTCCCTCCATCAATCCCCAATATCTAATCCATTTCTCCTTCTCAGTGAGATCCGAGCATCGCTTCTGGGCCTTCTTTGCTTCTTAGCTTCTTTGGGTCTGTGGTTTGTAGCTGTGATTATCCCGTGCATTATGGCTATTATCCACTTATAAAAAATCTTTATGGGGGGTGTTTTTCTGAGTCTGGGTTACCTCACTCAGGAAGATATTCTCTAGTTCTATACATTTGCCTCAAAATGTCATGATGTCTTTGTTTTTAATAGCTGAATAGTATTTCATGGTATAAATGTACAACTTTTTCTTTATCCTTTCTTCTGTTGAGGAACATCTGGGTTGTTTCCAGTTTCTGGCTATTACGAATAATCCTGCTATAAGCCTAGTTGAGCAAGTATCCTTGTAGCATGCTGGGGCATATTTTGGGTATAGCTGGGTCTTGAGGTAGTATTAGTTCCAGTTTTCTTAGAAACCTCCAAATTGATTTCCATGGCAGTTATACAAATTTATACTTCCATGAGAAGTGGAATGTTCCCTTCTCCACATCCTCACCAGTATAAGCTATGGCTTGAGTTTTTGATCTTAGCCATTCCAATGGGCATAAGATGGACTCTCAGGGTCATTTTGATTTACATTTTCCCCATGACTAAGGACATTGAACATTTCTTTAAATGCTTTTTGGCCATTAGAGAGTCTTCTATAAAGAATTCTCTGTTTAGATCTGTATACTACTTTTAATTGCGTTATTTTGTTTAGTAGTTTCTAATTTCTCGAGTTCTTTATATATTTTGGATATTAGCCTTAGCATACCTGTCCTCTGAGAAGCTTCACCCAACAGCTGATGAAAACAGATGGAGAGACCAACAGCCAAACAGTAAGTGGATCTCAGGGAATCTTGTGAAAGATGGGGAGGAAGGACTGAAGGAACCAGAGAGGTCAAAGATATCACAAGAAAGCATACAGAATCAACTAACTTGGGCCTAATGGACCACACCGAGACTGAGCCACCAACCAAAAAGGTATGCATGGGACAGACCCAGGCTCCCAACACATAAGCAACAGATATATACTTGATCTTCATGTGGAACCCCTAACAACTGGAACAAGGGCTGTCTCTGACTCTGCTGCTTGCCTTTAGATCCCTTTCCCCTAATTGGGCTGCCTTGTCGAACCTCAGTAGGAGAAAATGCACCTAGTCCTGCTGCAACTTGATATGTTATAATGTCTTGATGTCCATGGGAGGCCTCCCCTTCTCTGAAGAGAAAGGGAGAGATGAAGGAGGGGAAGAGAGAGGGCAGGACCTCGAGAAGAGGAAAATGCAAAATTAATTAATTAATTAATTAATTAATTAATGAACAATGGTTATGAGTTACATCCAATAAAAGGACTAAACAGAAAAAGAACTAATGAAAACAAATTAAATGCATTAATCCTACATTAATTTCTTACCTTCTGGTATTCTCAAAACTTCTTTTCCCCAGCCTTTAGTGGTTAGTCTGTAGCTTCCACTCTCCAGTTAGAGAAGCCTCTAACTACAGACAGGAATTCCTAATATCTACCTGTTTTCCCTTCTAGAAAATTGCCATTGTCAACAGGAGTTTCTGAGGCAGAAGCGAAATGGTACTACCTGTCACCTGACCTATCTAAAGGCAGTTTGGGGCCAGACTAGAAGGCAGCAGAAAATCTCTGCTGGCCCTGCTCTCTAATCCAGAGCCTGCTTCCCTGGGGTCCTGAGGAATCCACACCTTTCCTGGGGTCTTGATGTTTTGGTGCCATCTCACAAGTCTCTTGTGCAGCCTTGGGATTATCCCAGGTAAGGAACTTCCTCCCCATCCCCTGATAGGGATTCCTTCTTATGGTTTGATGCCCCATTTGCTCACTACATAGCTGGATTTCAATAAACTTTACTTTGATCCCAAGCTTATTATAAAGAACAGAGTGCCCTGACTCACTCGCTCCTGTGTTTGAACTACCTTACAGGACTGTAGTTTGCACCAAACATCTGCTTTCTTGAAAAAAAAATATGGTTTTTCTAAACAGGGATATAAGTGAGTTTTCTTATAATGAAATGACCCCCCCAAATAATCTTATTTTAACTCTTTAGCCATAGAACTTTTTTGAAGTAAACAACTGAATGCTTATGTGAAATTGTAATGACTTGATTTTCAGTGGGAAGAGGAAGCAGTGATGTCGCACACCAAACACTATTCAAGAACAGTGAGTAATTCCATTTCGGGAAGCTCCCTGACTTTTTTTTTTTTTTAATGAGGTTAGCACTCTAGACACGTGAAAAGAGAATACATTTGGGAATAGTTGATTTCTGCCAAGTGGTTTCACATGTTGCTTCCTTTTAGTCTCAGTCTACTTCCGAGACTGCGAGAAGAGCTGTGAGCTCCTTATGCCACAGAGATCCTTAGGAACATAGCCAAGGCAGGACTTACAAATCAGGGCCAGAGCCAGGGCAGGGCCATGACATACCCTGTTTTTGTCTGGAACACGGAAATGTCTGCATAGTATTAGCTGACAAACAACATGAAGACCCAAATGCTAAATGCCAGAATGTTGGAATTTTCTAAGCATGCAAACCCTCTGTCCACATGGATCTGTTCTCGATGGGGAGAGACAATCACGGGTCTATTAGCCACACGCTCCAGGCGCCATTAGTGTTGTTTGTATCACTGCTGTTTGAAATGCAGACGGCTCTGTGTCTACTGATTTGCTGACAGCAACATTTGGAGTGCCCAAAGTAGGGAAAACTATGAACCAATACATTCAATTCGTTGGTTATTTTTTTTAATGGAATCCATGAGTTTGAATAACCCTCACATGTTATTTAATTCAGTCTTTCTTAGCTTTAGGAAGCTGAGTCCCCAGAAAGAGAAGTGACTTCCTTAAGGTCACAGACAGTAGAAGAGACAGACTATAGTTGTTATTACTTCTTTCTAGCCTAGTACCTGTTTCTTTGAGTGTAGCTAAAGTCTTCTGCTCTCTTTACTTTAGGGATAATAGTTTTGATACAATAGTTAACTTTCATTGAGCACATGTTGTTTCAAACTTTGGGCTAAGTGCTGTTAGTTCATTTTTCATGTTTTAAACCTGCTTCTCGGGCTAGAGTAGTGATGGAATACTTGTTGCTTGCACCAAAGGTAAGCAAGGCCAGAAGCAGAATAGAAAGATCAAGAATACAAAACTCTCTCTTCCCCTGCTCCCCTCCCCCACCCCCCATACACATTCCTGACAGTGTTACAGGCTGGGAAATCTAAAATCAAAGTATTTACAAACTGAGAAGTCACCAGTTTTCAGATCTACATCCTCATGTCTTTCCCATTTACAAATAGCACAATTATTTCTTCCTCATTTCCATGAGGGCATCACTGAAATTGAGTTTAATTCAAGTGAATTTCCTTGTTTACTAATTCATTTGCTCAGAGAGCGTATGCACAAGTTCTGGGTTCCCTTCATAGCGCTTCAAACAAAACCTCTCCAACCACAACTGTTTTTTAATTCATGGAAGTGTAAGTCAGTAATCAACACCCCTCCCTGCTCTCTATTCTAACAAGAGGAAGCTGCAAAAACCTCAGTGAAACACTCAATGGTGGCTCCTTTGGGGTTTGAAACTCTGGGGTCTTCCCTTCAGGTCTAGTAATTTTATCTGCCACCAAGGCATCTCCATGGTTGGTATTGTTGTCAAAAGGAGAGCAAGATTCTAACCTTAAAAACAACTGGTGGTCCTCTGAGCTGAATTTTTATTTTCTTATTCTGAAAATAAAATGCAGTGAAATGATCACATTTACTTTTTTTTTCTTCTCAAATGGGTGTCCCTACATTTCATTTTGAGAATATTATTTTCCCTTAGTAAATATCTTTCCTGTCCTCTGAGATTTCAATCTCTGCTTTTGAACAGCTTGCTAGAGGAGCCTGTTTCACAAGCACAATGGCCTTGGCCTTTCTAGGGAAGACAAAGGGCCAAATTAAAGGCACAGCTGGTGACTTGCCACGGGCTGGGCAGGGGAGAGCTAGTTAGTATTCACCCATTTACCTCTGCCCAGTTGGCAGGCTTGCATTTCTCTTCCCATGAAGGCTGGAAGTAAAGAATCACTAGGTTTTCATTGTACTTTGAGCAGCTGGGGCTATCAGCAAGGGCCTGCCTGGATTTGCCTTCCTTTGGAGTAAAGATGAGAAGGCCCGGAAACAGAATCAAAAAAAAAAAAAAAAAAAAAAAAAAAAAAAACCCAGGAAATGCAGCAGATAATCACTAACTTTCAACTCCTTGTGCACATATCTTTCTCCTTTAAAAACAGCATGTATTTCCCTCTGTTTCTGGGAATGTATGATTTTGTTGGGAGATAATTCTTGCTTTGATAGCATTATAAACAGGCTAAGGATAAGTTTATGTGCCTTATAGGGCACAGACTCTGTGATTTACTTCTTGCAACTAGGCCCTCCTTCCTAAAAGCCTATTCAGCTACACATTCACTGAAGGATAAGTCCATTGATGAGGTTAGCATCCTCAAGACCCAATGACCTTTCTTTTAGTAGCACAACCAGCTGGAGACAAGACTCCAACATGTGGCTATTTGAAGGCCATTTTGTATCTGAACTATAAGAGCCACTTAGGCCAAGACCGCCTGAATGTTCACCAAGTCCATTTGTTTTTCTTAGACACTCACAACAAGTGTGGTTTTCGCGGGATCCATTGCAGTGAAGTTGGGGGAAGAGGCTAAGTTCTAGCTTGTGAAATGTGGTTAAAAATATTATTTGCTACCTCTTGCTTTGGCTAAAAAATATAATACTTTGAGTTCCTTCATCCTCCTTTCATTTATCACCATCAAGCTGCATCTTATCCAGGGGGACTCTAAAGCTCTCAAGGATGACAAAAGCAATAGATTTGTGGAGGAAACCTGCTTAGAGGAGCTATCAGGAGCATCTGAGTTGGGCTTTGCACAAGGGAACTATAAACTTGATGTTCTATCACTGAGATTTGAGGAACTCTAGCAGTCAGCCTACTCTGATTAATGTAGCAAGCTATGAGAACTCCACCACTCAGCACAATGATTCGTGGAAAGTGGCTACTAGCAAATATATCTTCAATACATTCATTTTTGTCCCCTACTTTAATCCACAATTAACACTTGGGAATATTGTTAGAACAAGGACTAATGTTTCAGTATGAGTACTATTTTATGATACATTAGACAGATGGGGTAATTGACCATGAGCTTAACATTTTTAACATAGTTTTAAATGAGCTGTTTCTAAAACAAAATATATGCCACCAAACCTTTAGGACTGAGGTGAGTGAGGGTAAAAAGAGAGGGCTCAGTTGTTCAAAACTTTGTAAATCCATGTCTTAGAATGAGGTGTACATTCAACATTCTCTCAAGATTTCAAAGACATCAAATAACTTATCCTAGACTGGGTCACCTTCTACCCCCAGAGGGAACTGGTTCTTACCCTCTTAGACACGAGAGGCCTTTGTACCTTACATAAAATAACAACAGTAGCATGCCTCTGAGGTGGGGTTTCCCTTAGGTATTGTGTTAAAGGGTCTTAGAACTTTCATTTTCAGGAAACTCTTCTTTGGGGAGGATCAAATAAAATAGTATATGCTAAGGCTCTTTGTGAAACATTAAAGTACTGTACAACTGTCACATCATTAACCATTGTTTTACCAGTAAAGCCCATTTCCTCCTTTTCTGCTCTTTTAATCAGGTAACATAATTTACTTTACTCATCAGCCACTTAAAAGAACAAGACTTGAAAGGCATATTCGAAATATCTACATTGCAGATGTAAATAGTCAAACACTTGAATTAGATACCTGTGGTGGTGTTCCAGGAATGTGTGCTATACACTGAAATGGGAGAATCAAAGCTAGCTTTCCTATAGAAAACATGTTCCTTGAAGAGACTACAGTAGAATCATTTCCTAACTCTGGGTTGACTTTTATTTTTAAAGGGACTAGTAGTACCTATCCTGATATATTATCATGGTTAAATGGGCTGGGTTATATCTATGGCACATATGATACAATATCTGTTATATAAATAGTACTCTATAAACTACAGCTCCCATGTTGTTTTAATGATCATCAGTATAGGGTCTGGAACCACAGAGCTTGGGTTCAAGAGTTAGCGTTGTTAGACACAAGGGGGTAATCTTAGGAAAAATAGTTTATCCTCACTGACACTTATTTCTCTCATATGTAAAATGAGGGCAGTGATACTGGAGATTGTCTTGTAAGGTTATTGTGAAGAACGAATGATGCAAATCAAATGTCTCCTTTCATAAACAATGATCACAGTCCAAGACTGGGAGTGAATGCCAGAAGCTGTAGTAGTAACAAACCCCACGGTTTTCCTGAACATACAACCTTATAATTCAGTTCAATTTGTACATTAATTATAAAAGACTAACAATAGCCAACATTCAGAAGGAATACATCATAATTAGAGTTAAGTGAAGGTGGTCTTTCTCTCACTTCATAGTAATATAATCTCCTTTTTTCTTGATGCTGAGACATGACACATGAAGTGATGAGCTGAGATGTGTATCACAGTATCAGACTACCATTATCTTTTGAATGATAAAGGATGGTTGTTGAGACAAAGCAATGCCAGTTGAGCATGAGCAATTGGAGCCATGGAAAGTAGAAGTATAGATAAAGGAGAGCTGCTATATATGTAAAGCATTTATTTTTTATTAGATATTTACATTTCAAATGTTGTCCCCTTTCCTTCCCCCCTCCCAAATACCCTATCCCATCCCCCTTCTCCCTGTTCCCCAATCAACCCCCTCCTGCTTCCCTGTCCTAGTATTCCTCTACACTGCAGCATCGAGCCCTTCCAGGACCAGGGGCCTCTCCTCCCTTTGGTGTCTAACAAGGCCATCCTCTGCTTCCTATGTGTTTGGAGCCATGGGTACTCTTTGGTTGGTGGTTTAGTCCCTGGGAGCTCTGGGAGCACTGGGTGACTCATATTATTGTTCCTCTTATGGTGCTGCAAACCCCTTCAGCTCCTTGGGTCCCAGACACTTACAGAAAACTCTGTTAATCCTACCTGGTGTTCTTAGGGACATTAAATCTATTCTGAAAAAAAAGACAAGTAAAAGAAAGATGCTACTTTGTAGTTTGATGCTCAAAGAATCTTGTTCCCTTTCATCTATATGAGACTTGGGAGAGTTCTTTTCCATCTTTTGATCTGCTACCCTGATTTCTCAGTTCTTTGACCTCTAAAAGTTCAATGACCTTCACTACTACCTCATTTTAGCCACCTGTTCCCACATCTGTGCCACTGACTTTACTACTCAGAACTGCCCAATTTAAACGATAAGATCAAACTGCTTATTTGTTCAGATTTCCCATTACACATGGCCCTTTTTTCTCCAGTGTTTGGGTTTCTTGTCCCTTCCTCAGTCTATGCAGTCACCTAATTCTTTGGCTTCCAATTTATTCCTATGGCAGATCACGTCAACCATTTTCTTGGCCACATCTCTTCCGCTCCTTAGACATTTAGTTCCTGTCTTAGTCAGGGCTTCCATTCCTGCACAAAACATCATGACCAAGAAGCAAGTTGGGGAGGAAAGGGTTTATTCAGCTTACACTTCCACATAGCTGTTCATTACCAAAGGAAGTCAGGACTGGAACTCAAGCAAGTCAGGAAGCAGGAGCTGATGCAGAGGCCATGGAGGAATGTTACTTACTGGCTTGCTTCCGCTGGCTTGCTCAGCCTACTGTCTTATAGAACCCAAAACTACCAGCCCAGGGATGGCACCACCCACAAGGGGCCCTCCCCCCTTGATCCCTAATTGAGAAAATGCCTTATAGCTGGATCTCATGGAGTCATTTCCTCAAGGGAGATTCGTTTCTCTGCAATATCTGCAGCTTGTGTCAAGTTGACACACAAAACGAGCCAGTGCAGTGCCTATATTCTAGCAATCAGGGCAAGTTGAAGCTCCAGAACTTGTGTGAGTCTCTGACTTTTGTAGTCTGGATTCTGTGAGCTGGTTGAGACATTCACATAAGTCTGACCTACACGCACTACAATTAAGGTTTCTGAAGTCTTAAATTCTAGATATTAATCCAAACTTTTAAGCTTTTATTTATCTGTTTGTTTAGAACACACTCTCACTATATAGCTCTGACTGTCCTGGAACTCACTATGTAGATCAGGCTGTACTTGAACTCTTTCTCCCTTTGCCTCTCCATGTGCTGTTATTAACGATGCACACCATTATACACAGCTTAGTTTTCTTTTTGATTCTACACTTTCCACAGATTCTGTTTCAATTTTTTATTGTTGTTGTTGTTGTTAAACTTTCTACCAATATTATTACCCTCTTATACCAGGCAGACAACCCTACTTTCTACTTCAAAGAAAATGGATTAGCTTGAGAAAACTGCAAGTTCTTGGCTTCCCAGCCAAAACTAAACCAAACCAAACCAAACAAACAAAAAATGCATTCTTGGTGACAGGGTTCAGAACACACTTGAGAAGAGTACATGACCAGGAACTGCTCCTTGAACTTTCCTCACTCTTCTTTCTCTAAACTAGCACCATAACCCAGAGAAAGAATTTTCCAGCCTCTCCATGAAACAGTAGATTGTATTTCTTTGCCCAATCTTATGTCTCTCTGGCTATCCACACAGCCATCCAACCCAGCATAGAAAAGTATACCTAGAGCTTTCCTTTGGGCCTTCATTTCCATATGACAAGCCTATGTATGTCTTATAGAATTCAAATAAATTCCTATGCTTTTCTCTTGTTAATTTGTCTCTCATTATAAAAACTGAACGTAAGTAAGGAAAAGATACTTTGGATTTTTTTGCTGGTTTTTGCTTATATGTTTTATGTATTATTTGGAGACAGGGTATTGGTGGGTAGCCTGGCTGGCCTGTACTCACTATGTATCCTTCTGCCTCTACCTCCCAACTGTTGCTATCATGGATGTGGTCCATTATACCTGCAACAAGACCTTAGAGTTTTCTCTGAAGTAGACCAACACAGTGAATAAGAGCTGGGAACTTATTACCAGTTGAGGGATCTTGAGTAAGTTACATAAATTCCTTGAGCCATGCCGGGCGGTGGTGGCACACGCCTTTAATCCCAGCACTTGGGAGGCAGAGGCAGGTGGATTTCTGAGTTCGAGGCCAGCCTGGTCTACAGAGTGAGTTCCAGGACAGCCCGAGCTACACAGAGAAACCCTGACTCGTTTTCTCCACAGTGACCACCTCATAGCTTTGTCCTGTGGGTTGAGGTAAGCGGAATAAAGTGCTCACACAAAACATGAAATAAAATGCATTACTATTATTGATGTCTTCCTTTAGATCTATTGCTTTGGTTGGAATGCTGGAGTCTCCAAAGATTTGTATGTTAAAACCTGCTGCCCAAGGAAATGCTGAGAGGCAATGAGGTTATGAGGATAGAACCATCACAGAGGCCTTGGGGAGTCC
The DNA here is from genome assembly GCA_964023405.1 of Apodemus agrarius. Lineage (NCBI taxonomy): Eukaryota > Metazoa > Chordata > Mammalia > Rodentia > Muridae > Apodemus > Apodemus agrarius. The sequence continues at coordinate 132,187,264 of OZ030010.1, forward strand.
CCTTTTCTTTTGACCATGAGGGGACACAATGAGAGGTGGCTACCTATACACTAGGAAACAAGTCCCCACAAGTCTATGAATCTGTTGGCTCCTCATTCTTGAACTTTCCAGCCTCTGGGACTGGGAAAACTAACTTTCCTTTAGCTTTAAGCTACTCAGTTTGTGCCATTTTTATCATAGCATCCTCGGTGGAACATGGCAGTCACTTCGATTGCTATACGTTTTCTCTCTCTCCTCCACTAGTACTCGTCTGCATTCCTCCTTTGAACTACTACAACAGACAGCGTTGTCTCAGTACTCTTCTCAGTCTGTCTTCCATGTGGCAGCCAGAAGGTATTTCTGAAGAGCAAATTAAATCTACCTTTCCCCTGATGGAAGCTCCTCAGTGCTCACCAGTGCCCTCAGGAAAGAATCTAAACTCCTTAAAGTCTCTACTTCTATGCCTAAATGTATCATCCATCTCTGTATCAGAGTCTTTCCAAGCTTTAAGTAAATCATCTTCCTCTGATCTTTTTCCTTCCTTTCCCTGGTGAGTCTTAATGAATTTTTCAACCTTGGTTCCCTTCTTGGCCATTTGAGACTATATTAGACCCCTTTCTATGCTCCCGTGGTACCCTAGAGCCATTCACATCTATTTCCATCCTCCCTTAGTAGTAAGATAGCATGACTTATTTATCTATTAGTCTAGAACTCTTAGTCCTTGAGAAGATGGAGTATGTCTTCTTCATAATGTTTAGCATAGCTCCTGATTCATCATAAATGGTCAATAAATTTTTTCTGGATGAATAAAGAATAAAGATATTATCTAAAGGTCAATATTTCAATTTTACCTAGAAATATTGTCTATGCCATACGTTCTTGGTCCAATGGAAGTCACAGACTTGTTCAACTAGAGCATTCTGAAATATATAAGAAGACAGCATGTAAATGATTCTCCATCTTCCTCTGAACGGGTACTATTGATTGTCATCCAACACTGCCCCCACAATATTTTTTGTCTGTGAACATCAGGAACTTCTTTTTTTTTGTTTGTTTATTTTTATGTTATGTGCATTGGTGTAGTGCTTTGCCTGCATGTATGTCTGTGTAAGGATGTTGGATCTTCTGAAATTGGAATACCAGAAACTTAATGACAGAAATTTAGAACCTAGCACAGCACTGAAGGAGTACTGGCATTTGGACCTAGTGTCAGAGAGAATCTATTGGTTTTTGTTTGTTTTTGTTTTTTTAGAGTACTTTTTCAGAGAAATCAATTTACTGTAACATTGTTTATGTACTGTCTGGTGTTGAGATACTGTCATGGTTGGAGTCCCAAAGGAGAAATCAAGAGTGATTTTTATAATGTTCAGTGATATGAATATTGATTTGTATAAATAAGTGGTAGAGAAATGTCAGAAGTATGTTTAGGGCCATTTCAGAAATTGTGGAAAATTCTGTCCTAATCCCAACCAAAAATCATTTAAAGACTTTTTTTCCATAAAAATCAAGTGAGCATCCCAAATACTGGTATTTAAATTTAAACATTCTAATACAGTACAATCCAAGATAGATTAATTCGATACATGCTGAGAAATGATAGCAGAAAAATAAAGGTTTTTGTTTTCCATAAATAAACCATTATCTTTTTATCAGAAGCAGAAAACTTGATGTGTCTGTCTATTAAGAACAATGCAGTTCATAAGCTATGAGTATCTCAAATTGGACTGAAATATTTTGGGCAGCTTTCCCTGGCACTGTATGCAAAGAAGACACATTGCATGATCCAAACCAAGGTTGCAGTGAAGTCCCACAATGCCTATGGGCCAGCAGTGCCAGCAGTGCCAGCAATGACTTAGAGTCATTATACTTGTGATTTTGAATTCAAAACGTTGTATGGTTGCCAACTGTTTTGAGACCCTCCCCTTCAATTATGAGCTCATGGTTTGAGAAGCTGCACTGTGGAGTATCAGTTGTTTCTCCTTGTATGTGACGCTGACCAGCAGGGGCACAGCCTTAAAAGAGTATCCATTCAAGAAACAGTTTCTATGGAATGGGCATCTCGCTTGTGCTATTTTAAAGTTGGAAAAGCAGTCAGTTGTAGGATCAGAGGTTCTATATATTCAGACTGACCTTTTTCTCTTTCTTTGTTGTCTTGTGAAAAAAAATGCTTTTGGGCCACCTCTGATAGCTATGTTTTTATAGGCAGAACTGTGAAATTGGACATTCTTGTCATGTTTCAGTCCTACATTATTTCTGTTAAAGCTTAGTTAATGATTTTTTTTTCTGTTGTGACTTTATTTTCTATTTCACACTACTTATGGACAAATATAGGAGACTCCGATTTCACCCAAGAAGTGGAAGAATCTTGGCCACATCTCAGAAAAAGAGGGGCACCTAGTCCAAAATGTTCTGGTATTTAGGACTGTGCTGAGCAGGGGCATTCCATGAATCCCCAGGGTGGGGCCAGCTGGCACTTTTCAGCAAGATGTAGCTATAAACAGCTGGGAGGGGTTAGTCTATGCATGTGTGCTTGTGCATATGTAGAGAAAAACATTTGTTATAGAGATACCTAATCAGTCATTATGCAGATAAACAAGCCAAGTAGGGAGTTGTGGGGAATAGGATTAGTTTGTGTCAGAAGATATTGGAATGACTATCAGAGCCTGTGCATCCCTCCTCCTAAGGACCGATGCTAACGGGGTGCTTGTCTTCCTTTGGATCTCATAGCTAAGCTGGACTGCATGGCGTGAACTACTTGAATTCCTTTCTGGAAAGATGGCCACTGGCTTCAGAATACAAGCTGAGAAAAGCAGCACCTCAGCAGCTGTGACATTTCTTGTCACCTCTCCCAATCCCTGCCTCACTGACATGCAGTGTGAGGGAGTCATAGGAGGGATGCCCCTCTCTCTGGCAAAAACAACACTAAGTACAAAGACAATTTTGTAGGCTTTATATTAACACTTAGCCATGTGAATATAAGGCTAGTGGCTCATCTTCAAACTCAAAGCATGTTATTGTCTTAGTGGAAACTGCCTGTTCCCACAAGTCCAAACAGTACTCATGCATTCATAGAAGAACATGGGTAATGGGAGAGTTTAGAGCAGTGGCTTTCCACCTGTGTGTGGATCATGACCCCCTTTGGCAAAAGACTATCTCCAAAAATATTAACATTACAATTAATAACAGTAGCAAAATTACAGTTAGGAAGTAGCAATGAAATAGTTTTATGACTGGGGAGTCACCACAGTATGAGGAGCTGCGTTAAGGGGTCCCAGCATTAGGAAGGTGGAGAACCACTTGTTTAGTGCATTAAAAACAAACCCCAACTTGCCTGAAGACATGATGAAGTACTGTTATGGAAAATGTTAAAAAGCAAGCTGGGCTCTATTCTCAGGCAGTTCTGATTAGTTATATTACATGTTTTTGTTTTCGGGCCTACTATTGAAAATGTCTTTCTGTTTCTTTATGATGACTTACGGAGAAAACTGGTGCGATCCAAGATAGATAGACATTAAAGAAAACAGGCATCTCGAAGTCAAGCTATAACCACACTTTATCATCTCTTAGTGCAGCTTTTCTTATGAAGTCACACTGTGTGTGTGTATGTGTGTGTGTGTGTGTGTGTGTGTGTGTGTGTGTGTGTGTGAATGTGTGCACACAAGCCTGAGTGCACATGGACACCAGAGGTTAATATCAAGTGTCTTCTTCAGTCATGCTCTGTCTTATATTTCGAGACAGGGTCTCTCATTAAACCTTGGGGTTACTGACTCAGTTGAATCGGCTGGCCAATAAACTCCAGGGGCAATCTCATGTATCTGCTTGCCCAGTACTGTGCTTTTACATGAGTTTTGTGGATTGAATGCAGGTCCTCATGCTTGCACAGCAAGCACTTTACCAACTGTGGCTCTACTTTTGACTGCTATTTGATGGCTTAAAGAAAAGAAAATAGCTTGGTCCTTAAAACTTGTTACTAATGGCCACTTTTAAAAGGTCAGAGGAGTTAGTGGTGTTATAGAGTCATGAAGGCATTAAAATGGTGCCCTTTCAAAGTGTAGACGTAACCCAAGAGGTGGCTATATATACTTTTTTAAAGGTCAATATTTCTCAAATCATAACACAGTATCTAATTATTTTAGAAAATGAGGGGGAAATTTAAAGTACATTTACTGAATGTGTAATCTGTGCACTGCTGGCGCTGCCATTGTCCATGAACAGGAGTTGTATTAGGTTATTTAATCACCTAGCTCTGGTAGTAAAGGAACAATCACCAGGGATGATTTCCTTCCTAAAAGCTTTCTAAAATATATGTGACTATTTTTTAAAAGAAACCTGGTGCACAAAAACCCAAACTTTACAAAATGGGAAGCTTAGCGCGTGATAAATGTCAAAATAAGTTATTCTTCCTTTTAAAAGATTCATCGTGGGGTGCCATTTTGCTTTTTGCTTCTTTGGTCCTGGGGATCAAATTCAGAGCTAAGCACATTGTGTTATAACACTGAACTGTAGCCCAATGTGCAAGCTTCCTTCCTTGTGTGCTCCCTCTCTCCCCCCTCCTTCCCTCCTCTTCTTTATTTCATTAAAATATATTTTTATTTTATTCGTATGAGTGTTCACCTAAGTGTATGTATGTGGGTCACGTGCATGCAGGACCCCATGGAGGCCAGAAGAGGCCATTGATTCCTCTGGAATTGGAGTTACAAGTGGTTATGAGCTGCCGCATGAGTGCTAGAAACTAAACCTGGGGTTTCTGGAAGAGCAGCAAGTGCCCTTAACCATGGAACCCTATCTCGAGCTCAGTGGTCCTTAACCTTCCTAATTCTGTGAACTTTATTCAATACAGTTCCTCATGTAGTGGTGACTCCCATCCATACTTTCCCCCAAAGACAGCATTTCTCTTTGTAACCTGGCTGTCCAGGTTTGCCTTGAACTCAGAGAGCCACCTGCCTCTGCCTCCTGAGTGCTAGGATTAAAGGAGTGAGCCATCACTGACCCGAAAGAAACAGACATTTTTTTTGCTACCTTATAACTATAGTTTTGCTACTGTTATGAATCATAATGTGAATATTTGTCTTTTCTGATGGTCTTAAGGTGACCCCTGTGGAAGGGTCGTTTGACCCTCAAAGGGATTGAGACACACAGGTTAAAGAAATGCTGCTTGCTCTTTCTTCTTGGTTTTAATTTAATTTACTTACTTACTTACTTACTTACTTACTTACTTACTTTTAAAGATGTAGTCTTCACTCAGTTGTCAAGAAAGTTCTTAAATATCCCATTGTCCTGCTTCAGTTGCCTGAGAAACTGGGATTGCAGGCCTGTAGCACTGGGGAGTGTTTCCACGGTGACCGTTCCTATCATAGTTCCACATCTGTAGGAAGAGGCTCCTCCTGGCTGGACTAACTGTGTTCTGTTCGAGCTTCTCCCTCCCTTCCTTAGATACAACTGGAATCGTGTCGACTGTTTCGAGGGTTAAATGTGACCATGTATGGCCCTGTGATCAGCAGAGTGATGGCATGTGACAGTTACTCCATTAGTGCTATTTTATACTGATTTGGAATGTTTCTTATATGACAGTCAAGCTTACCTCTTTAGTGTTCTTTTACCCATTTTAGGAATTGATTTATTTTTGTTGTTCTTCTAGGTTTTCTAATGACACTTAGAGCAGTAAAGATTAAGACTCCACTTGTGCATATTTTAGCAAAAGTGTTTTAATAGCATGCAACGAGTCCATTTATTAAAAACCACCTCCAAACATGGTGATTTGAAATAACTAGGTAGAATATACTTTTGATTGGGGCTGTCTAGTTTGTTTGTTATTTTACTTTAGTTTTGATTAGCATGAATTAATTGTACATGTTAATGGGGTAAAGTGTGATATTTGAACACATGCACACAGCATGCACTGCTCAAATCAAGGCAATCAGTGTTTTCCTCTTCTCATCAGTTCTTTGGGAGCTTTCAAATTCCTCTCGTCTGCATTTTCAAAAACCATGCACTAGGTAACTGTGAACACTAGTTCTCCCTGGTGCTGCGGGACACTGTAACTGGCTCCTTCCATCCAACCGTTCTGGTACCCATTACTCAATCACTCTGCAGTATAATGTCCTGCCAGTCATTACCACATTCACTGCACTCTGGTGTTGTTAATCATGCATCTCTACACTATATATTAACTTCCCTAGGTACATAGGCAGTATTTCACGTATCTACCATATAATAAGTTATAAATAAATATGTGTTAAATTCACAAGCGTTTCTCCATTTGGATCATACTAGCAATCTCCATTTTTATATTTTCAATTTTTTTATTCATTCTATATTTCATTTTGAGGAGGGTTCTATGCCACGCAGGTGTGATTGCTATCTTCTGTGTGGTGATTGTTTTTTAAATTGCTGTCTGGTTCCAGCATCTTCTCTGACTTTCAAAAGGAGCCCATCTACTTGTAGCTCAAAGACACATTAAAGTGAGCATCAACTCAACAAAAGTTCTCTTCAACCCAAGGTTTCTCTTTACTTTGTTTTTTTTATTCCAGGAAACAGTGTCACTGACTTTTCTAGTTGTCCAGCAGAACCCCAAGGAACACCACCCACCTCTCATTCTCCACATCCAGTTAAGTCACCAACATCTGCCCATGTTTCATTCAATTTAATTACTTCAATTCAGGTACTTCTCACTAACCCTATTGTCAGGATTGGGAATATGTCTCAGCGGCAGAGAACGTGCCTAGCATTCAGAAGGTTCTATATGCAACCCTTCAAATACAATCACAAAAGACCCATGATCTAGTCTTCTTGAGATACTAACCCAAGACATCGCTTGTCACCTGCACTTTTTCTTTTTCCCATTTTGAATAAATCTCGTGTTTAATGTTTTCTTAGGAATACTTCAAAGCACATAGGAAAATTAAATTAATTAATAGACATTTTTATTCCTGTCACTAAATTTTATCATTCTTTTTGAAAACTTGCTTTATAGCTATGTTTTAAAATAAATATTAGCTTAAATACCTCAAAATAAGTCTCTGAAAATTAGTTATGTATTTGACAAGCATACCATTTTTACATCTAGTAAATGAATAATTATTTAATATCTAAGACTCTACTCATATTTGTTTCCCCAGTTGCCCCAAGAAACCAGACAAGTAGGATCCAAACAGCGATCTTATCAAAGACCAATTACTCTACCTTTACTTTCTTTGATCTAGAACATTGCCTTTAAATACCTCCAGAATATTTGGTTTTTGGACAATGTGTCATGTAAGTAGATAGGGGCGTCTCCCTCACTGTGTAGCCATTAACGGCTGACTTGGTGATACTCTTGCCTCCACCTCCCAAAGCCTGGAATGACAAACATGAACCACCAAGCTAGGCCTACTCCCATTTAAAAAAAGGGGGGGATTCTTAAGGGAGATAATATGTTTTCCTGTAGAATATTTCCTGTAGGATTATAGTCCTGCATCCATGCTAGGGAAGGAAGAGTGTGGGGAGTTTGCTGGCTTTGGGAAAGTGCTGAGGCGCCGCTCTGGGGGTGGGAAAGTGCAGTCTTAGGTGTGGGAAAGTCCCCGGGTCCCAGGCCTGTGCTGAGGCCAGGGTTGTGGGGTTCTCAGACTCTTGGACAAGCAGGCTCTGCTGGGAGCCTCAGAAGAGCAGAGAACAGTTAAGGGGAGGGGCTAGCCCTGGGGCCGGGCTGAAGGTTGGGGAGGCTTGGTGGCAGTTGTGGCTGGGACCTCAGAGAGGCCTTCTATGGGGATTAGGCTGCAGCTCTCTAGGCCTTCTTCACTGCTCCCCACAGCAGATCTTAGTGAAAAGAAACAGTCCATGGTTCCAAACAGTTTATCGTTGTTAGGGTTCTGTCTAAGCTCCATCCCACAGTTACCTGGCAACAGCCAGGTAGGCCTGGCCCACCATAAAAGGGGCTGCTTGCCCCTCCTCCCTCTCTTACTCTTACTCTTACCCCTTACCCCTCTTGGGCTCTTCTCTCTCCTCCTCCCCTCCCCCTCTCTCCACGTGGTCATGGCCGGCCTCCACTTCTCTACTTTCTCCCTCTCTCTTCCTTTCTCTGCCTCCACTACCCCCCTTAACTCCCTTCCCATGCCCTGAATAAACTCTATTCTATACCATGTCCGTGTGTGTCTGGTCCCTCCCGGCAAGGAATGCCTCAGCACGGGTCCGCTGAGCCATCCCCTTCCCCCACACCGCCATATACCATATTCTCTAAACCGCTTTCTCTTTTTATGATCACAATAATTGTCATGGCAGAAAGTGGATTCATAAAACCATCTCCCGCCCCCGTACCCCCAACTCCCCGCATCCCTCCACTCCTCCTAACCCCCCCCCTGCTTCACAGGGTGGGCCTGAGATTAAACACCTTTTGCTGGGAGCAATGTCTGGGAAGGAAAGCTTATTAGCTAACCACACGCCCCTTTTAGATACCTCATTAGCATGGAAAACTCTGCATGTGGAGAACTCTGAGACCTACCTGGGTACAGATCACCTCTCTTTTATGTGAGAAGCATAGCACAGGAATCAAGTCAGGAATCTGGCAGGGAGCCGGGAGTCACCTAAGCCTCAGGTGCGTGCCCACAGTCTCCAGGTCTCAACCTGCTCTACCTTACCAAACTTCCCCGAATGGCTTTACATGCCACAGTTTCCCTCTTTTTCTGATTGCTGCACTATGATATTGCTTAACTTGTTCTAACCTCAGCATATTCTGAAATCTGGAAGATAAGTAGAGTGAGCCTCATCCTATTCGGGTGGAATTTTTTAGGCAGCAATCCTTATATTTGGAATTGTGCTCTCTAAAATATCATGTGTTGAAATTTAAATGACTCAAAACTTTGAGTTTTGACTGTATTTGAAACTACAATCTTTAATTAGTTGGTTAAGTGGGGTTAGGCTGGAGAGATGGTTTTATGGTAGGGGGGGGGGGCGTTGGTGGAGGAGGTAACCAGAAAGTAGTATATCATTTGAGATGTAAACGAATGAGTAATAAAAAAAAAGAACTTATAGAACATACAAGGGAGAAATAAAGGGCATACAAGTTCAAAAAAAGGGTAATTGTTGCTCTTCCAGATGACCTGAGTTCGATTCCTGGAACCCACCCGGCACCTCAGAACTTTCTCTAGCTCCACTTTCATGTCTTCTGGCCTGAGTAGGCACCCAGAATGCATATGGTGCACAGACATACAGACAGGCAAAATATTCATAGACATAAAATAAAAATAAATAAAAGTAATTTTAAAAGTGTGGTCATTAGGGTGAGCTCTAATTCAGGCCAACTCATGTCAGCTCAGACATAAGAAGAAAACACCAGATTTGCTTGTACAGAGAAAAACCATGTGTGGGCATACTGAGAGATGTTTAAGACATTCAGTCTTTGTCACAACAGCACCAGCAAACACATATATGCTTCATACATAAAGTTTGTGTATCATGTTGTATGCCATCAAGATGTCTGCCAGAGAAACACTGGGTTCTTGGGAAACATGGCATCCCTCCAGGGATATTTCTGCCTTGCACAAAGAAAACTACAGGGTAATATTTTGGTATCGTGCCAATATCGCTATCAATGTTCCAGCCTTTCATATTAGTGTAACTCTCATGGACTATTTGGAGAGAATGAAATGTTTCATTATTAGCTTCTCTACTTCATCGGTCTTTTGAATCACCTACCTTTTGGTCTTCTTGGAGCCTCCACAAGCCTTGGATTGGTTAAAAGAAAAGAATCCCTCCCCCTTTAAAAGATTGATTTATTTTTATTTTATGTGTATGGGTAGTTTGCCTGCAGGTATGTCTGTGCACCACATGCATGTCTGGTGCCCACAGAGATGAGAAGGGGGCATCAGATTCCCTGGAACTGGAGTTATAGATAAGTGTGAGCCACCATGAGAGTGCTGAGAATACATCAGGACCTCTGGAAGGGCAGCCAGTGCTTTTAATCACTGAGCCATCTCTCCAGCCCCAAGGACCCTCCTTTAAAATAGACACACCCAAGCTCCTGGGCTTATGGCTTAGCAAAAATCTTGCTCAGGTTAGATTAGTTTCCTTTTGACTCTCAGGAAACTTTCGAGCAGCCTGTACAACTGTCCCGCAGCCCTCCCTGCTTACTTTGCTTCATTCCATTCTCCACACCAGCAGTCAGAGTAAAAGATGGCGGAAAAACAGCGCTCCTCCTCTGCCTGAGACAAATCGCTGCGTGGAATTCAAGAAGAAACGTTGACTTGGCCTTCCATGACCTACCCTAGTGCAGTTTGTCCTCTATCGCGCATAGCCTCCGCCACATGCCTCATTGCTCTTCTTGTGACTCCTGCATTGCATCAACCGCCCATCTCTTTACATCTTCACTTCTTTCCTCCTAGGTGCTTATAGCCCCTCCCCTTACTTACCTTGTATTCTTGACCCTAGACCAGGAAAAGGGGCTGGCTCTGCTCAGCTCCGCCACCCCCTGATTTTCGCTTATTAACAAGGCTTCTGCTGTAACTAAACAGCGATTCGTGCCACCACTGGTTCAGTGTTACTTGATCTAACAGGACAGTGAGCTCAGAACGACAGAGCTGGTGTTTGCATTGTTATTTTATCCTTTGTGACTTCCACTATCTCCAATAGGATAAGTACTAATTCACAGTTAAAGCAGAATTGAGTGTGCTTAACTGGAGTTATAAATCTGGATGTAATTGTGTTACTATGAGGACTGGTACAAGGATGTAAATACATGTCTGCCTGACATACAGCTCACGCGAGGTACATGTTGCATAACGCACCTAAACTAGTCATAGATGTGGAGGGGTGGTTTTGTGGGTGTGTCAGACAATAAATGCAATAAATGCAACAAAATATCATATTAGGTGTCTAAAAGTAATTTTATGTTTCTACAATATTTGTTCTAAAGTCCTGTCGTGTACACAAAAGGCCTTTTCTTCTGGCAATAAAAGCTTCTGCTTAAATATATCATCTCTTCCATGCAATTTCAGGTTGTATGGAAGTAGTTCATTGAAGGCAGGAGTCAAATTGAAGCGTAGGCATTATGTCTGTTGGCTCTTTGGTGGTTGAAATATATTTTGAAAGATAAGATTCTGCTCTTTAAATCGATATACCCAAGTTCCTGGGCTGAATATGTATATAAAGACACCTAATGGCAGTAGAGTGTGAACCAAATTCCTATTTTAAGGTATGGTAAAGATCTTTGAGATGTAGTTTGAGAACTTATGAAAACTGGTGCTTTCCTTAGCCTCTAATCATTAGTGTCTAATGGGATCTGTAAAAATGCTGGCAGAGCAAACTTGGGGGAGTTGCTACAGAATATGACTGCTCTGAGCGTCTTTGTAAGGGGCCCAGAATCAAAGTTTGCAGTTGCCTGTGCTTTGAATCCCTCCCTCCAGCCGTCCAGTAATGCCACGCTGGTGGTGTTGACCTCAGGGTCATTCTTTTTTAAACAATTATGTTTAATTTGTGAATGTGATCTCCAAATGCAAAAGCTCCCCTGCCTTCCCTGGGTCTCCCTCTGTGGAAGAATGTGTGAATTCACACGCATCCTGATCTAACTGTGCAGGGGAAAATTCCAATCAGGAGACATTGTCCCACAACCTGGATATCTGAGCAAGTAATGAACTGATAATACAAAACAGGGCTCATAGCCACCAGCCTCCTTTTCTGACTGTGAAAAAGTGTCTTAGGTTCTCACCCACTTCTAGGTTTTGTTTTTCCGACCAGATTGGGCTAAAAGTAAGACAGGGGTGGGGGGGGTGAAGGCTCTTACTTCTGTTTGTTAATCTTTCTCCTTCTATCTTTTTTAAAGCCGTCCTCTTTTCTCCCCCTCTCTTTTGCCTCAATAGAAAGAGAAAAAAAGTTTTGTCAGCACTCCTGTTTCCTTTGTTGGTTGCTTTTTCTCAGAAGTCTTTCTCCGCTTTTATCCTCGTCGCAGTCATGCATGAGAGAACAGTTGTGCGCTGTTGTCTGGCTGCTGTGCTAGTTTTGAATCAGTGGGACTCCCTCTTTGTTCTCTGTAGTTTCCGAACACCGAAAGGTAAAAGAGTAGAAGCGGGGATTGGGGCTCTTAAGAAGAGAAACCTAGATGCATTTAGATTTCATTCATTTGGGGGCCACGGCAGTAATAATTGAAGAGTCGCAGGGAGCAGAGCTGCCAGAGCTCAGTTTCTTTACCTAGAACGTTTTGCTGACCCAGTGGCTCCGGCACGAATGCACTTTTGCCATATGCTGCCACTATTCGGGATTCTGGGAATCTGCTTGGTGACTTAATGGAGAGCTGTTCATTTCCCACTTGGGTCTGAGCCTTGGAGCAGTTGCTTTAGCACACAAGCACTGTCCACCTGAGGTGACGCCTGCCTGGGGTTTCGAAAGGACTTCATGGTAAGATGATTTTAAAATTCTACAAAAAAAGATTTGCCTACATCTGCGCCAAAAGAAAGCTTTTGTCTCGACGTTCTTACTTTTGCAAAAGAAAAAAAAAAATTAGGCATTCAGAAGTGAAACTTGAACTTCGGATGGATGTGAGGGCTTCATCCTTACAAAACAGCCCCTTTCTGATCTGGTTATCCGACATGGGCTTGCTACGGGTTGTCATGGTGATAGTGTAGGCCTGAACATTTTCACAGGCTCAAACTATGAAGTTTTTGAAAACTGTTTTGATTAATTTTTCCTTCACTCCAACTTCTCTCTCCCTTCAACCGTTTCTTCTTTTGTTTCACCCCTGATTTATGGCAGGTCGCTGTCTTTTAAATAGATGTGCATTTTGAAATTCCTCCTTTCTTTGCTAATGCAAAGAAAAAAATAACCCATGCAAGTCATGCTCAAAGAGTTGGTTATTGTTGCTTGCTGGATTTCGACTCTCTGTGGTTGTCGGGCCTAATTCAAAGTAATTCAGGCTCCACAGTGGGGGCAGTGCATAGCTCCACAGGAAATTATGATAGCAAAAGTCTTCCTGTCGAGCGATGCACTTGGCACTACAAAGTGCCTCGGGCTGCAGCTACCTGAATAGGGTTGAATTAGACCAGACAACCGCATCATCCCACTTCTTAATCTATTAGAGCGATATACAAGTGGCAATTGTTGATTGCAAAAATGGGATTAAGAGGCTCTTCAAGTGAATTGATTTTCTTGTGAGAACAAAAAGAGGAAAGAGAAGCCTTCGTTTGAATCACACAGCCAGAAAGTTTCATGAATGGGTTCCACTCCAAATGTTAGAATTCAAGCAATCAGTGAGTCCCCATGGGGTGTGCAGGTGAGAGAAATAAACTGCTCAAAAAAATAGCAAAGTATGTGCACAACCCGGAGTTTAAGGCATCTGCTCTGCAAGACTCCTCAGAAGAAAGGAGCCATTCGAAAGATATCTAATAACAGGGCACACAGCAACAGTCCACAGTGTTTGCTCTTTGGCCTTGCATGCTACAGTATGTGTCTGTCAAGCTTTTTAGAGCCAGGTGAGTCATATACATACACTTCTTTTTCCTTCCAGTCTCATCTGCCCATCATGATGCTTCTGTCTCTCCCTACCCCCACCCCCATTAACAGGTCTATGTTCTCCACTGGGAAGTGTCCCCAGGAGTCAGGTGTCTTTTGAAGGAGACCATCATTTGGTGCATATGTTTTCTCCTTTGAAGTGCCCTTAAGCTCTTTGACTTTGGTAACTTCGGAAAATGTAAATTGACTCTCTACCAGTTGGAGCCAAATGCTGTGTTGCCTTTCCCAAAGTGTCCTTTTTTATTTGGAGGGCTATCTTGGATTAGTACCCTGGCTTTAGATGGCCAAATGGCACAGTCAAGCCTCTGCTACAAGGCAATTCCTCAGACCTTGAAAATATCAACTTTGTTCATCTAACATCTCCTTTTGCTCCAAGCAGTACTAAATGTCCAATTGACTGCGAACCCCACTCTGAAAGGAAATATATAGAGGATGCGCACACATGAACTCCTGTCCTCAAATTTCTAAAATCTTTCTTAGGCTCAGTCTAATGTTGATTGTCTTCTGTGGTTCATCCTGCCTCCCAATGTATGATCACTTATCTGGCAGCTTTTGCTGTCAGGGACTCCAAGAATGTAGAGAACAGAAAAGACACTCTTGCCAGCTGGGGAAGGAAAATGGCCAGAGCAGCTGAGATGAGCCTCCCATCTCCTCCGCCTGCAGCACTGTGTCTCAAACTAACAAGGAACAGGGAATCTGGAATGTCTTGGCCTTTGAGGGTACAACTGGTGAAGGGTGGCTAAGGTATGCTAGAAGGGGTTCCAGTTTGGAAAGAGAAACAGAACTGTGATGAGGAACAGGAACCCTGAACCCTTCACAAATCAGACTATTCAAAAGAGAATCCATCATCAACAGAAGGAATAAAAGCCTTCATCTGGCCTCCACCAATCAACTGCAGTGGTCAGTGGGTAGCAGTGTTGTGATGGGAGAAGCCACCTTTCTTTATTTGTTTTAACTCTGAAATATAGTTCCCTTCTCCTTTTTTGATTTGTTTCCTTCCTTTGAAAGTCAGTAGGCAAAGATATCAGTTTTTACAGTATTGTGAGTCCAGAAAGGCTACTGTATCTCAGATGCTGGCCTGCACTTTTGGGGACCAGGGATCTCTGATGCAATTTGGGGAAAACAAAGGGAAACCCAAGTCAAGGGTTTCCCTCCCCCCCATCCATCAGCAAGCACATAGGGAGGTGGCTTAGGTTTATCCTGTCATCGCCCAGCAGGTTGAGGCACCCAGCCCCATCCGTCCTTTGGCAGTTGCATTTCCCTTTAGGGGAAGCCCTGTGCAGACATTTATACAGGTACGTTTAATAGACTCATGACTTGTGAGACTCTCCAAAAAAGAAAGGATGTGTGTATTTACATGGAAATATAATCAATACACTACATGTCTTTTCTTTCCTGCATGTGCAAGTAAGTCTCCATCTGACTATATTTTACATGCAACCATCTTTATGTAAAGAGGAATTCAGAAAATCAGTTAGACAGGTCTGTTCCTTTTCTCTGGAATTTCTTCGAAGTCCCAAAGTAGAGGCATTGGCTTGCATCTAACATACCAAGTATGGAATACAGTAAGTAATAATTGGCTATTTATCATAATGTTGCTTTCCTGGCACACCATTCATTAACTGCCCCATATTTAATTATGCCAAAATTAGCACAGGGGAGTCTTTGGCTAGTGTATTTGCACATGCCATCAATTATGTCCTAATAAATTAATTTGCTTTTCAGGATTCACCAGAGGCACCAGTTGGGCCTCTGCGCTCCTGCTTGACTGTTCTGACTTTGAACAGGTTCATTCAGCTGCTGTCTGCTAAGCCCTACAGAAAAGCACAATGGCTGCTGATCGGCCTTTTATGGTTTATTGGAAACTGGTGGTCCGCACTGTGGCTCTGGTCAGTGATTAACCCGCGAGAAAACAAACTACACAAGGCTAAGTTGATGTTGGAGGAGGAATGAGCTCACTTCATTACGGCTTGAAGAGGAAACCTTTTCTCCTCCAGTGCTTGTTCAAAACTTTTCAGGTCTCTATTTAATCACGTAATTCTCTCTAAGTAGCAAGAGAAGCCTGCTGCACAGCGAGCGGTCTTTTGCCACATGACAACTTAGAGAGATAAATTATATATAAATATCTTCATGGTTTTGTGCAGGGAGGAAACCAATTTTACTATTCCTCTGGAAAACTTATTTACTTGTTTCTTTATTAAAAGAAATAGCTGGGTACACTCCAGGCTATTTCATGCACACAAATGGTGGAATCCATATTTCGTTGAGCATCTTGTTCCTTGATAAGGTTATTGAAATTTAGGTGAAAGGTGCTTCCCTCTAGCCCCGCGATTCTAAACAAATATTGAAAGGGGCTGTGGAAGAGGACAGTGAGGGCAAAAGCTCAGATAATACAGACTATTGCAAAATTGGAACAAAATAAATCCATTCTCAGCTAGACTAGAAGGGGAACAGAATCTGTGTGGGTCTATTTCAGGAAGTATTTCATTTCTGAGCTTTACGTAACCTCACATCTCTCACCCAACCCCCTTTCTCCCTCCCTCTCTAGAACTTCAACTTTGTAGATCAGGAACAAAACAGAGGATTTACATTCATCAACTCTGATTTGGGTGTATTTATTTATTTATTTATTTATTTATTTTGAATGAAAAGTTAATAAAGACATGTAACATGGAATGTTAGGGGATTTCAATAGTGCCTTCTCATTTGATGCTTAAGGTTAGAATTATCCCTACTATAATTCGAAGAACATCTTACCCTCTTTACTGGTATATTTTCCCTATCAGATATGCAAGGATAATACTAAATTTCCTGCCCCACACTTGATCCACCTCACATACTCATGTACCCACAAAGTAAGTACTCATTTGGTGTTGTTACTTACAAAACTTCCCTGGGAATTAATGACTGCATGTCAGTGAGAAAAGTTTCACCTGAAGTCTTTATCAACAGGGATGGACAGGACTTCAGAAAGCGGCAGGGAGACGAGGACTCAGTTCTGGGAGAATGCAGAGCATCAGAGCTGAGCACTGACCTCTGCTCTGCTTCCTGCTCTCAATGGGGAATTCATCAGACCCCTTCCATGGACACTGATTTGTCCCTGATTGCACTGCCCGCAGGGATGAGTCTAAGCCTCTCTGACTGACTCCCTCAACCGTCTCCCATGTCATCTGTATCTCCTCCCCATGCTTCCCTCTCCCTTCAGTGGCAGTGAGAATTGCACGCACCTCTCTGACTTTGGGTACCATCAAAACCATCCATCCTTATCTTTCCTTTCCCACTCTCAGTGATTCTGTTCTATCATGTTTTATGAGGCTTATCAAACGGCAATATGCTCCATGTCCAACCACAAATGCTGAGTCTCCAGGGCTGAGGTGGTACCTGAGATTCTGCATCGCTAATGAAATCTCAAAGATTGTCGAGGCCACTGGAGTCCTACTTATGAATCTTTACTTCTGTGAGAAGCAAGGTGCTATATGCCAACACTATTTTGTTAAGAGTCAAATGCTCTCACCAACATGTACAAACCTGAACAATGTTCTTAAGGGCAGTGAAAGGGCATCATAACATGACAGTATCTATTAAGGTCTCTATGTTAACTAGCCTCTCTCAGTATTCAGTAGAAGTACCTGCCAGTCCATACATATGCTTTTCCATATTTCAAAAAAAAATATCATTGATAATTACTGGCAAAGGAAAAGGCACAATTTGAGCTGATGTCGACAATGGTGGGAAAAGGCTGGAGCTCAACAAATGACCTATAATTACAGGATTTTGAAATGTTAAGGAAATTTAATATTAAATCACATCTTGGTGGTGTTACTATGAAGAAAATGTTCTCAGCTGGGTGAATATTTTAACTCTATAATGACATTTCAGAAAATGGCTTTTAATATCAACATAACAGTTATTTTAATTTTTTTTCAGCTCTAAACCTTCCTTAATGCTGAAGTGTGTCTGAGTAGGTGCTGGACTAGCAATAAACTCTTTTTTTTCAATATTTTATTGAATATTTTCTTCTTTTTTGCAATTTATTATTTTTCTTTTTTAATTTGATATATTCTTTATTCATATTTTGAATGATTACCCCTTTCCTGAAAAGGGATTTCCCTCCCTAAAAGTTCCATAAGCCCTCTTCCCTCCCCCTGTTCCCCAATCACCCCCTTCCCACTTCCTTGTCCTGGTATTCCCCTACACTGCTGCACTGAGCCTTTCCAGGACCAGGGGCCTCTCCTTCCTTTTTCCTGGGCATCATTTGATATGTGAATTGTTTCTTGGGTATTCCGAGCTTCTGGGCTAATATCCACTTATCAGTGAGTGCATACCACGTATGTTCTTTTGTGATTGGGTCACCTCACTCAGGATGACCTTCTTCAGTTCTACCCACTTGCCTAAGAATTTCATAAATTCATTGTTTTTAATAGCTGAATAGTATTCCATAGTGAAACTATACCACATTTTCTGTATCCATTCCTCCATTGACGGATATCTAGGTTCTTTCCAGCTTCTGGCTATTATAAATAGGGCTGCTGTGAACATAGTGGAGCATGTGTCCTTATTACATGCTGGGGAATCCTCTGGGTATATGCCCAGGAGTGGTATAGCAGGGTCCTCCAGTAGTATCATGCCCAGTTTTCTGAGGCACCGACAGACTGATTTCCATAGTGGTTGTACCAGCTTGCAAACCTACTAGCAGTGGAGGAGTGTTCCTCTTTCTCCACATCCCTGCCAGCACCTGTTTTCTCCTGAGTTTTTGTTTTTAGCCATTCTGACTGGCGTGAGGTGAAATATCAGGGTCGTTTTGATTTGCATTTCCCTGATGATTAAGGATGTTGAACATTTTTTTAGGTGCTTCTCAGTCATTCAATATTCCTCGGGTGAAAATTCTTTGTTTAGCTCTCTATCCCATTTTTAATAGGGTTATTTGGCTCTCTGGAGTCTAACTTCTTGAGTTCTTTGTATATATTGGATATTAGCCCTCTGTCAGATGTAGGGTTGGTAAGATCTTTTCCCAATTTGTTGGTTGCTGTTTTGTCCTTTTGACAGTGTCCTTTGCCTTACAGAAACTTTGTAATTTCATGAGGTCCCATTTGTCAATTCTTGATCTTAGAGCATAAACTATTGATTTTCTGTTCAGGAAAATTTCCCCTGTGCCCATGTGCTCAAGGCTCTTCCCCAGTTTCTTTTCTATTAGTTTTAGTGTGTCTGGCTTTATGTGGAGGTCCTTGATCCACTTGGACTTGAGCTTAGTATAAGGAGATAAGAATGGATGGATTTGCATTCTTCTGCATGCTGACTTTCAGTTGAACCAGCACCATTTGTTGAAAAGGCTATCTTTTTTCCACTGGATGGTTTCAGCTCCTTTGTCAAAGATCAAGTGAGCATAGGTGTGGGGGTTCATTTCTGTGTCTTCAGTTCTATTCCATTGATCTACTTGCCTGTCACTGTACCAGAGCTTGAACTCTTGGTCTCCCTGCATTAGCCCCCAAAGTCTGTATAACCTTACATGTATATGTTTTCAGGGATGACCATTTGGTGTCAGATAACCAATTGGTGAGCTTTTCCCTGGGGAAGACTATTTCTTCTTTTCTCATATTCCTCAGTTGCCTTTAGTTCTTTGTGTAGGTTTGAGGCCTTATGAGCTTTTCCTCTTGAAAAATGACATGTCTATTATTGTTGTCCTTGTTCATCTTGTGCTTAGGTAGTCATGTTGGTACAGTTTTATGGGCATAGCTTCTGATATTACCAGAAGACACAATCTCACAGGAACCTTCCTGATCCTTTGGCTCTTAAAATCTTTCTACTCCCTTTCTACAATGTTTCTTGAGCCTTCACTATGGGGTTGTATTATAGATATATTAGCTGGGTCTAGGCTCCACAAATCTGTATTTTGATTGGTTGTGGTTCTGGTTGTGTAATGGTCTCTGTCTATTGCAAAGAAGTTTTCTTGATGAGGAGTGAGAACTACACTTACATGTAGGTATCAGGATAAATACTTTGAATATAATTAGGGATTATTCTAGTTTAATAAAGTAGTGGCTCTATGTTTTCCTTCCATCACTGTCTACTTTTTTTCTTCTCAGAAGAATGTCATTAGTATATTAATAAGAATTGTATTTGTAGCATGGTCATTTTAGCAATATTAATTCTTCTAATACAAGAACATGGGCTGTCTTTTCATTAGTTTGTGTGTCATATTGAATTTCTTTCAGTTAATGTTTTATAACCTTCATCACAAGAAATCATTGACTTCCTTGGTTAAATTTGTTCCTAGGCATTTACTAGCTATTATGAATGAAATTGGTTTTTAAATTTC
Organism: Apodemus agrarius; assembly: GCA_964023405.1. Taxonomy (NCBI): domain Eukaryota; kingdom Metazoa; phylum Chordata; class Mammalia; order Rodentia; family Muridae; genus Apodemus; species Apodemus agrarius. The sequence goes on from OZ030010.1 coordinate 132,207,032, forward strand.
TTCTCTTCAGACTCATTATTGGTATATAAAATGGTATTGATTTTTACATGTTGATTTTTTATCATGTAACATTACTGATACACCATTATTATTTTGTTTAGCTAATCTTAAAATATTTGTAATTTATCACATTATTAACCTGGTTTGGTGCTAAGGTACTGTGAAATGGATAAAGAATGTTAAGCCATGTAGTACAAAAGTTGTATAAAAGAAGGAGCCATATTTTATAATTTGATATAGTATATTCAATGAAAACAGTTCAAACATAGCATGTCACCTTTTGTATTAGAGCTAAGAGAAAAGAGGTGTGTGTGTGTGTGTGTGTGTGTGTGTGTGTGTGTGTGTGTTTATCTACAAAAACTAGTACAGAAAGAATATATATAGTATATGGATAGAAGAATGACTTATCCCTTAGCTTTTTGGAAAATATCAACTTTTCTTATTGTCAATCATTTGTATTATTCATTTTATTTGTTTACATTTCAAGTGATATCTCCATGAAAATGTCATCTTTTAAAGCATCTAAAAGATGTAAATCTTTTCAATATCATTAAAAAAGCAGTAAAAAAAGCTCTAAAAATCAAAATTTAATTTCAACTTGTTATATATTTCTTTGTTTATTTATTTTATGTGTTCATGTGCAGGAAAGGGGGTATTTCCCCCTACTCTACTATCCCTGGGATTGGAATCTGCCAGGCAGCAGATATCTTTACCTGATAAGCTATCGACTTATCAGTGATTGCATTCCATGAGTGTTCTTTTGTGATTGGGTTATCTCACTTAGGCAGCAGATGTCTTTACCTGCTAAGCTATCCTGTTGACCCTAAAACTTAATTTTTATTTTATTCCAGTTCTAGTTAACCAAGGGACTCAGCACCAATGACCCCTTCAACTCACAGAGATTACATATTGGTTGCCTTCTTTGTTTCCTATCTTCCTTCCTCGTCATCTCTGTTTTTTCCTCCCTTTCAATTAAGTCTCTTTATCTTTTATTATTATTATTATTATTATTATTATTATTATTATTATTATTATCTATATTCTTTGTTTACATTCCAAATGATTTTCCCTTTCCAAGTTCCCCCTCCCCATAAGTCCCATAAGCCCTCTTCCCTCCACCCATTCCCCAATCACCCCTCCCATTTCTCTGTCCTGGTAATCCCCTACATTGCTGCATTCAAGCCTTTCCAGGACCAGGGCCCTCTCCTTCCTTCTTCTTGGGAATCATTTGATAAGTTAATTGTGTCTTGGGTATTCCAAGTTTCTGGGCTAATATCCACTTATCAGTGATTGTATTCCATGAGTGTTCTTTTGTGATTGGATTATCTCACTTAGAATGATATTTTCCAGTTCCAACCATTCGCCTAAGAATTTCATGAATTCATTGTTTTTAATAGCTGAGTAGTATTCCATTGTGTAAATGTACCACATTTTCTGCATCCATTCCTCCATCCTCAAGGGTTCTTTCATCCTCTGGGTTCTTTCCAGCTTCTGCTTATTATAAATAAGGCTGCTATGAATATAGTGGAGCATGTGTCCTTATTACATGCTGGGGAATCATCTGGGTATATGCCCAGGAGTGGTATAGCATGGTCCTCTGGAAGTGTCATGCCCAGTTTTCTGAGGAACCGACAGACTGATTTCCAGAGTGCTTATACCAGCTTGCAGCCCCACCAGCAGTGGAGGAGTGTTCCTCTTTCTCCACATCCTCACCAACACCTGCTGTCTCCTGAGTTTTTAGTCTTAGCCATTCTGACTGGTGTGAGGTGAAATATCAGAGATGTTTTGATTTGCATTTCCCTAATGATTAATGATGGTGGACATTTCTTAAGGTGCTTCTTGGCCATTTGAAATTCTTCATTTGAAAATTCTTTGTTTAGCTCTGTACCTCATTTTTTTCCATTTTTTTAAAGTTTTTTTCTTTTTATTGGATATGTTCTTTATTTACATTTCATTTTCTTTTTCCTGGTTCCACGCCCCCCCAAAGGTCCCATATGCCCTTTTCCTTCACCCTGTCCCCCCATCTTCCCCTTCCCACTTCCCTGTTCTGGTGTTCTACACTGATGCATTGGCCTTTCCAGATCCAGGGTCCACTCCTTCCTTCTTCTCGGACATCATTTGGATTGTGTCTTTGGTGTCCCAAGATTCTAGGCTAATATCCACTTATCAGTGAGTGCATACCATGGGTATTCTTTTGAGACTGGGTTACCTCACTTAGTATGACGTTCTCCAGCTCCATCCATTTCTCTAAGAATTTCATGAATTCATTGCTTCTAATGGCTGAATAGTATTCCATTGTGTATATATACCACAATTTTGTATCCATTCCTCCGTTGAGGGACATCTGGGTTCTTTCCAGCTTCTGGCTATTATAAATAAGGCAGCTATGAACATAGTGGAGCATGTGTCTTTATTGCATGCTGGGGAATCTTCTGGGTATATGCCCAGGGGTGGTATGGCAGGGTCCTCTGGAAGTATCATGTCCAGTTTTCTGAGGAACCACCATACTGATTTCCAGAGTGGTTGTACCAGCTTACAATCCCACCAGCAGTGGAGTAGTCTTCCTCTTTCTCCACATCCTCACCAACACCTGCTGTACCCCATTTTTTAATAGGGCTATTTGGCTCTCTGGAGTCTACTTTCTTGAGTTCTTTGTATATATTGGATATTAGCCTTCTGTTGGATGTAGGGTTGGTGAAGATCTTTTCCCAATTTGTTGGTTGTCATTTTGTACAATTGACAGTGTCATTTGCCTTACAGAAACTTTGTAATTGTATGAGGTCCCATTTGTCAATTCTTGATCTTAGAGCATAAACTATTGGTGTTCTGTTGAGGAACTTTTCCCCTGTTCCCATGTCCTCAAGGGTTTTCCCCAGTTTCTTTTCTATTAGTTTCAGTGTGTCTCGTTTTGTGTGGAGGTTCTTGACAGTCTCTCACTCTCTATCCATGGCAGGCATCAAAACCACTTATATAGGACTAAAAAGTATTTCAGCAAGTAAAAGAGCATACAGCATATTCCCAATGACATGAATTTGAGCCCTGGAACCCATGGTGGAAAGAGAATTGATCCCCCAAAGTCCCTCAACTCTCTCTCTCTCTCTCTCTCTCTCTCTCTCTCTCTCTCTCTCTCTCTCTCTCTCTCACACACACACACACACACACACACACACACACACAAACACACACACACACACACACACACACACGTATTAAATAATAAATAAATAAAATATAAAGAAACCACCACTGTAGATAAAGTATTTTGTAGATAAAGATAAAGTCCTGGAAATTCTTCTGCATCTGCCTCCTGTGTACTGAGATTACACATATGTTATACAACACTTGGCCTCACATTTTATTTTCTAAATATCATTCTCACCAAAATAAAGCCAGTGCTTCTTAAGAAAACAACTGATTCCAAAGGAAGCAAAAGTATAAGGTAAGCCTGGTATAATTTTTTTTATCACAAAGAAAGGAAGTACTTAAATACAATAATTTCAATTCAGAGGAAATGGGTTAAAGGGTTTCAATTGGTCAAATCTATTATAATTTTAATATTTCAATGTAATGACCTTGATAATGTATATTACATTGAATTAAAAATTATCCATGAATTTGACAAGAACAGGTGAAAGTCTTATATGTGTATGGGGGTATAGTTAAGGGAAGAATGAAAACTTTTTTCAGAATAGTAGTAAATCAAATGTAGCAAGAATGACATACATTGAATCTCACTGTTTTTCAATTTGAAATGTAATATTCTACCAATGATCATTAATAGATGCTGCAATCATGGAGTGAAAAACAGTGTAATAGAATACTCATGTGGTGTCAAAGTATCATCCCACAAATTACTTACCAACAACAAAGAGAACAATGTGGTTTTAAAATAAATAATAGGATAACCTTTCTTTTAATAAAGTGATTAGTTTTAGTATTTCCAGTACTATACTATATTCCTCCTAAGTAAATGAAACAACAACTACAAAATGCTTTCAGATGGCTGTGGTGTTGTATGCCTATAGTACCAGCACTTAGGAGGTAGAGGCAGGGTGATTGGGAGTTCAAGGTCATTCTTGGCTTCATAGATTTTTTTTTTTTTGAGATGAGCCTGGGCTATATGAGACTCTGTTTCAAACAAAACAAAGCAAAGCAAAACAAAACAAAACAAAACAAATAAAACACAGTACTCAATTTGCTAAGACTGTCTACCCTTAATGCAATCATGAGGATTCAAAGACAGACTTTAAACTATTCTGTAAGACCACTAGCCTGAGCCCTTATAAACAAACCTAGGAATGGGGACTCATGGTTGTAATCTGAGTGCTGGGAAGTGGAATGCAGGAGGATTGCTGTGATGCATTTTTTGGAGTAGCTCAAAGAGTAGTCTGTGTAAGACAAAGAGGAATCCCCAGCTTTCAGCAGGAATGAATCTCCCTAAATGACTTAATGATTTAGAAGTAAGAGCATATTGCAAAAGTTGGATGCCATACATTCAAATAGCTTAATGGGATCACCAATATGAAGGAGAAAAAGAACTAAGATTCTTATATTTTTTTATAGGGAGAATGCCCTGTCAGATTGCTATGACTGCTTCTATTTCCTTGATAAGTCTGTCACTATAATGATAAGGATGAGTCACCAGACTGCCATAGCTGATGATATTATTTCTCAATTCACTTTGATGCAATCATCAACAATAGCCAGTTATTGAACACTGTGCTCATTACTGCAAATACTAAGATGAATAAGGCCCTCAAGGGGCTTATAAATCCATTTGAAGAGTAAAAGATACACTGTCAGATAAATAACAATAAAAGGTAGTGCATAAAAAAACAAAGAGGAATGCACAAGTACGGAAGTACTTCAGAGGAGGGACAGCATACAAAATAGTCATGACAGTTTTCCTTCCGCACGTGAACAGGAGAGATGAGTCAGTCAGATTGGCATATAAGCAGAGAAAATGTAAGAACTGGAGCCAAAATAGAATAGGGCTCTGTAATGGAGCTGTGATGAGGAAGTCAGTCTTTTTTTCTAGGGGAATCATGTAGAGGCTGTAGACTGCAAGGCAAAGTGATAAAGTAGCCTTGAAAAGCCCTGACATCAGAGAAAAACCCAAAGAAGTTAGCCAATGGGTTGGCTGAGCTTGCCAAAGCTCACCTCTCTTTGTGTGTTCTCTAGTTCACAATCTAACTGCTTGCACAACCTGCATCTAATTGACTTCCCCAAACATCTGATCTTTCCTGGTTCCTTCCCATGTCTTCAAAACAGACAGACAATTCACTCCTCCAGTTTCAATGTTTCCTGATTTTTGTTTCGTTTTGTATTTGTTTCCAAATAAATTTACTTGGGTGTTTCTTTTACTTCTTTTATTTTTCCTCACCTTTTATTATTATGTGTCAAATCCCCTTGCAGCATAAGCAGTGTTCCTTCCAAGGTTTCTACAAGCTTTCTGCCATCAAATCAATACGCTCACTGTAGATATTCATTTACATTGACCACTTTGTTATCAAAAGCATAATCGCATAATCGCGATAAAAGACAATAAAAGATTGTCTTACAAATAAAGGCCCCTGAAACCCGGCACAGAGATATGTGCCTTGTATCAGTTATCCTAGAGGCTAAGGCAGGAAGAGCATTGAAGCCCACTTGAGTGCAGAGCCAGCCTGGGTAACATAGCAACTGCATCCAGAGATTTGGGTTGGAGGCATTTAAAACATTTAAAAATCTGCTCAACAGAAAAACTCTCAGGAAACTAAGAATAGAAAGAAGCTTCTTTGAGCTTATAACAAGCAGCTATTAAAAACATGATTAACTAGATCTTTTTTCTTCAAGAGATTAACAATGAGGCAAGGTTGTCTGCTTTTCTGGCTTTCGTTTGCCATTATATTGGAAGCTAGGTGAGGGGCGCGAAAGTTGCATACAGATCCAAAGAAATAAAACCATTTCCATTGCTGGTGACATGGTTGTGTACATAGAAACATTAAAACAATTTGCAAAAAAATAGATTTGATGGGTGAGTTTAACAAGTTCAGATGATAGCATATCAATATATATAGTTTGACATACTAGTTATAAATCATGGAAAAACAAAATTTAAAGAAGAAAATTTTCAGTCACATTCAAAATTGATATAATTAAGAATGATTTAACAAGTGTATAAAAGACTTTTATGCTGTGTATATAAACTTTTATACTGGATAGTGCAAAACACTATCAAGGGAAACTCAAGATGTAAAAGAACAATGGACTGTAAGACTCAATTACCATTGAGATGTTGGCACATAAGTTCTTTGCTCTATAGATATAACACATCCCAATTAGACTCTCAGCATAGTATTTTTGTAGAATTGGTGCTCCAGTTCTTAAAGGTGTGTGACAATGCACACATGCTCGAATAGTTGAAATAATCCTGGAAATTAGAAAAATAAGGCAGGGACACTTCAACTACCTGATTTCAAAAATACCCTGTACAGCTAGTGTCATCAAATGAGTGAGACAGCTGAGTAAGAAGAAAATAAGTCCAGGGGCGATTCCTCAGCATGTAAAGGTACTTGTTGTATAAGACTGGTGACCCATGTTTGATACCCGAAACACAAGAAAAGGAGAGAACAACTCTACAACTTGCTTTCAGAGTTCTACATGTGCACTATAGCACATTTGTGCTTACACCTCCCTCCCCCCCCTCTCTCTCTCTCTCTCTCTCTCACACACACACACACACACACACACAAAACTGATGATGATGATAACATTTTTAATTAAAAAGTCTATATTGACCCATATAGTCAACTCCAGTTATGGTATCAAGACAATTAAGTTAGGGCAAATATATTTTTAATTTATGTTTCTACAGAGACTAGACATCCTTAAAAACAAAAGAAATAAAACCAGGAAATTCCATCTTTATCTGATGTTATACAGAAAATGTCAACTCAAATGGTTAATAGACCAAAAGGTAAGAGTTGATACTATGGACCCTAAAAGAAAGCATGGATAAAACTTTAACTATCATGATCCTCGAAAAGGTTTCTTAGGATGCAGAAAGTTTAAACTATAAAGAAAAATTCAATAAATTTGACTTCATCCAAATTTAGCACATCTTTGTTAAAACACAGTTAGAAAAATGAAATGTCACTAAATGAGAAAAAATGTTGTCATATACATATCTGATAATGACCTCATAATGAACTCTTATAATTTATTGATGAAATAAACAATCCAACTGAAAAGTAATCAAAAGACTTAAATACACAGTTAATGAGAGAAGACTAAAAATACACCTTAGACACAGTTAGATATTTTCCTGCCATTGGTCATCTAGAAACTACAAATTAAATTGCTAATCATATACCACTAAGCTTCTAGCAAGGTGGCTAAAATAAAAAGACTGATAATATCAAGTGTTGGTTGAGAGCTGGAATAATCACCACACTCACTCTCCAGCCAAAGTGGGAATCTAAATCTGTACAATAGCTTGATAGGTTCTTAGAAGGCTAATTACACATTGGTCACATGCTCTTGCTATTCAACACTTTTTTGCTTTTTGTTTTTGTTTTGTTTTGTTTTTTGTTTTTTGAGACTGGGTTTCTCTGTATAGCTCTGGCTGTCCTGTAACTCACTCTGTAGACTAGGCTGGCCTCAAACTCTGCCTGCCTCTGCCTTCCAAGTGCTGAGATTAAAGGCATGTGCCACCACTGCCTGACTTATTCAACTCTTAGCTATTTACTTCAGAGGGAAAAAAGCATATCACTATACAGAGATATTCACAGATTCTTCAGTCACAGCAGCTTAAAATTAAGAACAAATATTGAGAAGGTCACGCTGTGCTTTCAGCGGGGCAGCCATCTTGCCTCAGGATACCACGCGCAAACAGCGGGCACACCGGGCACAGCGAGCGGTTGGAGTCAGGTGCATGGCCAGAGATATAGCTTAGCTTAGCTCTGCAGGAGATCCAGGCACAGACAGATCAGCTAAGGGTGCAGACCACCCAGGCTGGGGCCAGCTCTCTGAGCAGCGAGGGGCCATCTTGCCTCAGAACACAGCTCAGAATTCTAGCAGCTGGAGTCAGGGGCTTAGACTGAGAGCTAGCATAGTCCAGCACAGATAACGCTGCCAGAAGAGATCGGCAGAGCCGGGTACCAGCAGCTCAGCCAAGGTCACTGTCTCCTGGGGACAGGCGTGCTGTGCTTTCAGCGGGGCTGCCATCTACAATAAGACCAACTAACTCCAGAGATAAAGAGATGGCAAAAGGCAAACGTAGGAATGTTATTAACAGAAATCAAGGCAATATGGCACCATCTGAACCCAATTCGCCAACCACAGCAAGTCCGGGATACCCCAGCACACCAGAAAAACAAGAGTTAGATATAAAAGCACAGGTCATGATGCTCCTAGAGGAACACAAAAAAGACATAAACAAATCTCTTAAAGAAATGCAGGGGAACATCAATAGGGTAGAAGCTCTTACAATCCAAACACAAAAAACACTTAAAGAACTCTAGGAGAATATGGGCCATCAGACAGAAACCAATAAAGAGGAAATGAGAAAATCAGTTAAAGAAATGCAGGAGAACTTGAAACAACAGGCAGAAGTCATGAAAGAGGGAGCACAAAAATATATTAAAGAATTACATGAAAACACAAACAATCAAATGATGGAACTGAGCAAAACCATCCAAAATCTGAACACAGAGGTAGAAACAACTAAGAAATCACAAAAGGAGGCAACTTTGGAGATAGAAAACCTTGGTAAGAAATCAGGGGTCGTAGATGCAAACACCAACAACAGAATACAAGAGATAGAATTAAGAATCTCAGATGCTGAAGATAACATAGTAACCATTGACTCCACAGTCAAAGAAAACGCAAAATTCAAAAGGCTTGTAACCCAAAACATCCAGGAAATCCAGGACACAATGAGAAGACCAAACCTAAGAATTATAGGGATAGATGAGAGTGAAGATCTACAACTTAAAGGGCCAGCAAATATCTTTAACAAAATTATGGAAGAAAACTTCCCTAACTTAAAGACAGAGATGCCCATGAATACACAAGAAGCCTACAGAACTCCAAACAGACTGGACCAGAACAGAAACACCTCCCGTCACATAATAATCAAAACCCCAAATGTACTAAACCAAGAAAGAATATTAAAGGCAGTAAGAGAAAATGGCCAAGTAACATATAAAGGAAGACCTATCAGAATCACACCAGACTTCTCTCCAGAAACCATGAAAGCTAGAAGATCCTGGACAGACCTCATGCAGACCCTAAGAGAACCCAAATGTCAGCCAAGACTACTATACCCAGCAAAACTCTCAATCAACATAGATGGAGAAATCAAAATATTCCATGACAGGACCAAATTTATATAATATCTTTCCACTAACCCAGCTCTACAAAGGATAATAGGAGGAAAACTCCAATACAAGGAAGGGAACGGCACCCAAGAAAAAGCAAGACAGTAAACTTCTTCCATCAAACTCAAAGGAAGATAACTACTCAAAAACAAAAATAACATCAAAAATGTCAGGAAGTAATAATCTCTATTCCTTAATATCTCTTAACATCAATGGACTCAACTCCCCAATAAAAAGACATAGACTAACGGACTGGATATGGAAACAGGACCCTACATTTTGCTGCTTACAGGAAACACACCTCAGAGTCAAAGACAAACACTACCTTAGAGTAAAAGGATGGAAGACAATTTTGCAAGCAAATGGTCACAGGAAGCAAGCTGGAGTAGCCATTTTAATATCAGATAAAATTGACTTTCAACCCAAAGTCATCAAAAGAGACACAGAAGGTCACTTCCTGCTAGTCAAAGGAAGAATCCACCAAGAGGAACTCACAATTCTAAACATCTACGCTCCAAATGTAAGGGCACCGTCATTTGTAAAAGAAACCTTACTAAAGCTCAAAGCACACATTGCACCTAACACAATGATTGTGGGGGACCTCAATACTCCACTATCCACAGTGGACTGACCAGGAAAACAGAAACTAAACAGGGACATGGAGAAACTCATCGAAACGTTGGAGCAATTAGATTTAACAGATATATATAGAACATTTCACCCTAAGGCAAAAGACTATACCTTTTTCTCAGCCCCTCATGGTACCTTCTCCAAAATCGACCATATAATTGGACACAAGACAGATCTCAACAAATATAAAAAGATCGAACTAATCCCATGCCTCTTATCAGATCACCATGGAGTAAGAGTGTTCTTCAATAGCAACAAAAACAACAGAAAATCCCCATATGCATGGAGGCTGAACAATATTCTACTCAATGATACCTTAGTCCAGGAAGAAATAAAGAAAGAAATCAAAGAATTCTTAGAATTTAATGAAAATGAAGGCACAACATGCCCAAATCTATGGGACACAATGAAAGCAGTGCTTAGAGGAAAACTCATAGCCCTGAGTGTCTCCAAAAAGAAACAGGAGAGAGCATATACTAGCAACTTAATGGTGCACTTGAAAGCTCTGGAACAAAAAGAAGCAATTTCACCCAGGAGGAGTAGAAGACAGGAAATCATCAAACTCAGGGCTGAAATCAATCAAGTTGAAACAAAGAGAACCATACAAAGAATCAACAAAACCAGGAGCTTGTTCTTTGAGAAAATCAACAAGATAGATAAACCCCTAGCCAGACTTACTAAAGGGCACAGAGACAGTATTCAAGTTAACAAAATTAGAAATGAAAAGGGAGATATAACAACAGAAACTGAGGAAATTCAAAAAATCATCAGATCCTACTACAAAAACCTATACTCAACACAACTGGAGAATCTGGAGGAAATGGACAATTTCCTAGACAGTTACCAAATACCAAAATTAAACCAGGATCAAATAGATCGTCTAAACAGACCCATAACCCCCAAAGAAATAGAAGGGGTTATAGACAGTCTTCCAACCAAAAAGAGCACAGGACCAGATGGTTTTAGTGCAGAATTCTATCAGACCTTCAAAGAAGTCCTGATACCGATACTCTTCAAATTATAGAAACAGAAGGAACACTACCCAACTCATTCTATGAAGCCACAATTACCCTGATACCAAAACCACACAAAGATCCAACTAAGAAAGAGAACTACAGGCCAATTTCTCTTATGAACATCGATGCAAAAATACTAAACAAAATACTTGCCAACCGAATCCAAGAACACATCAAAACGATCATTCACCATGATCAAGTTGGCTTCATCCCAGGGATGCAGGGATGGTTCAATATACGGAAATCCATCAACGTAATCCACTACATAAACAAACTCAAAGAAAAAAACCACATGGTCATCTCATTGGATGCTGAAAAAGCATTTGACAAAATTCAGCATCCTTTCATGCTAAAGGTCTTAGAAATAACAGGAATTCAAGGCCCATATCTAAACATAGTAAAAGCAATATACAGCAGACCAGTAGCCAACATCAAGGTAAACGGAGAAGAACTTGAAGCAATCCCTCTAAAATCAGGGACTAGACAAGGCTGCCCCCTCTCGCCATATCTCTTTAATATAGTACTTGAGGTACTAGCTAGAGCAATTCGACAACAGAGGGAAGTCAAAGCGATACAAATCGGAAAGGAAGAAGTCAAACTATCACTATTTGCAGATGATATGATAGTTTACTTAAGTGACCCAAAAACCTCCACCAGAGAACTCCTGCAACTGATAAACAACTTCAGCAAAGTGGCTGGCTATAAAATCAACTCAAGTAAATCAGTAGCCTTCCTATATGCGAAGGATAAGCAGGCCGAGAAAGAAATTAGGGAAATGACACCCTTCACAATAGCCACAAATGATATAAAGTATCTTGGAGTGACACTCACCAAACATGTGAAAGATTTATATGACAAAAACTTCAGGTCTCTGAAGAGGGAAATTGAAGAAGACATCAGAAAATGGGAAAATCTTCCATGCTCGTGGGTTGGCAGGACTAATATAGTCAAAATGGCAATCTTGCCCAAAGCAATATACAGATTCAATGAAATCCCCATCAAAATCCCAACTCAGTTCTTCATAGAATTAGAAAGAGCAATTCTCAAATTCATCTGGAATAACAAAAAACCCAGGATAGCTAAAACTATCATCAACAGCAAAAGAACTTCTGGGGGAATCAATATCCCGGACCTCAAGCAATATTACAGAGCAGTGGTATTAAAAACTGCATGGTATTGGTTCAGTGACAGGGAGGCGGATCAATGGAATAGGATCGAAGATCCAGAATTGAACCCACACATCTATGGCCAATTGATCTTCGACAAAGGAGCTGAAAACATCCAGTGGAAAAAGATAGCCTTTTCAACAGATGGTGCTGGCTCAACTGGAGGTCAACATGCAGAAGAATGAGAATTGATCCACTCTTATCTCCTTGCACTAAGCTCAACTCCAAGTGGATCAAGGACCTCCACATAAAACCAGACACACTAAAACTAATAGAAAAGAAACTGGGGAAGACCCTTGAAGACATCGGCTCAGGGGAAAAATTCCTGAACAGAACACCAATTGCCTATGCTCTAAGAGCAAGAATAGACAAATGGGACCTCATAAAACTACAAAGTTTCTGTAAGGCAAAAGACACTGTCAAAAGGATAAATCGGCAACCAACAAATTGGGAAAAAAATCTTCACCAACCCCACATCCAACAGAGGGCTAATTTCCAATGTATACAAAGAACTCAAGAGGTTAGACCCCAGAAAACTAAATAACCCTATCCAAAAATGGGGTACAGAGCTAAACAGAGACTTTTCACCTGAAGAAATTCGGATGGCTGAGAAACACCTTTAAAATATTCAACATCACTAGTCATTAGGGAAATGCAAATTAAAACAACACTGAGATTTCACCTCACACCAACCAGTCAGAATGGTTAAGATTAAAAACTCAGAAGACATCAGGTGTTGGCGAGGATGTGGAGAAAGAGGAACACTCTTCCACTGCTGGTGGGAATGCAAGCTGGTACAACCACTCTGGAAATCAGTATGATGGTTCCTCAGAAAACTGGACATGATACTTCCGGAGGACCCAGCCATACCACTCCTGGGAATATACCCAGAAGATTTCCCAGCATGCAATAAGGATACATGCTCCACTATGTTCATAGCAGCCTTATATATAATAGCCAGAAGCAGGAAAGAACCCAGATGTCCCTCAACAGAGGAATGGATACAAAAAATGTGGTATATATTCACAATGGAATACTATTCAGCCATTAGAAACAATGAATTCATGAAATTCTTAGAGAAATGGATGGAGCTGGAGAATGTCATACTAAGTGAGGTGACCCAGTCTCAAAAGAATACCCATGGTATACAGTCACTGATAAGTGGATATTAGCCTAGAAGCTTGGAACACCAAAGACATAAATCACATATCAAATGATGTCTCACAAGAAGAAAGGAGTGGACACTGGTGCTAGAATGGACCAAAACATCATTGTGGGGGAGTACAAGAACAGTAAGGTGGAAGGGGGTGGATGAGAGAGCAGGGGGAGGGAAAAGGACATGTGGGACCTTTGGGGGTGGGGAACCAGAAAAAGGGAAATGAATTGTAAATATAGAATATATCCAATAAAAAATGCAAAAAAACAAACAAAAATGAACAAATATTGAACAGATATATGAAGCTTCTTTATACATATTAGCTTAGAGTTAAAAATAACAAATGTGAAGAAATGAATTTATATTAACATATATAAAAGGAATTTATGTGTATATATATTGCAGGTATATTAATAAATTGTAGTATATCTCTATGACATACTACTAATCAATAATAGGAAATAGCCAACTGATATTTCTTCAGGGACAAATCTCAAAACATTCTGTTGAATGAAAGAAGTAACATCAACAGTTTAAGCTGTGTGCTTCCACGTCTATGAAATTCTAGACTAGTTAAAATGAACAATGATATTAAATGAATGTATCAGTGGTGGTCTATGATAAGTACTTTATCCAAAAAGACACAAGGGAACTACTGGGGAATACAAAAGCTATCTATATATTGAGCAAAATGGTGATTATATTACTGTAAATATTTAGGTATAACTCATGAATTAATACTTGTGTTCAGTTCTTTTCCATTGAAGAAATCTTGCAGAAGCTTCTGAATCTTGGGGACAATATCATGGATCTGTGGCATGTCTAGTTTGGCATCTCAAAGAGCCTATTCAAGAGCCCAAGTGTCACAGAACAGATCAACATTCAATTCTTCAAATTGAGCACCGGCAAAAAGGTATAAAAGTTGATTCCTTCCTTAGGGAGAATCAATCTTAACACCAGCCTTGGTGCTGGAAGAGAGGGTATTGTTAGCTCATTTAAAAGGAGTACAGATGTTGGAAATCTCTCTTGTTCTCAATGATGTCCTTCTTGTGCACTTAAACTCTATTAAAATGGTTGACCATTTGATTGTCAGCCTTTTCTACCCATGAGGCAATCTCCAGATGTATAATAAACCTAAAAATCTCCATCTGAAATATATCCCTCCCTCAAATAAAAAAATCAACATATTCCTCTCAGCTTCAACCATAAGCAATATCAGCAGTTCACTGATAATTCTAAGTACATTGAAGCCAGCAATAATCCCAGCATTTTATTTTTGCCTAGTGCTGACAGTCATTGGTCACAGTCTTTCCAAGATAGACTTTAGGTACAATTTTCTTCATCATTTTTAGAATCATAGAGGACACCTCCTCTGGGAAGACACTTTGTTTCTCCTTCATGCTCTACTTGGACCTTTGGCTAGCCTATATCATTCACCACCATGAAGATCCAATGTTTTATATAATATTGAAAACTGGCATTGTCAAACCTCTGCCCAACCATGTGTTTGGCATCAACAAATGCCCAGATTCCTTGTACTGTTTCCCAGTTCACCGCCTGCCCCATCCATCTTTTTTTTTTTTTGGTTGTTTTAGCATTTTGTTGATGCCATGAAAACTTCCAGAATCTTTTCATGCCTCCAGCATCCTCAGCATAGGGTTATCCTGGATTTACTAGAAAGATAGTTGCAACAACGGCAAAACAGGTAGAATGGCCGTGGTCTTATTTGATTGCTGTGTCTTTAAATATTTATATTAACTTTAAGAATAGGTTTTATTTATTTTGTGTTGGAGGAGGAGACACACAGCACACAGGTGGGTGTCAGAGCACAAATTTTGGAAATTGGTTCCCTCCTGCCACCACGTGTCCTGGGGATTTCACTCAGGTCAAGAAGTTTGACAGAGGCACCTTTACCAACTCAGGCCCTGTCTTTTATTCATTTGGGGAACCTAGAGAAATGCCTCAGTGACTTTGCACAGCATGAAGCCATGTGTTGAACAATCAAGAGCTCTCAAAACCATTGACGAATATGTATCATTGATTTTAATTGACAGAGCAGACATATCTATATTGTGCGGCATAGTATGATAATTTGCTAGGGTATACAGTGTATAATGACCAAATCCACTTAATTAGCATTTCCACCTTCTTACAGTATTCTTATACGTGGAACATAAAATCTCTTCTATCTGTCCCTAAATCATCTAGTAAGTCATCCCAGTGTGCTGTATTGCACTAGAACATAGGTTTTACATTGAAATGTGTTTTGATCACTATTCATCCTCGGTCTACAGTCTCTCCTACTGTCCTTCATAGCAGTAACTGCCACTGCACTTTCTTCTATTACACAGTTTCTGTATATAACTGTATATGCAAACATGCAGTGTTTGACTTTCCATTTCTAGCTTAATATATGCCTTCCAATCTTTTTTTTTTGTTGCTGTGAATGACAGAGCTACATTCTCTTTTTTTTTTTAGCCAAATAATGCTTCTTGCATCTGCATAGTATACTTCCTGTACTAATTTACCTGTTCAAACCCTCAGCTGATTCCTTATGTCTCTTTGTAAGGCATGAGGAAAATTTTCAGGAAGCCATACCACATGCTTCACTTCAAACATTCTAATTTAGAATGCTATCAGAAGAATTAAAAAATAAAAATTAAAAGATCAAATGTAGCCAGACATGGCAGCACACACCTACGGTCCCAACACTATGCAGGCTGCTGCAAAAGGGTCAAAAGGCTAGCCTTGGCTACGTGGTAAAACATTGTCTTAAAAGTAAAACAAACAAACATCTCTTGGGTGTCTAAAATATAAAGTTTCGTTATTTAGGGATCTTCAGCTGCATTTCAGGTGGATATCCTGGAACACTGTGGAAGTGAGCTTAGGCTTGAAAAACATCTTTGAATTGAAAAACTGTTGACTGTAGGTTAGCCATATATTTTATGGTCATTCTAGGTGTGTATGGAATTTCATTAATTTTTGTTCTTTGCAACCTGAGAAAAATCATATGTTGCATCTTCTAATGATATGCAGAGTTTAGGCCTAGAATAATAAAAATGAAGTAGACATGAAAAATGTTTTGAATTTGCATATGTATGGAAGAATATGATCTAAAATTGTTCTGAGACCAGCAAGTTGCCTTTTAGAGAAACCACAGTAGATTTATGTCTGACAGTGAAGGGTGTCTTAGTTTATTTCCCAATAGTTTTTTTTAGTTTTTTGTATTCTCTCTCTCTCTCTCTCTCTCTCTCTCTCTCTCTCTCTGTCTCTCCCTCTCTTTCCCTCTCTCTTTCTCTGTTTGCCTTTATTTCTGTCTTTGTCTCTGTCTCTGCCTCTGTCTCTCTCTCTATCTCTCTCTCTCTGTCTCTCTCTATCTATCTCTGTGGGGTGTGTGTGTGTGTGTGTGTGTGTGTGTGTGTGTGTGTGTAAGAGAGAGAGACAGACAGACAGATTTTTGCATGTAGAGTCAAGGAACTGATATAGGAGTGTTCTCTATTATTCTCAACCTTTTTTATTTTTGAGACAAATCTTTCAGGAAACCTGGAGCTTACCAATTCCACTAGACTAGCTGGCCAGCAAGCCCAAGATAGTCTCCTGTCTCCACATCCCCACCTCTGCAATTATAGATGTGCTGCTCTATCTGGCCTTTTAGTTGGGGGTTCCAAATCCGAACTCAGATCCTCATGCTTGCAGAATAAGAACTTTTCCCCAAGTCATCCCCCACTGACCCATATTTCCTAACATTAAAACATTGTAATTTATTTATGTGCAGAAAACTTAACAGTGTAAATTTAACCCAGTAAGAACCCATTTTAATGCAAATTTCTTTGGTCTTTGACTTTTCCAGCTAGATGATGCAAACCACAGACTTAGGTCTCCAGTGGCAGCAGATCTCAGCTTATCTGTTGTTGTCATTGGTCCTAATAGCTTCCACTGTGGCCCCAGTGCTTATGTAGCAGAGTACTGCCCTGTCTGGCCTCAGAGGGAGGATCAATCACACTGAATCCTGTAGAGACTGGATGCCCCAGGGATGGGGGATGGGAGGGTTGGGTGAGGTGGGGCTGGGTGGATGAGGGAGCAGCATCTCAGAGGCAAAGGGCGGGGGGTGGGGTGGGGAATGGGGTGAGGAACTCTTGGAGGGGGGACCAGGAAGTAGGGCAACATTTGGAATATAAATAAATAAAACATTGTTTAAAACAGCCTCCACTATTTTAGCCAGAGCACCCTCGTCTTCTGAGTTAACCTGTGTGAAGGCAACAGTGGTGCATGGACCAGCCACCTCAGCCTGACCTTTCCCTTGATGATGCAGTAGGGTATCCCATCTTTCAGGACAGGACAAGCAGAAACACCACCAAATTATTAGGGTCGATGTCATGTGCAATCACCACCAGCTGAGCCTTCTTATTCTCCACCATGGTGGTGACTGTATTAAGCCCTGCTCAGAGGACAGGCAGTCTCTTACGTAGGACGTCCCCTTTGCCAGCAGCTTTCTTCTCAGCATGGGTAGCCTTTGCTTCTTCTCTTGCTTTGTCTCTGGCCTGTACTTGTGCGCAAGCTTAAGCAGCTGGGTAGCTGTTTGCCTGTCCAGGGTCTAGGTGAACTGATTAGTGGCAGGAGGTACTTTGAGCCACTTATAGAGGATGGCACTTTGCTGCTATAGCCTGATGTAGTGGGGCCATTTGAAAAAGTGTGTCAGATCTCTTTTGGGCTAGATGTCCTTCCCAATACTGATGTTCTCAGTTTTTTTCTCAAACAGAGGACTCCCCCCAACCTTGTGGTCTCCTGTTTCTCCATGACGGCAGGGGCCAGGGCCACCTCTTTCCCCCTTGAACTTCTTTCCTTTGGACATCTTGCTCAGCTGGACAAGAGAGAAAGCTTCCCAGAATTTTAATGTATACAAGGTTTTTATTTTTTTATTTTATGTGCGTTCATGTTTTTTCTGCATATATGTCTGTGTGAGTAAGTTGGATCCCCTGAAAATGGAGTTCCAGGGAGTTATGAGCTGCCATGTGGGTGTTGGGAATTGAACTCAGGACCTCTGGAAGAGCAGCCAGTGCTCTTAACCTCTGAACCATCTCTCCATCCTTTTTTTTTTTGTGTCTTTTCCAATGCTGATGCCTTTTTTTTATTAGATATATTCTATATTTACATTTCATTTCCCTTTTTCTGGTTCCCCATCCCCCAAAGGTCTCATGTGCCCTTTTCCCTCCACCTGCTCACCCATCCACCCCTTCCCACTTCCCTGTTCTAGTATTCCCCTACACTGATGCTTTGATCCTTTCCAGCACCAGTGTCCACTCCTTCCTTATTGTCAGATATCATTTGATATGTGGATTGTGTCTTTGGTGTCCCAAGAGTCTAGGCTAATATCCACTTATCAGTGAGTGCATACCATGGTTATTCTTTTGAGACTGGGTTACCTCACTTAGTATGATGTTCTCTAGCTCTATCCATTTCTCTAAGAATTTCATGAATTCAAGTACTATATTGAAGGGATATGGTGAGAGGGGGCAGCCTTGTCTAGTCCCCGATTTTAGTGGGAATGCTTCAAATTTCTCTCTGTTTGCTTTGATGTTGGCTATTGGTCTGCTGTAAATTGCTTTTACTATGTTTAGGTATGGGCCTTGAATTCCTGTTCTTTCCAAGACTTTTAGCATGAAAGGATGCTGAATTTTGTCAAAAGCTTTTTCAGCATCCAATGAGATGTGTGCAAGTTTTTAACTGTTTTAAATAAATCCTCCAATCTTTATGTTTTCTCATTTACTTGTTTGTTGAAAATTACATTTGATTTTGGAAAGTGTCTATCATGACATGTAGCTGTTTTTGGTTACAATGGTAACAGCTAGTTTTTTTAATACCAAAAGGAATTCACTTCAGAATGCTGAGTGGATCACATGAGAGACAATGATAGGAGACTTTGAAAAAGACTAATATGCTGCAGTTTTACTACACTATATTATTATCATTGTTATGATGAATTATTAGTTATTATTATTAATTTGTACCATGTTGAATTAAGCAGTAACATTTTTATGAAAATTTTTCATTCAATTTTCAAAGTGAAATTATAAAATCTCATTTTAGTTCATTACTTTAGGAAATAAAAGACATATTTCTGTAGTCTGCAAATGGAATAGAATTATAATCTCCTTCCTCCCAACTGTTTATGATGATAGTAAGCTTTTCAGTTTTTAAATCCAAGTTAGTCTGCAGAACATTTGAAAAAAATCTTTTGGTGATAAGACAGTAAACTTTTATTATAGGTCTGTGTTTAGAGAAGAAAAAAAAAACACTGTTTAAAAGCCAGTACTTCCATAAGTAGGAAGAGTGCCTTGGTAAACCTTGGCTCGCTGATGACTTTCAGGACAGCTGGGCTACAGAGTGAGACCTAGTCTCAATAAGAATTGGGAAGAGGAGAATGGAATTGGAGAAGAGGGATAGGAGGGGGAGGGGGAGCAGCAGCAACATCTGGTTAAAGGACAGAGGTGCATACTAGCTGCTAGAGAATGGCCCATATCAAATTACAATTTTGTCACAGTCACTTGCATTTAATTTGTATTCTTTTTTATTAATTATACCCCCTAGAGACTGTAATCACTTGTCATGTTATTTTCCGGGTGTTGTCTTTGTCCTTGTGCCAAGACTCTCTAGACAGAAATAAAAATCTTGATTTTTTTTTTCCTGGATTTACTTTCACTGGATGCCTTTGCTGAATTTTTACAAGACTTATACCTCAAATCAGTACACTTATGGGATAAAATGTAATGGTTTTATTCCAGTATATGTTGTGTAGTGATTCAATAAAGATAAGAGTGTTTGTGAGATAGCCTCAAAGAAAAGAATAAGGGAGAGTACAGAGTTGATGTGTGCATGTGAACCCTGAATATATATGTGTGTGTGTGTGTGTGTGTGTGTGTGTGTGTGTGTGAATGCCTGTGTGTATGTGTTGACATGTGTGTATGTGAACTCCTCCCTGAATATGTGTGTGTGCATGTCAGTGTGTTTGTGTTTGTGTATTTATATATGTATTAATTTTTAACAAATTAACATCTCTTTTTTACATATATAATTAATCCTTAGAACACCCTTATGAGACAGTATTACTTGTACCTCAGAATGGCCTTAAGGTCACTGTGTATCCAAGGATGATCTTGAACATCTATTCCTCTTGCACAAGTGCTGGAATTACTTGCATGCTCCATCACAACTTGCTTCAGAAGTGCTGGAGATCAATCACAGGGATTCTGTAAGATGTGATTCTGGAGAGGAGAAGGCTAGCAGTGGAGAGTGTTAGGCACGTTTGTTGAGATCACACAAACAGAACAGTAAGTAATGATGCAAAAATAGGAAGTCAGGTCTTCTGACTCTCAAGGGATTTTTGTTTTGCTTGAAATAAGCTCTTACTATGTAGCCCAGGATAGCCTTGAATTTACAGTAAATATTTTGCCTCAGCCTACAAAATTTCTAAATTTTTTTATTACAATGTCATACTCACAATGAGGGTCACAAATGTAGAACCCAATGAACAGCTGCAAAGCAAAATGCACATCCAGTCCCACATCCCTTCCCCTTCTGCTTCCTTCCAAGTACTGCTCTTCTGGGTAAAACTCTTGTCTGCATTTGGCATAAATGCATATGTCACATAAGTAAGTATAGTATTGTGGAATCCATCATAGGGATTATTCACATGGGGATTTATTTTTTGTATGGTATGCATCTATGAGATTGATGAGAATTATTAGTTTTGAGTGCTGTCAGAGTATGCAACAATATGATGGAACCATACTACAGTTAGTTTTCTACTGTACTCTATGAGATCTATTCCAACAGATTGTCTTTGGGAGATGTAGCTTAGTTAGTAGAGTGATGTCTAGCATGAAACCCTAAGACGGAGCTTAAGAAATTCTCCAACTGTGTATATTCCCAGAACTTGGAAGGTAGAGGTGGAAGAAATGGATGTTCAAGGTCATCCTCAGTTGCATAATGAATCCAAAGCCAGTCTGAGATACAAGTGATAGTGTTTCAAGCAAACAAGCAAGCAAACTGGCCAAGGGCTATCTTCAATAGATGACTGACAATTATAAATTATGCATCAACTTACTTTAACTATAGTACCCAATTATGCAATTGTACCAACATCGAAGTGTTTCCCTGAAGGTTTTTAGGTAGGTATGACTAACGTACAATCAAAAAGCTATAGACTATTCGCCGTTGTAACCACGAGACCTTATCTAATCAGTTGAACGTTTTGAAAGTATAAAGTTTTTTAAAGGAAAAAAATAAATCTCCCTTCCCTTGATTTATTCCTTTCTTCTCATAATCCACATTCTAGTTTTATTACACACACACACACACACACACACATACACACACACACACACACACACACACAATTTTAAAAAAATATAGCTTCTACATACAAGAGGAAACATGCAGTGTTTGTCTTTCTGATCTGGCATATTTCATTGAACACAATGATTTGTGCTTTCACTCATTTTCCTGTAAATGTTATGTACCAAATTTTCCTTTCTTCTCCATTCCCCTCTCCTTCTGAGATAGGCTTTTATAATGAAATAAATCCCCATGAAAAGGCTACATCAATATAACTCTGAGAACATAATATACAGAAAAGTAAAAACTGTAGAACTGATAAGAGGATCAGCAGTTATCTAAAGTTGCTGTGGGGAAAAGCATAGATAAATAGAAGATAGAAGTTTTTAAGGTTGTGAAACTACTCTGTTATATTAGAGTGATGGATATGGTACATATTTCTCTGAGCCCATGAAGATACAAAAACAAAATGAACTCCCAATACAAACAATGAACAATCATGTGTTAAGGTGACATTTTTTATCTTAATAAGTATGGTAGTCTGGTAGCAATATGGAAAACTGAAGAGACAGTTATATAGTGGGTAAGAGTGTGGGGGGAAACTCTACACATTCTGCTCATTTTTGTGGTGAACTTAAATTGCTCAAGAAATTAATGTTTTAAAGTTATCTTGAATGTCAGAGGATCCCAGAACACAGACTGTAAACAGTGGTGCAAAATGTATTTGTAATTATAAGCATGTTCAGTGATCTCAAACTGTAGAGAAAAAAAGGACTTGACATCTCTTGGAAAACAATAAGTCTCTGAGTATTGAAAAGCTAAGTCAAATTGGCTACACATGAACATTCCTTTCTACTTATTAATTTTTTTCTCATTGAGACCCATTTGAACATTTCCGAAATGACATTGCATGTATTTAGAGATTAAACAGATGATGTAAATGCAAACACTAAAAGTCATGCTTCCCACCATCAGAGAAATTTATACATAAATAAAGAAGGGGTGCTAAGATAAATTTTAGCATGCTTGATTAGAGTTAGAAACATTATAAATTCCTGTGTATATGTGTATGAATATACATATAAATATAGACATATCGCTCTGTATAATATTTACTTTACTGTGCATGCAAATATGCCCTTGTTCTGACTACTGAGACCGCTTAGAGATTAAGAACCATTATCATCCATGGTGTCTAAATATTCTTTTCTAAATATTGTTCTCCAGTAAAAGAGCCCTTGGGGAAATT
This sequence comes from Apodemus agrarius, assembly GCA_964023405.1. Lineage (NCBI taxonomy): Eukaryota > Metazoa > Chordata > Mammalia > Rodentia > Muridae > Apodemus > Apodemus agrarius. Next base: position 132,229,945 of record OZ030010.1, read on the forward strand.
ATTGATGGTAGAGCTAAGGTAGGAAAATATATGATGGCTTTGGGGCACTAGATAGTGTTAAAATGTACTGAAAAAATAAGGACAGAAAGATGGGAAGGAAAGGAAGAATATGCAACAAATGGAAAGTGGGTGGGTGAGAGAAATATGAAGGGCTAGAGAAACCAGCCTGAAAGAGTTCCCCATGGTCAAAGTTGGAACATGTTAATCAGCAAAACAAATGATGGTCCCCATGAGTCCACTGACAGAGAGAGATGATTAAATGAACAAGTAGTGGAGATGTGATATATCTTCTAGATATAATATTAATTAATGAAAATAATAATTCCAAATAATACATATAACTTCTCTCTTCTTCAAGTACAGTTTAATCACAGTTTCCATGAGTATAGAATGAACTTGGTAACTTGGGTCTAGTAAATAAATATGAAAAAGGAGAAAGTAGATCTTCATACTGGGACAAAATTCACTAGGTAATCAAGAGCAACATGGCTATTGTTCAGACTCAGTAATATCATGTGCTCCTTGACATGAAATATGAAATGCATTTCCATTTCTGATCAGTGATATTCTTCAAAACCTCTATAGTCCTATATTATCATGAAAAAAAACTCTAGATGAACTCAAATTGGTGCCATCCCCCATATGTGTGGCCTATACTCTTCTTCCATGGTTCTGAAAATAAAGAAGCTATAATGGGCTGGAGGAAGATATGGAGTCACAGGAGTTAAGTGCAGTGTATTATCTTGTGTTGAAATTTGGAAAAGAAAAGGATTTCAGTGGGAAAATCTGGCTGTACATGGATAAAGCCTGTTGTTTGACTAGTAGTTTTATACCATTGATGATGGTCCACTTTTTTGGATAAATGAGTCATGGGTAGTGAAAGGTATTTCAATATAACTCTGTCAGAGAGATTTTGGGAACATTCTGTACTATCTTTGCAACTTTTTTCATGAGTAAAAAATGCTTTAGAGATGAGCTAGAAATTATAATAGACCTTTCACCCAAGAAGATGTACAAATGGACAGTAAACATTAAAAAAAATGCCCAGTCACTTCTCATCAAGGAAATGTAAATCAAACCCATAATGTCATACTGTTTACACCCACTTAGATTGTAGAATCAAAAAGAGACAATAAAAAGTGTTAGAGAGGTCATGGAAAAATGAAAGCTATTTTACACTCTCTTCAGTACATTTTTTGGATGGAATGTAAAATAGTGTAGCTGACAGAGGAACTGTCCTGGCAGTTTGTCAAAGAAAGAAAGAAAGAAAGAAAGAAAGAAAGAAAGAAAGAAAGAAAGAAAGAAAGAAAGAAAGGAAGGAAGGAAGGAAGGAAGGAAGGAAGGAAGGAAGGAAGGAAGGAAGACTGAGAAATGGCCACATGACTCAGCAATCACATACTCCAGTGTTTGCTAGGGTAATGTGAAATTATGACTAAGTTTCCTTTCAACTAAAGGTAGGGATTTGTTAATTTGCATGTACTTGGTACTTCAAGCTCTGAAAGTAGAAGAGTCCTCCTGGTTGTTGAACCGTAGTGGGTAGTTGAGGGTTATGTCTTCTAAGATGGGGAAGACCTATGAAGGAATGAGATTTGTGGAGTGTGCAACCCAGAAACTCTGTTTGGGGTTGTTAAATAGGAAATACCTTTAAAGAAGTGTTCAATGTTTGAGCCTGGAAAAGTCTGGTTGTAAATGTAATGTTCTTGATGAAGTTGGTCTAAGTTCCATTAGCACCTACTGTCCACTGCTACACCTGATATGTCATAGCTGCTTTAAAAAGTGTCCCTAACTAGACACTCAGCAGTGGGGAGGTAAAGGGAAGTGGATCTCTATGACTTTAAGGCTAACCTAGTCTATGTAGTGATTTCTAGGACAGCCAGAGCTACATAGAGAGACCCAGTCTAAGAAACAAAATACAGAATACTGTGATCAACACACACACACACACACACACACACACACACACACACCTACAAACACCTACAAACACATATACATACATAAATACAACTCTATCAAGTTTTTTTTTAGGTTTTTCTTTTGGTGACTGTTGAAATGTTAGTCTCATGCATAAAGCATAATCATCACCACTACTGTCTAAGATAATGGTTTTCCAAAGACTTGCTGATGATCATTCTCCAGCCCTCTATACAATCTGGAGGAAGAATTATTCTTACTACTGCTTGGTGCTGCTATCAATTTCCAATTTAGGGTAGACAAAGTGGCCCAGGGTACTTCAGGCTTAGCATAAGGACTGGCTTTCACTGTTCCTGAATACCACTGGTAAATTTTATAGTCCCTTTGGACACTGGCTTATTTTAAAAATAAAAATTATCATCATCGTCATCCTTAGTATGTGTCTGTGATGGAGGAAAATGATTGTGTTCCATGGCATTCATGTGGAAATATAAGGACTATTTTGGGAATAAGTTATCTCCTTCTATCACCAAGTCTAGGAACTGACCTTGTCTTTGGGCTTGGGTGGCAGTTTTTTTTTCCAATATCCAAAACTTCTTATTAACAGTACGATCCAGGGTTGCTTTCTGTAGCCTCAGCTAGCCTTTTGGCCTCTTGCACACTTGAACTTCCAGCCTTTGGAGCAGACCCAGAGTTTGGTGTGGTTGTATGGGATTTCTCAGGCCTTGACACAATACCTGTACACTTCTTGGAACTTCTGAGGGCCAGAAAGGAGCACAGTGTCTCAGTTCTTTGGAGGCTCCATGGCCAGCTGGTCGAAGGTGAAGCTCTTCTCCCCAGGATTAAGGATGCGACTTTGGGCTGGCCTCTCACCCACAGTGTACACACATTTAGCTGGGGCACTTCCAGAATCCACACATCATCTGTGGCCATCCTCATAACCACAGCTCTTTTGTTCTCCTGCCCAGGAAGCTTTATCTTTTGGATCATCTGGATCAGGGACAGAGATTGCTGGTTAGTGCAACTTATAAAAAAAAAACCTTTTCAACGGAAGCTGATTGAAGGTAGAATTGGTCCATCTGGCCAGAAACTTTTACAGCTTGACTAGCAGCCACAAGTAAATGTCTTCACTCATAGGCTCCTTGGGCTGAACCTTTCAGACCATATTGTGAAGAATGTCAACACCCATTATAGCACCTCTTGCTCTGCCAGGTCCAGAAAGCTTGTGTGAATCTTTCACTCAATGAGCCATATCACTGGCTCAACATTGGTCCCTTTTGAGTAAATTTGTCACCAGTTCTGTCCTTTCTTAGAAGCAGAATATTACAGATTTCTACAGAAAGGCAGCCCTTCAGAATGTATAGACCTTTCCAGAATTGTCTCTAACAAGTGAGTCTTAGAAATATGGTCCTATTTTTTTTAAATAGAGGTCAGGAGCCCGCCAGGAAACAGTGATCTCCCAGCAGTGCTTTCACTTCTGAGCTCAGAGGAGTAAGGACACAGGTTACAGGCCCACAGGAGGAACAAACTCCAACCAGTGACAACAATACCAACTAGCACCAGAGATAACCTGATGGCAAAGGAAAGCACAAGAACCCTACCAACAGAAACCAAGGCCACATGGTAACATAAGAACCCAGTTCTCCCACCACAGCAAGTCCCGGATACCCCAACATACCTGAAAAGCAAGAGTTGGATTTAAAATCGTATCTTATGATGCTGATAGAGGGCTTCAAGAAAGACTTAAATAATTCCCTTAAAGAAATACAGGAGAACATCAGTCAACAGGTAAAAGCCCTTAAAGAGGAAACACAAAAATCCCTTAAAGAAATAGAGAAAATCATGGGTCGACAGGCAGACGCTCTTAAAGAAGAAACACAAAAATCCCTTAAAGAATTACAGGAAAATACAAACAATCAAATGAAGGAACTGAACAAAACCATCCAGGATCTAAAAGTGGAAGTAGAAACAATAAAGAAATCACAAAGTGAGACATCTCTGGAGATAGAAAACCTTGGAAAGAATTCAGGAGTCATAGATGCAAGCATAAACAACAGAATACAAGAGATAGAAGAAAGAACCTCAGGTGCTGAAGTTACCATAGAAAACATTGACTCAACAGTCAAAGAAAATGCAAAATGCATAAAGCTGGTAGCCCAAAACATCCAGGAACTCCAGGGCACAATGAAAAGACCAAATTTAAGGATTATATGTATAGAGGAGAGTGAATATTTCCAACTTTAAGGGCGAGTAAATATCTTCAACAAAATTATAGAAGAAAAACTTCCCTAACCTAGAGAAAGAGATGCCCATGAACATACAAGAAGCCTTCAAAACTCCAAACACACTGGACCAGAACAGAAACTCCTCCAGGCACATAATAACCAAAACACCAAATTCACTGAAGAAAAAAAGAATATTAAAAGCAGTAAGGGGGAAAGGGCAAGTAACTTATAAAGGCAGACCTATCGGAATTACACCAGATTTCTCACCAGAGACAATGAAAGCTAGAAGATCCTGGGCAGACCTCATACAGACCCTATGAGAACACAAATTCCAGCACAGGCTACTATACTCAGCAAAACTCTCAATCATCATAGATGGAGAAACCAAGATATTCCATGATAAAACCAAATGTACACAATATCTGTCGAAAATTCCAGCCATACAAAGGATAATAGATAGAAGATTATGATAAAATCTTTAATTTTATCATAAAGTGTTTTTACTTCCCCTTTCAATAAAAAAATGAATAGGAAAAAAATAGAGGTCAGGAAGGATAGCAGAAACAAGATGGCCAAAGGCAACTAGCCTGGGTCAAACAAAAGGACTACACAATATATGATCCTGAACTGAAAAAAATTACTATAAAGAATATCGTTAGTACTTTCAGTGAAAAGTCTTTGTTTAGCTCTCTACCCCATTTTTAATAGGGTTATTTGGCTCTCTGGAGTCTAACTTCTTGAGTTCTTTGTATGTATTGGATATTAGCTCTCTGTCAGATGTAGGGTTGGTGAAGATCTTTTCCCAATTTGTTGGTTGCCGTTTTGTCCTTTTTATAGTGTCCTTTGCCTTACAGAAACTTTGTAATTTTATGAGGTACCATTTGTCAATTTTTGATCTTAGTGATTAGGGAAATGCAACTCAAAACAACCCTGAGTTTTCACCTCACACCAGGCAGAATGTCTATGGTTAAAAACTCAGGAGACAACAGTTGTTGGCAAGGATGTGGGGAAAAAGGTACACTCCTCCACTGCTGGTGGAATTGCAAGCTGGCACAACCACTCTGGAAATCAGTCTGGCGGTTCCTCATAAAACTTGGCATGACACTTCTGGAGGACCCTGCTATGTCACTCCTGGGCATATACCCAGAGGAATCCCCTGCATGCAATAAGGACACACGCTCCACTATGTTCATAGCAGCCTTATTTGTAATAGCAAGAAACTGAAAAGAACCCAGATGTCCCTCAATGGAGGAATAGATACAGAAAATGTGGTATATTTACACAATGGAATACTACTCAGCAATTAAAAATAATGAATTCATGAAGTTCTTAGGCAAATGGTTGGAACTGGAAAATATCATTCTAAGTGACGTAACCCAATCACAAAAGAACACACATGGAATGCAGTCACTGATAAGTGAATATTAGCCCAGAAGCTCTGAATACCTAAGACACAATCTGCAAATCAAATGATTCCCAAGAAGAAGGAAGGAGAGGTCCCTGGTCCTGGAAAGGCTTGATGCAGCATTGTAGGGGATTACCAGGACAGAGAAGAAGGAGGGGGTTGATTCGAGAATAGGAAAGAGCGAGGAGTGATGTCGAAGTGGCGAGGGCTTATGGGACTTATGGGGAGGGGGGAACCTGGAAAGGGAAAATTATTTGGAATGTAAACAAAGAATATAGAAAAAAATATCGTTAGTAAATTTTGAATGCAGATTGTATACAAGGTAGTAGTTTTTCTCATGTACTTTAATTTTGTGAAATTCTTTTCTTCTCCTCTATTTGTCCTGAACAGGTTTACATGAAAATTATCCAGAGAAAGACATTCAGGATATCTGCAACTTACTCCCAATGGCTTGACCAAAACAGTACTAACAGTAACAATATGTGTGCATTTGTTTATGTGAATACAATATAAAAAGAGATGGATGGAAGTTTGGAATGTTATATGTGTCAAGTGTCAATGATGAATGAGCCTACTTGAGTATTTCTATGAATGAAAGGCTAGCGTAGGAAGCAAAAATTCCTGGTTCATGATAGAAGGAGAAACCATCAGATAAAAATAGAGGAAAGAAATTGACTCTGCAGGTACAATGAACAATGCACTGTCATAAAACAGTGATTTTCTAGAACATATGTTTCAATTAAGTAACTAAGGGAATTTGCTGAAAGCGACTTGCCACCTACCATGGGAAAAATGTATCTAAGTACCTGGTTTCTCATCCCAGCACAGCCCTAATAAACCACTTGACTGGAAGAAAAGCTTAAAAAAATAGAGGAAGGGTCTAGAGATGTAGGTTAGTAATAGCCACTTGCATGATATGTCTACAAAGTAAGGTTCAGTCACAAACACCTCAAATAACAAAGCCCCAAGCCAAACAACCACACATGAAGGGAAAGACTCTAAGCTAACATGTCAAAGAAATGCTTGCACATCAACTTTTATGTGGTATGTACATACAAGAAAGTTTCATTCAGCCATAAAGAAAAATGAAATTACATCTTTGCAAGAAATAGGAGGTAATCATCTTTACTAACTCAAATCACATTCAGAAAGGTTAGTATTGCATGTTTTCTCTTGCTCATGATTACGGATTTTACCTAAATACACAAAGTCATATGTGCATGTATGACATAAAAACAGAAGTCAAGGGAAACAAAAGGGACGAATGGGAGAAGAGGCAAGAGTCAAAGCAGAGAGCAACGGCACACAGGAAGAATATGCTCGGTTTACATTACTGTAAAATGTATTGTTTGGTGTGTGTGTGTGTGTGTGTGTGTGTGTGTGTATACATATGACATGTATGTAAAAGTCAGAGGACAATTTTATGGATTTTGTTGTCTCCTCTGCCATTACATGGGTTCTGAAGATTGAACCCAGGTTACCAGGGTTGTATGGTAAGGATCTGTTCCTGCTAATCCATCTTGTTGATCATCAACATACATTTATATATTCTTATACAAAAATGGCCTTCCAGTCTGCACTCCACCAGGGCAGATCGGCGTGTATACCCCTCTTAACACCCCACATTCTACAGGTCTCCCGGAATATCTCAGCAGCTAGGGCCACAGGTTTCCCAGAAGATCTGCTCCAAACAGAGATATAGGAGGTAGGCTCCAGACAGAGACACCCAGGCCAACTAAAACCAGAGATAACCAGATGGCGAGAAGCAAGTACCAAAGCATAAGCAACAGGAGAAAATATATTTTAGCACCATCAGAACCATGTTCTCCCCCCCCACAGCAAGCCCTGGATACTCCAACACACCTGAAAAAACACTATGCTGACCTAAAATCCTATCTCATGAAGATAATATCGTCCTTTAAGGAGCATATAAATAATTCACTTAAAGAAATACAGAAAAATACACTTAAAAAGGTAGAAGCCCTTAAAGAGGAAACAAATTCCTTAAAGAAATAAAGAAAAATGCAATCAAACAGGTGAAGGAATTGAACAAAGCAGTCCAAGACCTAAAATGGAAATAGAAACAATAAAGAAATCACAGTGGAAGCAACCCTGGAAATGCAAAACCTAGGAAAGAGGTCAGGAGCTATAGGTGTAACCCTCACCAACAGAATACAAGAGATAGAAGAATCAATCTCAGGTGCAGAAGATACCATAGAAAACATTGACACAACAGTCAAAGAAAATGCAAAATGCAAAAATCTCCTAACCCAAAACATTCAGGAAATAGAAGAAAGCAAAAAATCAGAAAACATCATCAATAAAATTGTAGAAGAAAACTTTCTCAGTGTAAAAAGATAGCCAGAAATGCACAAGAAGCCCACAGAACACCAAATAGATTCAGCCAGAAAAAAAATTTCCTCCTATCACATAATAATCAAAACACTAAATGCACCGAACAAAGAAAGAATATTAAAAGCTATAAAAGCTGTAAGGGGAAAAGGCCAAGCAGCATATAAAGGAAGACCTATCAGAATTATACCAGACTTCTCAACAAAGACTCTAAAAACCAGAAGATCCTGGGCAGATGTCATGCATACCCTAAAAGAACACAAATGCCAGCCCAGGCTACTATACCCAGCAAAACTCTCAATGACCAAAGATGGAGAAACCAAGATATTCCATAACAAAACCAAATTTAAACAATATATACCCACCAACCCACCCCTACAGAGGATTCTATAAGAAAAACTCCAACACACAAAAAAAAGAAAGAATGAAAATCATCTCACAACAAACCCAAAAGGAGAGAATCACAAACATATCATACCACCTCCAACAACAAACATAACAGGAAATAACAATCACCTGTCTTTAATAACTCTGAACATCAATGGAGCATACAGCAGGCAATAATTAAATTCAGGCTGGAAATAAACCAATTAGAACAAAGAGAACAATACAAGGAATCAAAAAAAAAAAAGATGGTTCTTTGAGAAATCAACATGATAGATAAACCATTGGCCAAACTAACTAAAGGATACAGATACAGTATCAAAATTAATGAAATCAGAAATTAAAAGGGAGACATAACAGAAACTGAGGAAATTCAAAAATCATCAATAATACTACAAAAGCCTATACTCAACAAAACTGGAAAATCTAGATGAAACTGATGACTTTCTAGACAGATTCCACATACCAACGTTAAATCAAGAGCAGTTTAAACTATCGAAATATTTCCATATTTCCTAAGGAAATAGAAGCAGTCATCAAAAACCTCCCAACCAAAAAATTCCCAGGGCCAGATGGTTTTAGTGCAGAATTCTACCAGACCTTCAAAGAGGGCCTGATACCAACACTCCTCAAACTATTCAACAAAATAGAAACAGAAGGAATACTACATAATTCATTCTATGAAGCCACAGTTACTCTGATACCTAAACCACACAAAGACCCAACAAAAAAGGAGAACTTCAGACTAATTTCACTACGAATAACAATACAAAAATACTCAGTAAAATCCCAGCAAACTAAATTCAAAAACACATCAAAATTATCATTCACCACAATCAAGTAGGCTTCATCCCAGGGATGCAGGGATGGTTCATTATGCAGAAATCCATCAAAGTAATCCACTATATAAACAAACTCAAAGAAAAAAATCACATGGTCATTTCATTACATGCTGAAAAAGCATTTGACAAATATAACACCCCTTCATGTTAAAAGTATTAGAGAGATCAGGAATTCAAGGGCCACAGCTAAACATAATAAAAGCAATATACAGCAAACTAATAGCCTATATAAAGTTAAATGGAGAGATTTTTGAAGCAATCTCACTAAAGTCAAGGACAAGACAAGGTTGACCATTCTCCTAGTATCTAGTCAATATAGTACTCAAAGTTCTAGCCAGAGCAATAAGACAACAAAAGGAGATCAAGGTGATAACATTGGAAAAGAAGTCAAGGTATCACTATTTTCTGATCATAAGATAGTATACATAAGTGACCCCAAAAATTCCACCAGGGAACGTCCACAGCTGATAAACAACTCCAGCAAAGTGGCAGGATATAAAAGTAACTCAAACAAATCAGAAGCCTTCTTTTATAAAATGATAAACAGTTTGATAAATAAAATAGTGAAACACCTTTCTCAAATAATATAAAATATCTTGGTGTAACCCTAACCAAACAAGTGAACGATCTGTATGACAAGAACTTTGTCTCTCACGAAAAAAATCGAAGACCTCAGAAGACGGAAACGACCTCCCATGCTCATGGATTGGTGGGATTAACATAGTGAAAATGGCCATCCTACCAAAAGCAATCTGCAGTTTCAATGCAATCTCTATCAAAATTCCCCCAGAACAGCAAAAATAATTCCCAACAATAAAAGAACTTCTGGGGAAATCATCATCCCTGACCTCAAGCTGTACTACAGAGCAATAGTGATAAAACCTGTGTAGTATTGGTACAGAGACAGACAGGTCAATGAATGGAATAAAATTGAAGACCCAGAAATAAACCCACACACTTACAAACACTTGGTTTTTGACAAGGAAGCCAAAAATATACAATGGAAAGAAGAAAGCATCTAACTGGAAGTCTGTATGTAGAAAAATGAAAATAAATCCATATTTATTATCTTGCACAAAGCACAAGTCCAAGTGGATCAAGGACCTCAACATAAAACCAGATACACTGAATCTAACAGAAAAGAAAGTGGGAAAGAATCTTGAACTCGGTACAACCACTCTGAAAATCAGTCTGGCGGTTCCTCAGAAAATTGGGCATGACACCTCCAGAGGACCCTGTCATATCACTCCTGGGAATATACCCAAATGATTCCCCTGCACGTAACAAAGACACATGCTCCACTATGTTCATAGCAGCCTTACTTATAATAGCCAGAAGTTGGAAAGAACCCAGATGTCCCTCAAAGGAGGAATGGATACAGAAAATGTGTTATATTTATACAATGGAATACTACTCAGCAATTAAAAATAATGAATTCATGCAATTTGTAGGCAAATGGTTGGAATTGGAAAATATCATCCTAAGTGACGTAACCCAATCACAAAAGAATACACATGAAATGCAATTACTGATAAGTGGGTATTAATGAGCCCAGAAGCTCTGAATACTCAAGGCACAATTTGCAAATCATATTAAATGATGTCCGAGAAGAAGGAAGGAGTGGACCCTGGTTCTGGAAAGACTCAAAGCATCAGTGTAGGTGAATACCAGAACAGGGAAGTGGGAAAGGGTGGATGGGGGAACAAGGGGAGGGAAAAGGGCATGTGGGACCTTTGGGGGGCAGGGAACCAGAAAAGGGGAAATGGAATGTAAATATGGAATATATCCAATAAAAATAAAATAAATAAAATAAAAAGTTTCCCAAGAAGAAGGAAGGAGAGGGCCCTGGTCCCTCCTTGATCCAGTATTGTAGGAGAGTATCAGAACAGAGAAATGGGGGGGGTGACTGGGGAATGGGCGGAGGGAAAAGGACTTATGGGACATATGGTGAGGAGGGAACTGGGAAAGGGGAAAGCCTTTGGAATGTAAACCAAAAATATAGAAAAAAAAAAGAAAAAGAATCTTGAACTCATTGGCACGGGGTGGGGGGCAGAGAATTTCCTAAACAGAGCTCCGATGGCTCAGGATCGAAGATCAGGAATTGATAAATGGGACCTCTGTAAGGCAAAAGACACATTCAACAGGATAAATTGGCAACCTACAGATTGGGAAAAAAATTCTTCACTAACCCTACATGTGACAGAGGGCTAATATCCAAAGTACATAAAGAACTCAGGAAGCTAACCTCCAAAACCCCAAATATCCCAATTTAAAAATGGGGTACAGAGCTAAGCAGAGAATTCACAACTGAGGAATCCTGAATGGCTAAGAAACACTTAAGGAAATGTTTAAAGTCCTTAGTCATCAGGGAAATCCAAATGAAAACGACCCTGAGATTCCACCTCACAACAGTCAGAATGGCTAAAATGAAAAACTCAAGTGACAGCAGATGCTGGAAGTGGAGAGAGAGGAACACTCCTCCATTGCTGGTGGGATTGCAAACTGGTACAATCACTCTGGAGATCAATCTGGTGGTTCCTCATAAAATTAGAAATAGATCTACTTGTAGATCCAGCTATACCAGTCTTGGGAATATACCCAAAAGATGACCCACCTACCACAGGGGCACATGGTCCACTATGTTCTTAGCCGCCTTATTTGTAATAGCCAGAAGCTGGAAAGAACCAAGAGGTCCCTCAAACTAAGAAAGGATACAAAAATGTGGTACATTTACCCAATGGAGTACCTGTTAAAAACAGTGACTTCATGAAATTCACAGGCAAATGGATGGAACTAGAAAATATTATCCTGAGTGAGGTAACCCAGACTCCAAAGGACATATATATGTACTCATTGATAAGTGGATATTAGCCAAAAAGTACAGAATACCTAGGACACAACCCCCAGACTGTAAGAAGTCTAACAAGTAGAAAGGCCCAAGTGAGGATGTTTCAATCCCACATAGAAGGGGAAAGAAAATAATTATAGGAGGCAGAAGGAGGGAGGGATCTGGGAGGGAGAGGAGATGGGGAGGGAATAAAGGGAACAGGATCAGGTATTGGGGTAACAAGAGAATGAATGGAAATATGCAGCCTCGTGACTGGAAGGTGGGCGACCCTCTAGAAAGTACCAGAGACCCGGGAGGTTATTGACTCTCAGGACTCAATGGGAATGACCTTAAATGAAATGTCCAATGGTGGGGAGAGGGAACTTGAACAACCCACCACCAATAGGTAGACAGGGCCCCAAGTGGAGGGATGGGTTTACCAACCCATAATCAAAATATCTGATTCAGAATTGTTCCTGTCTAACAAAACTGCAGGGACAAAAATGGAGAAGAGACTGAGGGAAAGGCAGTCCAGTGACCTGCCCAACTTGGAATCTATCTCATGGGGGGTGGCACCAAGGCCTGACACTATTACTGATGCTATGGTGTGCTTACAGACAGGAGCCTGGCATTATTGTCCTCTGAGAGGCTCAACAAGGAAGCAGTTGACTGAGACAGATGACTTATACCCAACCATTGGACTGAAGGCAGGGACCCCATGTGGTTGAACTAGGGGAAGGATGAAAAACTAACCCCACAGCAGTCTCAACTAACCTGGACCCCTGGGAGCTCCCAGACACTGAACCACCAACCAGACTGCACACATGAGCTTGTCTGACGCCCCCAACGCATATATAGCAGAGGACTGCCTGGTATGGACTCAGTGGGAAAAGATACACCTAATCCTTGAGAGACATGAGGCCCCAGGGATAGGGGAGGCCTGGTGGTGGTGGTAAGAACATAATCTTGGACACAAGGGGAAGAGGAATGGGATGAGAAGCTATTGGAGTATGGACCAGGATAGGGGGACAATGGCTGGATTGTAAATAAATATAATAATAAATATAACAACAACAATAATAAAAATGTTCCTATGAAACCCAAAACTATATTCAATAAACATATTCTCATAATTTGAGGAAAATTTTTAGAGGGACATCTGGGACACCTGCTCATAGTAGGTGGGCTGGACTTATTTGTTTTGCCTGTCAAGCAGCAAGGTAAGTGTGAACAAACACATGCCTAAGACAATTCAGAATTGTTTGTGAAGATGCACTTAGGTAGTTTGTCTCCTATGGAAAAAAGTTGTTATGCTTTTCCAAATTATTTTTCAGAAAGGTAGTATTGAGAAGACAAAATTTAACTGCACCTAAAGGTGCAGAAAATCCCATTTCTCATTGTTAATCTGTTTAGTTAATACATATGCAATTTAAGGAACATGAACCAACTTTCTTAGGGTACAAAAACTTCTGATTAATATTTCTATAGTGATTGTTGAAGCCTGGAGCATAAAGCATGGTGATCAGAAGAGCTGCCGTAGAACCTTGAAACATTCAAGAAGCAAAATGGCAGCCAACAAAGAAGTGTGCCGTGGATTGCTTAAGTGGTACAGCACGAAATCCAAAATAAAATGCTTCAAGGAAAAGGGTGTGGCCCAAAGTATAAATTAGCTTTGACAATATAGTAGCCATGAGCTATATGTGATGATTTCCATCTAAATTTAATCAAATCAGAAATTCAGTATTCTATTATACTCACTACATTGAATTCTCAATAGCCGCATGTGCTGTCTCCAAGAGGATGCTCCCCACCACTACCACCAGGCCTCCCCCCACTTCCTGGGGCCTCAGGTCTTTCAAGGATTAGGCACATCTTCTCCCACTGATGCCAGACCATGCAGTTCTCTGCTATATGTGTTGGGGACCTCAGACCAACCAGTGTATGCTGCCTGGTTTGTGGCTCAGTAGCTCCCAGGGGTCTGGGTTAGACTACACATGAAGTGAGATAACAACTACAAAGTGTTTAATGCCATTTAGTGTTGTGGCTATCAGGGATAATCTTGCTAATAATATTTTCAAGGATGGCATTAAAGGTGATAAATAAATTAATAAGTTTCAAGGCTTCTTTGGGAACTTTGAAGGTGCAGTAGAAACAAGCTCAAGCTATGTAAACATATTTTAGGAAGAAAGTCTTAAAACCCTATGGAGTTCATGCATTTTCCTGAGAAAAATATGCAATTGTTAAATTGAAGTTCCCAAGCAAGTAGACAGGTTGATCCAGAGTTTGGGTGACAAGGCTCTGTGTGGGAAAGAATAACATCTCTTGTCTGTAAAGAAGACTAGAGTAGAACTACAGGGACATCTGTAGACTTGATGGCAAGAAAGGCTAAAGAATTTCACCCTGAAACGTCATTTTCTGTAAACTTGAAAGTGAGTTTATTTTCTGCCTGGAGAGCGGGGTATTAACAGAATGGTGTAATGCTGGAGAGCAGGAAGAAGAGCATTCCTAGAGTTGTGGCTTTTGAGACTAAACATCCATCAGAATCTGGTAGCACATTCTGGTAGGTCTGCTGAATCCCAGTGGTTGGCCCTCATCTCTTGGGCTCCAAAGTCAGTGAAGAAGAAGATCAACCAGGGTGGTGCATTTCCAGCAAGCTCCTAGATGATGCTCATGTTACACGGGCCTAGGAACTCCACACGATTTGCTGAGTAGCAATTTTTGTGAGACCCTTACATATTGATGGCAAGGGCAAAAAAATGAGAATGGTCAAGATGTTGTGCAACAACACATGTGCAAACGTTGACCAGAGGAAGAGAGGAAGCATAGCATGTGTTAGAGTAACAAGGCTTCTATCTATTAAAATGGTAGCTGAGACATCAAAATAGACTAGAATCTAGATAATGAAGTGATTAGTGGGACAGGCTACCTGTGAGAGTGTCAAGGTAGAGAGCCAACAACAGAATTTGAAACCCATTTACAAAGTGGTTTTTCCTCCCAGGGTTTAACACGGGTCTGGTTCTTGGACACTAGAAGAAAATATATATAAGGAAGATTTCTTTCAAAAATGGTTATGCTGCGTGGAGGTGGAGGTGGGAGAGGGGATTTTCAAGGGGCACTTAAGAGATCTTGAAGTCTATCCCCCGGGGTTGGGCAGACTATTGTGAGATTGTGTGTAACTTTCACCTGGTAAATGTAAAAGCGTTTACAGTGCTCCAGAAGCAGTCAGAATGAGAGGAATCCAGTGGATCCCAAGGATCAGACAAGAGCTGCACATTCAGGAGAGGTCTGCAGGTTAGGGGTCTTCTGTAGTGTGAGGGTTTCAGTAGAAATCCCGGAATCATCTATGAAACAGAGATCTTGAACATCTCCTTGGCCTGGATTGTGGATTCTGGACCACAGCAGGATCAGTCCAGAAAGAGCTCTGTGGTCTCCCTCACATCTTGAGCTTCTTTATTTCTGAACTAGGGCTTCCCTCCAGACAGCAAATCAGAATGAAAAAAACTTCCATTAAATGAAAAAGAAAACTTACCAGTAAATACCTATCACAGCATTTTACATTTAGCATGACTTTACATGCGATATATTTTATAAGTATAAGAATTCATTGTTTATCTCATATTTCAGTTTAGCTGGGCATCCTCCATTATTACTGCTACTTGACGTAGAATAACAAACTGTATTTAGCAGCATATGAAAGGAACTGATGGTCTAAAGTAGGAAAAGAAGAGCAAACCATGGCTTCTTTACTGGCTGTGTAGGTCCTTCACCTGTAGCAGATGGCCAGCTCTATAACTTGAAAGCTTTGCTTATTTCAAGGGAAGAGAATTCTAAATAACCAGTTAAATCTGTTTTGTGTTTTATCTACAGGAATGACAGAAGACAATGTGGAAGGTAGTTAGGGTTTTATTTTGTGACTTGTATTCAACTTACTGGTTATTATTTGTATATGCAAAACAAATAAGCTTGGAAGTATGTATACTAAATGTAGCGGGTGCTGATTTCTTGTCATGTCTATAGCTTTTTACTTTCAACTATGTTCGATTTTGTTTAGCTTGAATAACTATGAATACAGATTACTTTGACCTTCAACATCATTAATGAAGATTTTTAAGACTTGTTATTTTTCAATTTGCTGTTTTCTTGATGTGTTACTATATTAATATTCTTTTCCAAAGTTACTTCTATAGCTGTTTCATAATCCATTAGATGACTAGCTCAATGCACTCAAGACCCTTATACAGATTCATCTTATCCTTTATTAATATACATAATAATGAAAGCTTTGTGATTTATTCATTATGCACATCCTTACTGGTTGCCTTAGGATACAGCCCTAGAAGTTGAGTGGTAAGCCAAAGAATTAAATGCATGTTCTTAAGAATAATAAAAATCT
This sequence comes from Apodemus agrarius, assembly GCA_964023405.1. NCBI lineage: Eukaryota > Metazoa > Chordata > Mammalia > Rodentia > Muridae > Apodemus > Apodemus agrarius. The sequence continues at coordinate 132,246,287 of OZ030010.1, forward strand.
CTATTAAATTTGCCTGCCTATACTAAAGTCACTATAAGCTGCTATTAATATATAGATATAGTGTTTTGATTGGTATTTCTTTTAATATTCAAATGAAAGTTTTTCAAGAGTTTCTTGGCCATTTGTGTTTTCCTATTAGTATTATGGGTACCCAATAGGTGTATATTCAATTAACAGATATTATCTTTTGTGAATATTGACTCTTTCCTCCAGTACATACACATAAACATGCAGACAAAATACATATTTATATACCAATTTATTTTGTTATCTGGTCAGTAAATAGTGGTTGCATACATGAATTCAGCTAAGTGAAAGACTTCTTATGGTTCATTGTTGTTCTTATTAACATTTTCATGGTTTATTCATTTGTACAATAAAAATATGGAGTATCTTCTGTGTTCATGAGTGGATGTTGCACCATTTACAAAATAATCACCAGGAGATATAATTTCAATCAATGCCAAAACAAATCCTAAAACTTAAAATCATTCTCTGCACATGTTGGACACACAGCAAAATCAGTAAAATAACCCTTTCTAGAATGGTCACGTGTGGTGTAATTTGAAGTTTATAGACCAACTTGAAATTTTTAGATGGCTGTTAACAAAGGTATTTTGGGAGGTAACATGCTTGTGAGATTTTGTGAACATAGTGTTCTGCTAAGGACTAGCCTCAGCTTGAAAAGGAGTTCTGAGAAAAGGGGTGTCTAGAAGCAGTGACAACAAAAGACCCAATGTCAAATCATGGATCCAAGGTTGCAGCCTCTGTTCTGCTCGAGACAGCTTTGCAGACTGAGTTCTCGTTGTTCTGCTCTCTCCGGGGATCTCAAAACTTCTCTCTCAATTCTCTGCTTGATGCAGTTCTCCAAGCAGTACTTTCTTGCCATTATAAAAAAACAATCTCTGGGGATGGGGGATGGGGAACCCTCTAAAAATTCTTAGAGACCTAGAATGTGAGAGACTCTCAGGATTCAATGGGGGTGACCTTAGCCAAAATGCTCAATGATGGGGAGAAGGTTCCTGGAAAGTCCACCTCAGTAGATAAGCAGGGCCCCCAAGTGAAGGGAAGGGGTCACCAACCCACAGTTAAAATTTCTGACCCAAAATTCTTCCTGTCTAAAAGAATTACAGGGAGAAAAATGGAGAAGAGACTGCAGAAAAGGCGGGTCCAGTGACCTGCCCAACATGGAATCTATCTCATGGTGGGATGGCACCAAGGCATGACACCATTACTGATGCTATGATGTGCTTACAGACAGGAGCCTAATATGGCTTTCTGAGCTCACAGAGATTAAGCCACCAACCAAAGAACATACATGGGCTGGTCCGAGGACCCCAGCAAATATGTAGCAGAGGACTGCCCTGTCTGACCTCAGTTGGAGAGTTTTAGAGACTTGAAGCCCCAGGGAAGGAGGATGGCCCCCTGAGGGCAGAGAGCAGGGGCACCTTCTCAGAGGCAAAGGGAAGGGAGAAAGGGATGAAGAACTGCGGGAGGGGCATAGGGGAAATGTCTGGAATGTAAATAAATTAAAATTTCCATAGATAGCTCTTCTCTTGCAGATCATAAGCCCCGGTCTTTTATTTTACATATCAGTCCAGTCATTTACTCCAGCTTCCCTTTTGATTATTCTGTGAATCAGCATTCCATGACCCAGTACCTAGATTCTTAGGAGACAGCAAACACACATTTTCTTTCTTTTTTTTTTTTTGATATTTTTTTATTTTCTATCTTTTTTGTTTACATCCCAAAGGCTTTCCCCTTTCCCAGTTTCCCCCTCACCATATGTCCCATAAGTCCTCTTCCCTCCGCCCATTCCCCAATCACTCCCCCCCCCATTTCTCTGTTCTGATATTCTCCTACAAAACTGGATCCAGTCCTTTCAGGACCAGGGTCCTTTCCTTCTTTCTTCTTGGGAATCATTTGACTTGCTAATTGTGCCTTGAGTATTTAGGGCTTCTGGGCTCATTAATATCCACTTATCAGTGATTGCATTTCATGTGTATTTTTTTGTGATTGGGTTAACTCACTTAGGATGGATGATATTTTCCAGATCCAACCATTTACCTACAAATTGCATGAATTCATTATTTTTAATTGCTGAGTAGTATTCCATTGTATAAATATACCACATTTTCTGTGTCCATTCCTCCTTTGAGGGACATCTGGGCTCCTTCCAACTTCTGGCTGTTATAAATAAGGCTGCTATGACCATAGTGGAGCATGTGTCTTTTTTGTATGCAGGGGAATCTGCTGGGAGTGGTATAACAGAGTCCTCTGGAAGTGTCATGCCCAATTTTCTGAGGAACCGCCAGACTGATTTCCAGAGCGGTTGTACCATCTTGCAATACCACCAACAGTGTAGGAGTGTTCCTTTTTCTCCACATCCTTGCCAGCACCTGTTGTCCCTTGAGTTTTTGCAAAACAATTCAGAGATGTGCCTGCCTCTGTTGGGCACAGAAGATAAGTTAGCTGGGTGGAATCCTACCCCTAAATTACCATTTCTACCACATCTGGGCCTGGATCTGAACTCCCTGGGTGCAAGGCTGACCTTGAACTCAGGGATCTGTCTGCCTTTGTAAACATAAGCAAAAAATGCTGCAGGGTAGGAGCTTGTCATGTGATCACTATTTCCTAAATCTTCATCGCCTTAGTATCTTTCTGACAAGTTAGCTCTTAGTGCAGCTACCTCTGTTCCTTCAGATCTGTGATGCTCCTTTTACAATTCATATTGCATTCTTATAGTTTTGCATAACTGAGAAATTCTATGTTTTCAAACTCATGTTTTTAGAGTTCTTTTCCACAGCCTTAAGGACCATCCTGAAGGTCTCAGCATTTACCATTTTGCTGAGACTTTTGCCACACTTTCGCTTCCTAGTCTCTGATTATCATGGAGGCATTAACTCTAACAGGACGGACCTTCCTTGAAGGAGGAATGTAAAATATGGACATTATTATACAAACAAGCCTTAAGTCTATGGCAGGTCTCGCCAACTCATTGCATGCTGGACTCCGCAGTGTTCCATAGCTGTAACTTCATGGATGGATGAAAGTGTTGACAAATGAGTTTGACTCTTGCTCTGAATGTAGAAATCATGCCTGCTTTCAAGGCTGAGTATTGCCTCATAAATTGCCCTGAGCATCACAATCTTCCATCTCTATTCCTGTTGTTCCTGTTGCTGACATCATGCCCACATTTTATCTTTCAAATCCCTGCTCTTCTTGCTGCCAGTGACTCCGCATTTGCTCCTCGTTTCTTCTCATCTCACTTACATCAATGTTTCTTGGATTTGAAATATATTTTGGCTTTCCGCGCATACTGCCAGTTGCTCAGCATATCATTTTTATTGTGTGGTAACACAGCCAGCCACCTCACACTTGGGGTAAGTTGCCCGTTTTGGCTGTGTTGTTTGATCCTGGTTGTCAACAGGTTGTTCTTTCATTATTAAAATGTTTTGGGGCAAGAGTCCAAGCCAATAAACTCAGAGTTTCTGGAAGCCCAGATTTCAAACCACTGCATTATCAAGTTCCTGGCATCATATGGGTGCAGAGTCTTATACAAGAAAAGGAAGAGACTTCTTTTGAATAAAGCTTGGTATTAGAGTCACTAATTGCTTTTAAGGGACGATTTGATAGATTTCCAAGCCAGTTCTGTGATAGCACTGATAGGATTTTCTAAAGAAAGTCACCTCTGTCGTTCACTCATTTGTACTCTCATTCTGAACCTATGCCCCTCAGTGGGGGCATCTTTCTCTGGTGGTTCTAAGGTTTCAAGGAAAGGAACTCACCATGTTTTCCCCTACATGATTGTAGTTTGCTTTCCCAGGCAAGACAGATAAACTGAATTTCTTATCAATAAAGGAGTCCTGACCTGGAGAGAAAATAGGACTAAACACATGGTTTAGGTCAGTTCAAGCACAGATGACATGAGGAGAAAGTCAAAATGCATTGTTAGAAAAAAAAATCCTCAAGTTGTTCGTGGGAAAAGAAAGGGGGCCTGCTTGTTGTATTTGGCTAGGAAATGTGACAAAGAAAATTACAGCACAGTAGATTCTTAAGAAAATATCTGTTTTGGATCACCTTGAACAACAACTCCCTAGATTATGGAAATACCTCTTTCTTCCAACAGTTTGGATGCAGAGATGAGAGTCAGGCAACTAGTCCTGGAATGCTGTGGTGGCCTCTGTGGGAAAATCCCCAAGGCACAGCTAACTGTGGAGGACAGAGGGGAAAGGGGGAGGGGAGGGGGTTACCCAGGCCTGAGTGCTGCAGGCACAGTGCAGTGGTCACAAAGATGAGCAGTGAGTGCTTTCTGCGACCACTGCAACCACCACACCATCACGATGATGAAGAGAAAAGTCTTTCCTCGGAGGGTGATTCCACCTGCCTTTGACCAGCTGCCACACATCTGGTTTGCTGGTATTTCGGTGAAATAGCTGCCAGTGTGGAATTCAGAGAGAAAATAATGAAGTAGGTTTTGCCTCTTCTTATTTTATTTTATTTATTTTTTTTTTACAGTTGCTCCCCAAAAGAGTGTACATTTGCTAAGGGCCAAAGTCTGTTTGTAAAAAGAAACCTCTGAGGGGAGATACAGCACCTAAGACCAAAGACCTTAATTTTGCCTCAAATTTTGGCTATACTGTTTCTATAGAGACCAAAGGCAAGCTTTGGCTCCCCCACTCAGCTATTAAAGTTTAGTGCATTGAAAACTGTCTTCATGCTGTGATACCCTTTCAGGGAGGAGAATAGGGTCTGAACTAATCCATGAAAGTTGTCATGCTATGAACTAGTAGTCAAGCTTTTCCCTTTCAATTGAATCTAAAACTATACTGTACTTCACACTTGATTGGTCCTTCAGATGGAAGGATTCAATATCCCTGCTGGAAATCAGCTCGTCTTCTTCATACAGTGCCGTTGAATGTGGAAAGAACTTATTTCTGAAGCATAATTACCGGCTCTAACATATGAGAAGTCGTAAGGATATTTCAATTTCTTTTTCTTTTCTTAAATGTTGGTCAACTCTTTAAACTGCTAACTTTCCTTTTCCTCTTTGACAAAGCTTGTTTACTAGGCTGTCTCTCCATGCTTGATTTTGCTGTTTGTCAAGAGATGTTGGGATCTATACATGTTCACTAGCCGTTCTTTCCTCAGGATGATAGACAGACATGCAGCATAAATGTATCGAGGACAAAACCCAAAATATCTTGTGAATGCAGCCGGCAGCAGCCATTGAATGTCCTGTAGCAAAGGTAAAGGGTCATTTATTTACCATGAAGACTGGGACAAGAACTCAAGGAATCTGAGCGGTGCTATGCCAATTGTCTAAGGGAAAGGACGCTTTTTCCTTTCCCACTCAAAAGAGTTAGCTTTGTTTGTTTGCACTGGTTTTAGATCAATAACTGGTAATAGTAAAGGCAGAACAAAAGCTCTAATAACCATGAGCCATCTGCAGTGTGAATCGACATTTCCCAAGTTAAACACTGTGTGTTGCGAGTGAATACATACAGTGTATATGATTTTTTTTAAGCTGAAAGAAAGTCTTGATCTAGCTACACCAAAAGGGGGCACCAGGGTATTAAAGAAGCTGTGATATTTTCGGAGTCTATAAGTGAAATGGAGTGAAGTTTGAAGAGGTTTTTGAGGATAATTGTTATGTACATGATTTTTTTAGAGTTGCTATTTGAAAAGCTGTTTCAGTGATTCCAAGTATTTCAGTAAGACCAAATTTTGATAACTGAGTGGAATTTCTGGTTGATGTGGGGTCATATCTTTGGAGTCTGATGAAATAAGTCCCAGGGAAACTCTATATTTTATATTAAATAAATGATATAAGGAAAACTACCTTCTTCTAACTGGTATTAACATTTATGATATTTTATAATTGATGTTTTTACTTTTCTGTCTTAAAATAGAAAAGTTTTCTTTTTTGTGAGGATATTTGCACGTGTGTGTCTGTGTCTAGATGGAAAAAAATTAGTCTTTAGATATTGTGAGAGAAAATGCTGAATGTGGAAATCTATCAGTTATGGCAAATAGTAGCTAATTTAGAAGTTGTGTACCATAGTTTCCAGAATTTATACTTTATGGAGAGAAGGCATTTTCTGGGAAAGAGTTTCAAATTGCACATGTCGGATTAATGCTGTCTCGTCTCTGTGACTTTGGTAAAGGGAATTTGTTGAAAGAAAATAGATGCAATGTTGTCTGTAATGGACTTGGAAATGTGTGCAATGCAAGTGGATACCTCTTACTTTAATGTCACCTAAGGGGAGTAAAAACCAGTTCAATGTCTAATTTTGTTAGTGGTTGAATAGTGCAGTTTATGTGGTCTTCCTCCTCACCCTGATCCTGCGCCTCTTTCCCTCCTCCACATGAAATAGGGACCTTTGATATGTAATCAAATCTCAACTGATTGGTTAGCTAATAATTCATCTTAAAAATGGAAATCAGTGGCTACGTGATGCTGTTCTCCCTGTATATAAAGACTTTCCAAAGATGGCTGCAGTCTAAACAAAATGGCCTGTCTCCTCATGGAACGTATTTTCTCTTTTTTATTTTTATATGTCTGGCTGTCACTGCTTCTTTTAGAAAGACAAAATGATACATTTAGTTCATGGTGTGTTTTATAGTTTAATTTTTACCCATTGTTTTGTGCTTTGTGATGATTGATGAAATCATATATTATGTAATGTGAGGCAATTTACAAGCTGCTAGTACATCCCTGTAACTTTTATGAAATATGTGACTAATTAGTATATTGTTTAACTGGGAGAATAGATGAGAAAAACAAGCATCTCTCAGGTTTATTTGAACATATGGACTTTACTCAGCTGGAGTAATTATTCAAGTACAATAAATTGTTCTGCATAGTACTGGAAGAGAGATGTAATTTTATTTCAAAATATGGCAGTATCTAGAAGTTTTTATGGCTTTGTTGTTAATTTGAAATAAAAATAGAATACAATTACTGACTTTCATATCTTCCTTATTATTATCACTGCTGTAGTAATGAGCATGCGCCGAAATGCCCACATAAAGGCAGAGAATGCAAGCTATGGTTGCTTTGTGTTTGCTGGGATTCTCTCCTCACATGCCTCATAAAGGATGCTAGCATGTTTGCCTTGATGTGGAATATTTTAAATATGACTAAGAAGCATTGTTCCAGCTAGCCAGACTTTCAAGCCTGAATTTTCATTTTTTGAATGAAAATAGGGTTTATTTTTTAATAATTTTATTACATTGCTTCTTTTTTTGAAGTGTTACTGTTCTTTAGTATCCTTGAATAAGAACAACATACTTTTTCAGAGTAGTGCTTTTTAAATTATATGTATGGAAAATATTCCACAGATACATAGATATTCAAGTGGAAATTCAAATCCTGCCATTTTGACAAAATGTCGTTGATGTGACCAGATGTTGTACACTTTTAGAATAATAGTAAGCCCGAATGTCTATGATCTGAAAATGTAATTAATCACGTTGATGATGAAGGTTTTGTTGTGATCTCAGGCTATGTTTTTTGAAACTTTGCTTTGGGTTTAAAATATTAGTCTGCTTTCACATGCTGGTATTTTCATGAGTTCAGAACAAGCAACAAAGTAAGAACTGGGTCAGCTTCTGATATGTGATTTTTAGCTCCTTTGCCTGGCCTTTCTTATGACAAGATTGTGTATCAGTAGGCCACAAAGACCATTTCTGCTTTTAACTTTTCCTCCCAAAGTCAATTTACTAATGCTTAAAAACTTAGCCCATCCTTATGTCTCACCGAGTATTTTTGTGGAATTTGCAAGTCACCTTTCCTTCGAAGCAAATCCTTAGCTACAGAGAGCTTATGAAATGACCTGAAGCAGGAAAGGTCTCCTAAGGGGTTATTCTGAAAGGGGTCACGGAAATCCCAGCTGCAAAGGACCCTACATCTGTTTCCTGAAACGATGTGTCCTTTGAAAACTCTGCAGAGGGGTTTTGCATCTGATATGGCATTTAATTTTTACAGACCAGTTTGCCTGCAGGCACAGTTTGTGGGAGTTTCCCATCACAATTTTTTTTCCTCCACAATCTTGCTTGAACTCTGCCTGAAGAATCAAAGGGACATTCTGCCCTCTCATTATAAAAACAGGCAAGAAGTACAGAAAACCCGATGGAATTAAGCAAAACTTTCTTTTCAAAGGTAATTCTACATACACACACACACACAAAAAGCGAATGATCTCTTTTCATATGGAGGGGGAGATGGAGTTTCAGGGACTGAAAAATAAATATTGATGATGAAAATATGCATAACTTCTTAAAACTTGATTTTTGATTGGGGGGGTCAATTAAATCAAAACCAGTACAGAGTAGAATTCTAGGAAAACCATATAGAACTACATGCTTTGTCACCGACCCCCACTAACACAGGCAGCAAAATAGTTTATATGAACCTTGAAGGCTTGTTTGACTTGTCATTTCGCAAGAATCTAAATTCACAATGGACTTTGCAGCTTAACTGGCTTTCATGCAGTTGTTGATTAGAAATCGCAGTCTTGTTCGTCAGTGTTGCTTAGTGATGTGATTAGGATGAGGGATGACCGGAATTAAATTAAAGAGGTGTTCCAAACTTGACAATTTAAAACATTTCCGTGAACGGATGTGGAGACAATACCAATCTCTCTATTTATGAGAATAGAATCAAATACCGTTCTCTCGGTTTGAATAGAGAGAACAAAGGTGCTAATCTGCAGTACTGAGAAAGGCCAATTATGCCCCATGCGTCAGACAGGGCCTAATATGATTCTAAATAATTGCCAAATCAGATGCACATGAATATAGTTTTATTATTTGCCCCAAACCCATTAACACAGCCTTTATAAGATGTAGAACTGGGTGCATTTCTAATGAAGTTTATCTATACCATCGAAATGCTTTACTTCACCTGACAAAATCTTGGAAAGGCAAAATTGGAGTCTTGTTTTGATACCATCAGTGCTGTTATTCCGATGGCAAATGAGCTGCTTAGATGAAGCAACTGAAGCTAGTGTCTCGGGAGTCTCTTTTGTACTTTAAAACCCAGTCATTTTTACCCACTCACCCATGTCTTATAACATTAGACTCCTTATCATAGTTTGAGAAAGTCCACCTAGCCCCACATTTTTCTCTGGGGGAAAGTAAGGCCCAGGAAGTCAAGTAGTCAGTGTGATGCAGAAATATAGGATACTGCTGCTGATAGCATCCTGAAGACTTCTACAGTGACTAACAGATAGTTCTTGGTTAGCCCAGGTGCAGTGATTAAAAAAAAAAAAAAGATTTCCAGATTAGCTGATGACATTCACTATTGAATGAAAAATAGATTTGTTTGTTTGCTTGCTTGTTTAAATCAAAATGATTAAACTTTATAGAAGAATGAAAACCTTGACTCCCTATCATGGTTTCCCATTGCAGTAGGGCCAGGATTCCCGTTGCTGTAGCTCATACCTACCTGGTCTGCCTTGGTTCTTGCTTCCTCCTCTGGGCATTTTACCTTAAAACAGTCTACACAAAACCAATTATTACCAAGCTTTCTTCAAACAGAGGTCTAGAAACAAAACGAAACAAAACAAAACAAAACAAAACAAAACAAAATTTTCTTGACCCATTCTCGATCCTTCCTGCCCGACAAAGAAATAAACATTCAAGGGTAAATATGCAATGTCATTCCTCTTTGGAGCCTCAGCAGGCACAGCATAGTGACTAGAACACAATGTGCCCTTCCGAAATCTCTAGGGCAGGGAGGGCAGGGGAGCAGCTTCCCCACTAGAGTCATCACAACAGTGACCTGTAGAAAGCTCTTTTTTAAGAATATTTTTTATTATTTTTTATGGCTTATTTTATTTATTTATATTTCTAATGTTATCCCCTTTCCCGTTTTCCTCTCTGCAACCCCCCTATCCCATCCTCACATCCCCTACTTCTATGAGGGTGCTCCCCCGACCCACTTCTGCCTCACTGCCCTAGCATTCCTCTACACTGGGGCATCGAGCCTCCACAGGACCAAGGGCCTCTCCTCCCATTGATGCCCAACAAGGCCATCCTCTGCTACATATGCGGCTAGAGCCATGGGTCCCTCCATGTGGACTCTTTGGTTGGTGATTTAGTCCCTGGGAGCTCTGGGGGGGTCTGGTTGGTTGACATTATTGTCCTTCCTATGGGATTGCAAATCCCTTCAGCTCCTTCAGTCCTTTCTCTAACTCCTCCAATGGGGTGCTTGTGCTCAGTCCGATGGTTGGCTGCAAGCATCCACCTGTATTGGTCAGAATCTGGCAGAGCCTCTCAGGAGACAACTGTATCAGGCTCCTGTCAGCAAGCACTTGTTGACATCACCAATAGTGTCTGAGTTTGGTGTCTGCATGTGGGATGGATCCCCAGGTGGGCAGTCTCTGGATGGCCTTTCCTTCAGTCTCTGCTCTACACTTTGTCCCTGTATTTCCTTCAGACAGGAGCAATTCTAGGTTAATATATTGGAGGAGGGTGGCCCCGTCCCTCAACTGGGGGCTGTGCTTAATCTTTGGATATGGTCTCTACAGGTTCTCCCTCCCCTTTGTGGGATATTTCAGCTATGGTCATCCTCGTACGGTCCTCAGAGGCTCTTGCTTTCCTGGCATCTGGGACTTTCTGGTTGCTACCCCCACTTTCCCATCCCCCACTGCTACACACCTCTGTTCAATTTCTTGACACTATGAACTTCTCCCTGTAAACAGAGTTGTGAGAGGGGAATCGGAATTGCCAACCCTGTAGCCCCCAACATGAAAAGTTGTTTCTAATGCCTGTTTTCCTTATCTCATTTGCTGTGAAGGCTATCTATAGAGTTTCAAACAGCTTCAGGAAAAAAAGGATCCTTGGCTTGATGGTTTACATATATGTGTATGTTTGCAGTTGTGAAAACTCAGCCTCCAGGACTGACTACTAGAGGCTGGGCAGGTCCCAAGACTTGATAATTGCATGAGGTGTTTCCTTCCTTGTGGTCATGACCTTCAAAGGTGCCATTTTTAATGTTTCATGTTGTTCTTCCAAGAAATTCTCATCAGTACAGTGCTATGCACATGCTCTGTAAGTGGACGGTGCTGCAGAATACATTAACCACCAAAGAACTCTCGTTTTTTCTTTGAACCTTGTCAGCTTCTATAGTCTATATTAGTCTGATAATAGTCACATTCCCAGAATTGGAGACTATTGTCTTATGTCACATTGTGGATATGAAACAGATGTCCTGAGAGACATCTATTTAATATCTATTATCTAGATATTAATATATATTAAATATTATCTAATGTTTATAAGTTTCCTGTGTTGTTACTGAATGACAAGGTTCTTGGGGGCAAATACTAAGCTTTACGGCTTTTTACCTCATCTAGTATGGTGAATCTTGCATATAGTAAGAGCTTAGCCATTTTTAGTATTAGAATCCATGTCATCCCCACAGTGACTTATGGTATCTAACACAAAAGTCATTATGATTAATTTGTTGGGCTATCATTCAAAACAAGAGAGTTCTAGCATGGCTATATACTAGGATATTCAGAACAATACATTTCGAATACTTGATTCAAGTAAACTGGATACCAAAGGCATGCTTTGAAAAAGACTTTATTTTTAGGAGCTTTGGTGAAAGTATAGAAAAGATGGAATATTGTAGGGGGGGGTTCCCTCTCATTTTTTTGTTCCCTCTCATTATTGACCTGATAGGGATTCAAACAGATCTGACTCATTGGAGTTAACAAAATCCAACAGAATGTACTTGCCAAGTCCCTAGGACTTTTCTATTATCCTTTACCTATTTTTTTTTCCAGAAATAGGCACATCTGCAGAAAGTGAGAGCATTTCCTTCCACAATATGACAATGCTGTCTGACAGCTATTAGAACTTGAAATTCAGGGGCTTGTAAAGTAATTCTTCAAGAGTAGCTCATTTCAAATAAAAGCATTTCTTTCTTTCCTTCTTTCTTTCTTTCTTTCTTTCTTTCTTTCTTTCTTTCCTTCCTTCCTTCCTTCCTTCCTTCTTTCTTTTCCATTGAAATTCATTTAAAATTTCTATTCCATAGGAACACTTTTGTGTTTCTATAACCATAAGGTGTATATACTCTCTGTTCTTGTACTTAAAATAATTTATTACTGTAAACTAGTTTTAGAAATTTAGTGCCGGGGGCTGGAGAGACAGTTCAGTGGTTAAGAGCACTGGCTGCTATTCCAGAGGTCCTGAGTTCAATTCCCAGCAACCACATGGCAGCTCACAACTGTCTGTAACTCCAGTTCCAGGAGATCTGACACCCTCATACAAATGCATATTTGTGTAAATTTAAACACAATTTTTAGAATAGAAAGAAATTGACAGGACAACATGAACAAGACATATGTATGAGACATTTTGTTTTTAATAAGTTATCTCAAAAAAAAGCATGGTACATTGTAAAATGGTAGCCATCATCAGAATCTAGAATTTCTTTTTTCCTTTCTGCAGGAAGAATGATCCTACTTTTACTCAAAATAAATTGAGTTTTCATTTGTAGCTCCGCACTTTCAGCTAATGAAAACCACAGAAGTTGCTCAACCTCTCAAGGCCTTTTGTCCACATCCATTAAATGAGTGTTCAGAGCAGGTCCTGAGCCCATCGCGTTGCGGAACATTTAATGAACTAATGCAGTGGAAGTGCTTCAACCAGAGTATGGCACAATAAAAAGCATTTGAAAATATTAGCAATGGTAATATTTGATTCCCTAGTTCAGTCCTAAGTGGTGTTTGCAGCTCTGACTCAAGAGAGCCAGAAGAAAAGGAAGTGGCTCTCCTCTGGCTGGAGCTATAAAAAGACTCGAGGCTTTTAGAAATACAGTCAGTCCATAACTTTGCCCACTTTCCTGGGGAATGGCAAGAAATGATCAGACCCTATACTGCAGAAAAATGACCTGGAATAGCTCCAAGCCACAGCTACTGGATCTCCAAGCCTCCGACCTATGCATCCTCTCCCTCCCACCAAGCCATCAGCAGAACTTTTCCTCTGGGAAAGAGATTATCGTGCACACCTAAAGGGCAATCTTGGTGCTGGTTTTATGTATAATCATTTATCATTTTGTTGAGTATTCTTGAAGACCAGAGCAATAGCTTGCTCTTGGGAACAGCAATACACTTCAGCAGCTTTTCATTTTCAAAACAAAAAATTGCTTCTTGAGGGTTTTTTGTTGTTGGTGGTGGTGGTGGTGTTCCTTTAAGTAAATTTTACTTTCTAACCAATCTCTGTGAGGGCACTTCTAGACCTGGAAAGTTCACTTTGCAGTTGCAAGTGGCTCTGGTGTGCCTGGAAGTGTGCCTTCGCCTGGAGGAGCTTTAGGGCACCTCCAGAGGAAGTGGGGCAGGGGGCAAGGAGAACCAGAACACTGATCAACAGCTATTGCCTGGGCATTCATCATAATCGGAGGTTTGGAAATTGATTAATTAATTAATTGAGGCTTTTTAAATATTTTGTTTTGTTGATATACAATCTCACTTTTTAGCTTAGGCTGACCCAGTACTTACCATTCCCCCCATGCTGGCCTGAAACTCCTAGCAAGCCTCTAGTGCTAGGTGATAAGTATGAGCTCAGCTTTCATTTTCCATTCATTCTTTTTATTGCTTTTATTACTTTTTTTGAGATAGGGATTCCTGTACTCCAGGGTGGTCTGGAACTTACTATGTAGCCTAAGATAACCTCCTGCATTATTTCCTAAGTGCTCGGTTTACAGGCATTTATTAGCATACTTAATCTATGCCACCATAGCTTCTGTAATGCTGGGGATGTCAAAGCTCAGGGTTCATGTGTGTCATCAGTGAGCTGTATTGTATCTCCAGCATGGTGGAGCTTTTCTTTTTCCTTTTTAATTCCCTAAGAGTTTTATGTTATAAAAAACAAACAAACCATTATTTTCCCTTAGCCAGCAAGGAAATGCATGTCCAGGAGGTTAAGAGACTTTGCTAAGGGGAACTTGACTGAGAAGTAATCAAAATGGAAATCGGAGCCCAGGCTAGTTGCACTCTTGTGCTCCTGATTTGAACCACTGTGGCACAATCTTTCTCTTGATAACTTTAAAATGCTGTTTCCCTTTCCCACGCTTCGTAATATCTATTCAGTCTCAATCTCTCATCTTTGTCTCTGAGGACTCCAGCCTCACTTTTTGGAGGGAGACCGAAGAAGGAAAAAGGTGATGACTCCCTCAGGTCAGGCCAAGCAACAACCCCTCCTAACCTCCAAGTCTCTGAGTTATCATGTGACTCATTATCTCATATTGTGTGCCTTTATGAGTTTTAGCTTCAAGTCTTGCTCTGCAGCTTGCTGTTAATGGGAAGCTGAGTTTCTCTACTAGCTCGCTGCCTTTTCTTCCTTAACAGAATTAGTGCAATCTCACAGGATTGTTAAGAAATGGTTTAAAGTAAGCACTGCATAATTCAGTGTGCAGTGTGTTGCTAAGGACTCCATCTACAGCACCCAGCACTTGGTGTTCGAGTTGCTGCTTCTATACGTTGCAGTTGTATGAGTTGAAACAATGTACCTCAACTACAAAATGAGAGGTAATAACATCAGCTTCATATAGGTGCTTCTATGAGGACCAAGTAGATTAATATGGCTAGTATCTTTTAGATAGGCACTGTTCCACAATAAATGTTCGACTATTTTTCTATTATAAATTGTGTTCAAGACATAAAAAGTGGCAGCTCTCATTTTTCTTGTATTCAGCACAAGTCCCACTTGCATTTAGGAATAGACCCAGCCTACATAGTTTCTGAGAACTCCTCAACCGTAGCTCTAGCTTAGATTTGAACTCCCAAGATGTCAAAATAATATAGTGATCAATACTCTGTATTCTGAAGCCCCAAGAACTAAACTATGCTGTGGCTTTCCCTCTAAGATAGACAGACATGATCCTGAGGTCCACTTATATCATTACTGGCAGGGAGACAAGGAAGAGACTATGAGTCTGGGACCCCAGGATCTAGGTATATGGAGCAGCATGATAAAAGATATTTAAATAACCCTGGAAGAGCTGTGAGTGCATGTGTGTGTGTGTGTGTGTGTGTGTGCGCGCGCGCACTCGCGTGCGTGTGTGCATATGTGCAAGAACAGACACACGCACGCACGCACTCACAACTCTTCCAAGGTTATTTAAATATCTTCTGTCATGTCTCTCTCTCTCTCTCTCTCTCTCTCTCTCTCTCTCTCTCTCTCTCTCTCTCTCTTTCTCTCTCTCTCGTAATTCCCTATCATCACTATTACCACCACAGGAAATAGAGCTGGCCTAGCTGTATATCACTGTTCTTGCTCCTTGCAGGCCTTCTTGAGGTTCTGAGGAATAGTCCCCCTTCTCTTCAGTCATGGCTTAGTCACAGACAGCACAGCGTGGAAAATATCTGCCACAGGTTTAAGATTGATTTCCTGCTTCAGAACAGAGTGCCAAAGATGGCAGGGCAGCTTTGCATTTCTGTGAAGAAATCTTCCTGAGGATTTCTGGGTGACTCATAGCTGAACGAGACTGCTGAAGCAGTGTTAGGTCTGGCTGGCCATCTCTTTGTCCGGAATTCAAATTCCGTTAAGACAGGGATTGACTTTGTTCAGAATCATCCACTTAACCCAGTGCTTGGCACAAACACAAGAAATAGGTCATAGATGCATACAGTGCCCCTGGCTCAAAAGAAAGAAAGGAAGCCCACTAAGGGGGCATGCTAGTTGCCTTCCCCAAAGGCATTGGGGAGCATTAATTCTCACCATCCGTTATGGGCTTCACTGGAAACTTAGAAAACAAAAAACAAAAACAAAACAAAACAAAAGAACCAATGACAACGAAAACGAAACCTCAATCTTTTCTAGCATCTATCTTTTATCCTCAGCTTTTCTGCCAGACAAAGGCAATTTCAGGCCACCATTGTTTCTGTTCAATTCAAGTTATAAGGTTTCTTTCGCCAATTTTCTTCTTCCTACAGAAACTTGATTGCGGCTGGGTATAGCATTTATGTAAATTTCAAGTGCCACTCCTATTTGTCTCTGGGCTAACTTAATGGATCGTGTTAATCTCAATCAGGTCTGCCACTCAGTCCTCTTATCCCCGTCACCTTTCACCCTAATTGCCAATTTTCCTTGAGGACCCGCCAGTAGAGGCCCTATTGATTCCGCTTCTTCCTTCACCAGTGGACATCCATTTCATTTGATTATTCCTTGAAACAGTAAGTGGATGATTTCATATGTTACTGACATGCAATAACCCCATGCAGCCGCCATGAAACCATAGCATTACTCTGAAAACGGCCCGACTATAGAGCTACACACAATAATTATGGCAGAATCTCTCAAATGTGTTGTTAATGGGAAGGAGCTTATCTAAAAGGAGAGAGATGGTATAATAATATGCTACAAATTCATTTATGTGAAATCCAGAAACCAGTGGAAGTTAATCTGATTAGCTCTACAGGGGAGTTACGGGGGGGGGGGTTGCTAGAAGGATTTTGGGTGTGCTGGAAATATTTTTTCCATGGTATATATGTAGCTTATGAGAGCATGGCTGAATTTTGAAATTCCGTAAACAGGAACACTTTCCTTTTGTTCATATTTCTGTATATATGTTATACTGCAATAAAAATTTTCCCCAGAGCCATCTGTTAGGCCTCACACTACATAAACTCCATATGAATTGTTGGACGTAATAACCCTGTGGCCATCAGTCACATAGGGCCAGGCCCCTAGTGTTGTGGCTGGACTCCACCCCCATAGTCACCTGGCTACAGCCACGTTTTCCCTGCCCCACAGTTACCTGGCAACAGCCAAGTGGCCTGGCCCACTATAAAAGGAGGAGGCTTGGCACCTCCGCCCTCTCTTGCCCTTCCCTCTCGCCCTTCTTTCTTGTCTTCTCTCTTTTCTTCTCTCTTCCTCTCCCTCTTCCTCTCCCCATCCCCCCCTCCCGCTCCCCCTCCCCCTCTCCCTCTCCCTCTCCCTCTCTCCCTCCCCCTCCCCCTCTCCCTCTCCCTCTCTTTCTCTCTCTCTCCTCTTCTCCCTCTCCCCACGTGGTCATGGCACGCTTTTTACTTCTCTACTTCCCCTCTCTCAATTTATTTCTCTACAATAAGGTTCTAAAGTCATGGGCTGTCTCTTATCGAAACCCTCCATGCTTGAGTAATGGAACAGGCCTCCTGTGTTTCCAGCCAGCCACTGGGCTTCCTCCACAGGTACTCTGGGCCTCCACCCCCACAGGATCACGTCTGAATCCCCCCTAGCTGGGTAGCCTCCCTCCACAGGTACACGGGTGCTCACCATCCCTCTACAGGTACACAGGCCCCACCGCTCACCATTTCCTACAATGAATTAGATGAGTGTGTGAAATTTGGAGCTCTTTGTTCTTCCGTAGAGATCAAATTCTAAAACTGGAAGTGGGCTCTGTGTCACCTGGATAGTTCCGGTGACTAGAGAGAAGCTCTAGCTCATATTTGGGTTCTTCTGTGGACTTTGTCGAGGCTACCCCTGCCTACTTACCTTCTATGTTTCAAGTGCTATCTTTCCTACAACATGTGAAATAGTTTCTCTTCCCATGCATTGATATTTACCAGTTACAGGTAAAAATTCCCAGGACTAAAATGTAGAGTGATAATTTAGATATTTATTTGTGAATCTCCATTGGGATAGACATAAATATTCAGTTCATACCTTTAAACTAAACAGAATCTAGATGTCAGAGAGAATAGAAAAAGAAGGCACAATCAGGATGGTTTTGGTTGTTCTTACTCTGGTGTTTCCAGACCCACTTTCTGTGCATACATTTATAAGGAACACTTGAACTAGGAATTTCCAAATTTCACACTGATGTAACATAGCCTTTCCTTTGAATGAATACTTACATAGGTTTTTCAAGGTTGTTACTTTAAAGAGTCAGTAGACCCAGGGCATTTTTTTGATATAACATTCATACCTTCCAGTATTTATGAGTTGGTTTTAAAGGCTCATGACATGTAGAATTTTGAAATTTTGCTGATCATAAATTTGAATTACATACACTTCAGAGCTAATATGATCGAGCGATTTCCTTCACAAGAATGTGATGGTTCTTAGGAGGAAAAGTAGAAGTTTCAGGGAGGAAATTATATGTCAATTACATAATACTAGGATTTGGGAATTGTAGAGAGGTTGGAGACCAAGTTTTCTGGATGCCCTTCCTGAATGTCAGGGGTTCATTGTAATTTAATTTTACATCAAAATCATCATAGATTTATTTAAGTCTTCAGCTATTTGTCTTTAGAAATCATCTCATCCATTGAGACTTTTCTAACTGTAAGGCATACAGCTAAATATGACTGGGAGATGGAAATAGATTCAATAGAAAATGATCAGATTTTTATGGCAAGGAAACAAGAGATGACATAAGGTGAAAAACTTGAAGATAATTGTGCCTGTTTATCTCAGCTCTTTGCTGATTTGTTTATTAATTTTGGTAGAAAGCAAGCAAACTAAGTTATCCTTTGGCTTACATGTTACCTTTCTTTTCTAGTCCTTGGTCAAGTCAGGAGGTTGGATTGGGAGGAATATGATCTAATTCTACTCAAAGCTATGTACTCCCTTCAAGCTCTTTTTTTGGGGGGGGAGTGTGCATGATGTCTGCAAATGGGGATTTATAAATGTCATCACTGCGTATTCACTGAGTTGAAGCCATCAGATTATGAGGCTGTACCTGAAATAGCTCTTTACCCAGGAAAGATGCAAACCAAATAAGAGTTAAATGACCAAACACATGACTCATACACTTTCATCAATTTTAGAACTTCTGTCTTAAGTGCTGCGAATGGAACATAGACAGTGACTTGCTAAGAAATTGCCCTACAGATGAGATAGGTTTTGCACTATTTGGATGTTTGTGACTGAAAAGGAAAAATGTTTTTCACTCTTTTTTTGGAATTCTGATATTTAGTTACTGGAAATAGAGGAATGAACTGAGGGTCTGCCTTTCATTTTATGAGTCTCAGTAAATGGAAGGCAGAGACCCAGAACGTTCGCTGTCTTAGAAGCTAGGAGTGCAAGGTGAGGAATAATATCCAGCCCACAAGCACAAACCACTCAGAACTAAAAGACAGGGAGCACGGCTTTCTCTCCCACTAGGTATATGGGCACACCTGAGATTGAAAGAAGACATATTGAAAATGCCTATTCATACACAGTAGAATGCAAGTCAGCTATGGTGTGAGGGGTCCTGTCATTTATGACAACTTAGATGAATGTGGAGGCATTGTATAAAGTGAAATAAGCCATTCACTGCCCGATCTCACTCCTGTGTGGAATCTTAACAAGTTGATATATAGGGATAGAGAGATGGATCAGCTGTTCTAGGCCCATGGCCAAAAGGTGAAGATAGAAGCTGACTCACAATAAGGAGTACAATAGTGGTTATCAAGCCCGGGGTTGCTTAAGGGAGATTAGTAAATGCTTTCAAATCTCACAAACTTTCAATTAGAAAAGAGGAGTAAGTTCAAAACCCTATAGTTAACATTGGAAACAGGAAACACTATATTCCGTTCTTGAAAGATAATAAGGTTTTCACAATAAAAACTCTAAGTATCTGATCATCTATATGTTGAATGAGCTAGATTTTATAGCATATGTACACATATCAAAATGTCAAGTTGTGCATGAGAAATATATATGATTTTTTTTACCTGTAAAGTAAGTTCTTTTTTATTTTAAATTAGTCATTATTATGTGAAATCTTCCCAAATTTGGGATTAACAGTCTAGAGCCAAGGTTAAGAGGAGGCCAGGCCTCACCTAGAGTGTAGCTGGAGGCCCCTGAAGTCATGGGAGCCCTCCTCTGGAAGGGGGAGCCTTAAGTGAATCCATGCTTGTCTCTGGGACCAGCTGAGCAGGCCTAAGAGCAGCTCACACTGAGGAAGAATAACAGAGGTCAGCAGCACCAACAATCCCCCCCCCAACAACCAAAGCTAATACATAAGATTTTATTTATCAATTAAAAATTAATTTGAAGTACCTATTATTTAAAATATATAAAGTACAGATACTATATATATATATATATATACATACATACATACATACATACATACACACATATCAATATAGATTTTGGATACCTACTATGTGCCAGGTGCTGAGCCTACAACAGTGAAAGCAGAAAGAAAGGCTTAGCCCTATAGATCTGATTCTCAAGGACAGGTATCACATCACAGAAATGTCTCTAAAACCCAGAGCAGAGAAGACAGGGTGGAATGCAGAGCCTGACTGGGTCAGGAAAATCAACAAAGGCTATTCTGATGCTACGGGGAGAGCTGAGTGACACACATGAGCTAGGCGGATGGCACCTTGGGGACATGTCTGAAGGATCTGTGCAAAGACAGAACTTAGTACAAGGAACGAAAACCTCTGCTAGGAATCTCACAGCTAGACTCACACTACTAGTTACCTAATATTGTGTCGCAAATTACTTAAGACAAAACAAGACAAAAAAAACACAATTTAGAGCATATTTTCTATGTCACAGGCTCTGGGTCAGAGAGTCAGGATTGGCTTATCTGAGTCTTCTCTTTCAGGATTTTCCCAAGCTGCAATGAAGGTTAGGGTCATATTTGAAGGTCACACTAGGGGAGAATCCACTCCCAAACTCGCAGAGTCATTTGGCAGAACTTAGCTCCTGGAGAGCTATTGGACCAAGGATCTCCGTTCCTTGCTTGCTGCTAGCTGGTTGTTACTATCAATTCCTTGTCCTGTATGCCCGTCCATCATGCCACCTTCTTCATCAAACTGTGACAGCCAATGAAACAAGAGGAGACCCTTGTTCCTTGTTCTCTGGAACTTTTTGTTCAAAGCATAATCTGTACATAAGAAGCAATTGGCGCACACTATTATGAAAGACTGAACAGAATAGGGTCTAAGTGTTGAAGAGTCATGATAGAAAGCAGCAGGGCGGGACAGCAGATCCAAGTCTATCTTAACGATTTAAGAGGGGGTCAGTGTGGGGAGAAAGAACCATCATCTCTGCTGTGACTGTTCCCGTCCAGTGCCCAGGAAGCTGACCATGTGACTGACGGATCCTCGAATGGATACGTGTGCACAAGACTTGCGTTTGGTCCCACTTGCAGTCTAATTTTCTTTAAGTACTCATTATTAGTGCCAGGTTGTTTTTCAGAACATTCTCCTTCCAGAACAAAATAATTGGGTAGCAGCTCGTCCTTTCTTGCTTTACATTTCTTTTGTTCCTAAATAGAAGCAAGAAAGCTTTTTTTTTTTTGTTTTGTTTTTTTTGTTTCTCGCTGTTGTATATAGTTTCCTTTTTCGGGTCAATATGAAATGTTTTCCTCTCCAAAGTGGTTTCTTAACCCTGAGCAGCTCCCCCTTTCAGTATACAAAAACTGTAAACTAATAAAACAGTTATCACCACTAAATAGTTCAAAATGATGGAGACGGTGCACTTTATTTCTAGTTCTCTATGGGGATTAAAAGTGATTTGGGGAAATGATTTGCTTTGTTCCAGTCCCTAGCACAGCGACACATAGCATCTGATAAATGTGCCCAGCAGATGACTGACTGAGTGCAATGCCAGTGATTTTTAAATGTGATGAGGAATTTTACTTGACCTAGCACAATTTTACCCAGTTCCTTGTGCAAAATGAGAAATCAATCCAGATACAAATTGCATTTGTATCATTTTAAACTGCTCTGGGGGATCGCCACCTCCCAGGTAGAGGCTCCATATAACAATAAGCCAGTTTATCAAAGATGGGATTTACTGCTCCTTGTCTTTCTATTAGGGAGGAATTACGCTAAGCCCAGCAGCAGACATTTTGTGTTACCATGGCAGCCCATATTTCCTGCAGGGTTGTGACCCCTAATGACTACAGTGGGAAGGCAGGAAAAATAGAGACTCTTTGAAGATTAGTAAATAAATGCATTACTTATGCAAACCGTCTCTGAGATGGCCCCACAGTACAGAGGAAGAACGAGGAAGCTCTTCAGACTGAGCAAACGGTTGTATGTAAATACCTGCACTGAAAGAAAACAAATCGCCTTTCATTTGATTATTCCTCTAAAAGTCTGTTTGGCCTGATAATAAAAGTAGTATACACCGGACTTCATACTGAGAAAACAGTATTATTGTTCATGAAGACACAAACAAAAATTGATGTTTCCTTTTCATTCCAAACAGCTAATTTTTCCCCATTGGCCCTTCTGATGTACTATATTTCCTGAAATGATTTTTCAGTTTTGCTTGATGGATCACAGATGGACTGGGGAGGGAATGAGCACATGTAATTTCATGCGAGCATAAAGAATGCATTCCACCCCTTTCTTGTTAAAAATGCCTTGGTATTTAAAAAAAAAAACAAAAAAACAACTTGGTTTGTCTTAATTAGCCTGCTACACATTGTGTTGAGACTACAATTTGTGAGATAATTCTCTTAGTGTAAATGGTCTTTGAACTCACATCTGAACTTTTTTAGGCAAGGTATCTATATTTGCTGCCCAATATATGACTAATTAAATTGGACCTAAATTTGTATTATTTGGGTAGATAAAATATAAGCAGATTGCATTTTTGTGCCACATCTTCCATTGCTCTTCAAATGTATTATTTTAAAGGGGAAAATGTGGTAGATTAAAAAATTGATAACACATCCATAACATTTCTTGTCCATTTTGTCACAATTTATATTAGAAGTATTTATTTGTGGGAAAGATATTCTGTCTCAGGCAGAGTTCTAGCCATTGACTATAATGTTGTACATGAGCCCTGACTTTTTTCTTGATGACAGTATGGCCTAACAATGGCTCCAGCAGCTCCCTGTGACTGATATTTGCCTTATTCATGGTCCAAAATGAAAAAGAAAAAAAAACACTATATGTCAGGGAGCAGTCCTGGTAGAATGCATTGATTTGGACTGACTTGGTAGTTTTCTTCCTCCTGATTCTTGTGTCCAGGACATCATACTCCCATCTCAGCTATGCTCCCTGTCTTTTCTTCCTTAGTCTTCCAATATTTTATCCTACTGACCATTCTGTGCTTTTCTCATAATAAGGAAGATCTTTCCAGCTGGAAATTGGACAGTTGACATTTTAAGTGGTAGGGGTATCATCTCATTGCAAATTTCCTCTGACCCCTTCTTTAGAAATTCAGATACCTTCACTATTCATACCCTCAGCCTCAGAAAAGGTTGCCAGTCTGAGGAAAACCAAGGCTAACATTAGAAAACACCTCCCTTAGCCCCAACCCCTGCCACCCTTCAATTTGGCTCTAATAGTTTTTAGCATATCTATAATGGATCTGCTGGGTGATTTGAACAGTATTTTGAAGCTTTGAATGTCTTCGGCCAAAGGTGCTAAACATACTTTAAAAAAAAAAATTACTACTTTAAGAGGTGCCGTTTAGCATTAGGGACATGTTTGAGGCAATACCCTGTTTCGTGGAAAAAATCAAAACCTCACCTCTGATACAAACTAAAACATCCCTGCATTTCAGTTTGAAGTTATATCATCTTAGGGGAGAGAAGGAGAAGTGTAATATGTACAGGACGCAATTTTTTCCATCAGCTTAGTTGCCACACCATCACTAACAATTTCTGGACAGAAGAGGGGATTCAGACCAGGGAAAAGCACAATGAGAACTTCATGCCTAAGAAAATAAGAGGGGCCGACTAGTTTGAAGGTTCCTTGGAACTGATGCTGTGTCTCCAAGCTGACTGGCTGAAGGGTGGGAAGCCTTCCCTTGCCTGACTTTGCTGTAGTTCATTGTGCTTTTAGGATCACTATAGGCTATCCATCTTGTGGCCTCTGATGCAGCATCCTACTGCCTAGCCGGAAGGCAGAGGAATAAACACCTCTATTCATCAAGTGAGGGCCCAACAGACCATAACTCTGTCCCTATCTTTCAGAGACAGTAAATTAGCATCATAAGTCACAGTAAGAATATTTATGAAAGCCTTTTTCCAACTTAAGATTGTTTGATTCTGCAATAAACTTCCAGAAAACTGCTTCTGGAAGAACCCACTTAGTATTCCATCCTATCTCGCCTCTGGTTTTCTGTCAGATAATTCTATCTACTCCTTCGACCATGGCCTAAGTAGAAGGAGAGAGTTGTTCTTTATGTCCCTTTGCAAATTCTCTGAGATGATGAGGCCTAATTGCTTAGCAGCTGCGTAGCTGTCAAACATGGGGCTGGGAAAGCACTGGGGATTGGCACCAAAGAATGGGCATATGGAGAGAGCCGTGCCAGTGAGCGCAAGCTTGCTGCCTTCACCTCTCTGCTACCTGTTCCCTCCAGGTTCCAGGCAACTTTCCCAGACACCCCAGTGCACTTGAAACCATAGAAATAGCATGGTCGGATGTGGATTCCCCTAGCCTACAGAAGGGGTGGGAGAAGGGTCTGTCAACCATCTGCTTCTCTTGTGTTAGCCACTGGACTTGGGCTGAGTTTTACTTGTGTCTATATCTGTGCATCCCACAGACTCCAGGAGGGAGACTTCAAATCTGTTACTGCTTTGGAAGTGAGCTCGTAGTTGGAAAAGGTACCAAGGAGATGGGTAAATAGTCTTAGTGTTCCACGGACGGTAGAGGAAAATCTTTCAAAAAAATTATTTATGGATGGACTTGAGAGCAACATTCTTCCTCTGGGCTGGAAGTGCTCATGATGGAAAATAGACTTTAATAATGTTTGTGGCATTCTCCATGACAAGCCTGCTGGTGGGCTCTGATGACAATTCTAGAGGGAGGGAAGAAAAATAGGGCTGTTGAAAGAAATTGGGGCTCAGAAACAGGAGGAAGACAGGCAGATGACAGGATGATGAATGCAGCATGTGGAGCTGCAGAGGGACTCCCAGGAGAGGATTCCATTAACCAGTCAGGACGAGGCAGCCAGCAGCGGCTTGAAATCAAGGAGTAGTCAAGAAGCCATCATTCCTAGGTTGGCCACCAACACCCAGGGAAGAGCTCATTGGAAGTAAGTGCAAGGACAGAATCACCAGGCCAACACTGGTGTGGCCTATGCAAACCACTGTGTTTTGAATAGCATTAAATCTTCATTTCTACCTTCAGATGTGAAATGAAAGGCATTCTGGGAAACATGGAATATCATGCAGAAATAAAATATTCCTCCAAACCTGATAACTGGTGATTGCCACTGTTAGTATTTATGGCCCTGGATTTTCCACTGTAGGCTGCATGATTTGACTGTTGGGAGTGATTCTGCTGTGAGCAGGAGGGTGCAGATGTCTCTTTGGCATCCTGATGTCAGTTCCTTCAGATATGGATCCAGAAGTGAGATTAGTGGATCAAAGGATCAACACTAGTCCTGTGTTCAGCATTTTGAGGAATCTCTGTACTGGTTCCCTTAATGGTGGTATCAATTTACTTCCCCACCAACAGTATACAAGAATTCCCTTTCTCTGCCCTCTTGACTGTAGAGAAATGGAATTTCCAAACAAAATCCTGCCACCACCCTTCTCTAAATAGGCTTTTCTCACCATTGGAAAAGTTAACAAACCAAAAATAGTCACTCAACGTTTTCTTAAAAATGCCCTCCTAGGGACATTGGTGTCCCAGTGAGAACCCATTGACTTTGCTTCTTGACCAGGCAAAACCTATGCTTGCCTCAGGACCGTTGTCCTCACTGGTGGGAAGTTGTTCCTCCAGTCAGCAGAATGACACTTTCTCTTACACCGGATAGCTCCCACCTCCTCCCCCCTGCACAAAGCTCTATAATAGAGAGGCTTTTTCTTTCTTTCCTATGTACCCCACCAACACTGCCCCCATCAAGTTTAGACCAATGATGTGCTATGTTTCACCCCAGTAATGGAAGGGTAATCATTCTTTTCTCTTCTCTATGCCTCTCTTATTATGGACAAATCCAAGAGGCCAGCCTGTTACTGTCCCATACCATCCCTATATTTAGCTTTGCCTGTTGTTCTTATCAATGATAAGGATTTAGAAATCAAGACACAAACTTCCCATTATATGATGCTACTATATTGTTATGAAAGCTTTGCCCCCCCTCCAGAGAATAAGATGTTTTCTGGTTTTTATATTAAAAATAATTTTTCATACAATGTATTTTGATCACATTCTTTTCCTCCTTCAACTCTTGGAAGATCCTCCCACCTCCCTACCCACCCAACATTATGTTCTTTCTCTGTCAGAAACAAAACAAAAGCAAAATAGCTAAATGAAAATCAAAACAAACAAAAAACCAATAGGACAAAAATAACTAAAACAGCAAGCACAAAACATGCATGTGTGCACCACCACACACATCATACCTCATGCACACACACACACACACACACACACACACACACACACACACGTCCATTCTCTAAATCCATTCTCTATTGGCCAAATACCCCTGGTCTGCTCTGAAGTATGGTTGATACACCCAGTGTTACTCCATTGAAGAAAAGTGATTTTTCCCCTTTGTCTGCAGATATCAATTGCAAATAGCTTCTTGGTTAAGAGTGGGATTTGTGTCCACGTCCCCTGGTCAGTGCTTGGATTTTGTCTGGCTTGAAATTATGTAGGTCTAGTGCATGCTGACACTGTCTCTGCAGGGTTATATGCACACCAGCCCTTTTGTGTCCAAAAGATGCTGCTTCCTTGGAGTCATCCACCATCTATGGCTCTAACAATCTTTCCACCTTAGAAGAAGAGATCTAGGGAGGTGAAAGAAAGGGTATGCAATGCACGTGACATGAAAGTAGAAGGGGAGGCCATTTGCAAAAAGGAAGGGGCCATAGCGGACAGCAATTAGGGACAAAAATGAATTTGTAAAGAGTATTTTTACACACACACACACACACACACACACCCTGGCATGAAAAACCTCAGTCCCATCACCATACTGAGTTACAACATGATCCCCAGGAATCACATGGAAATAAAAATATTTGGGGAAGAGTGACTTCTGTTTTCAATTGCAAGGCTCTTCAATAGAATTTTATTGGTGACGTGTTACTTTTATTAGACATACTCCTTTGTTTTCTTCATTTTCTTTATCACTCTAAGATGCACTAAAACACACAGAAAGATGCAGCCTTTGACTTCTGTAAGAATAGCTAATCTCTGAACAGGTTACTTCATTACCTAGTATTACAGAGACAGTGAGTGGAAGAGACCATAAATTTCTCTATCACCCCCTGTTTAGGTAGAAAGACTCATGGGTAAATGAATAGGCAGTCATACTTCCAAGCCCTCTGCAATCCTGTGTACACAGTGGAGAGTGATATCAAACTTGGCACTTCTATGAAGATGGTATCATGTTCCAACCAACAGAAATGTTACCAAACTTAATATACACCCCATCTTGGTCAGGGGCATCAATGGACTAAGAAATGCCCTGCTTCAAATGTTTGTCTTAACTCTGTCATTTGTAATGAGACAACAGCAAGAATGAGTGCTAAATTTTCTGTACGAATACTTTCTGAGCAGATCTTGGCTTTTATATGTTCCCAAGTTCTACCACTACCACCTTGGTGTTGAAGCTTCTAAAAGACAGAGACTAAGTGAGTCATCTTGTGTCCAGCCCTCCTAAGTAACTCTTGGCATTGAAAGCAGGCTAATCAAAGCTTTACCAGATGATATATCTGAGTAGACAGTCTCCAGAGTTCCAGGTGGCGTGTGACCTGCAACAGGCACTCAGTGTGCACGTGCTTGCTTCCTGAATTTTGGTTCTCTTAATTGCAAAATATTGGCCCTTCGCTGCCTTTGATTTTTTCATTACTCATCCACACATCTAATCATCTTTTCATTCTTTTATACAATACTTCCCATCCCCTTGAGGATCAGACAGAGTTAGGCTTTCTTTCTTTTTGTTTTTAATTTCTTTCATGAAGAGCCCTGTAATCCAAACTCAGTGCATATAAAGATGCATTCCATAGAACAGACTTCCTGAATCAGGAAGGCCCTACCTCAAAACTGTAACTCTTAGTGGAGACAGTAATGATTCCTGAAATTCTGTCTTATATGTGCTTCTTGTATGCCTCTTGCAAAACAATGTCCCTGTGGATTCAGCAGATATTATTAAAATGTTCATTTTACACATGAATGTCTAATCTGAAGGTATGTTAATGCTTTATCTAAGGTCATAGCATAAGTTAAGTTGCAAATCTGGGATTCAAACTTTTTTTTTCCCTTTTTTTTGGGTTTGGTTTTTTCGAGACAGGGTTTCTCTGTATAGCCCTGGCTGACCTGGAACTCACTCTGTAGATCAGGCTGGCCTCGAACTCAGAAATCTGCCTGCCTGTGCCTAGCAGAGTGCTGGGATTACAGGCGTGCCCCACCACCGCCTGGCTAAATCTGGACTCTTTAATGTCTAGTTCAGACAATGCTGCTTCTGGGTCTTGTTGACAGAACAATAGATCCTGGAGACAATGTTGCTTCTACTCCCAAGTCCAGCTTGCCACACACAGTACCTCACAGGAATGGAGCAATGGAAAATCTGTTTTACTTTTCATTCCATCTTATCAGGGTAGGATCCAATTTGCTAACTATAACTACAACTAGAAATATTTCATGTCTTCCATGGAAAAGTGCATTGATGTTCTTACTGTGGATCTTACCATGATTTTACCAGCCTTACTGGACAAGACTGAACCTTGCAGTGAAATAAATCATAAAGACAGCTGTCGTCCACAGAATGCCAACTAACAATCTTTCAGAGATACACCCCTTCCCCTCCATTCTGGATTTCCTTTTTTCCATCTGAAAATTGTGGAGTTTCTTCAGTTCTGTTGACAGCTTGTGCTAAACTCAACCTGTGGTGATCCAAGTGCGTGTCAGTTCGCGGCCCAGCTGCTTGCTTCGGCATGTCTCGGAACCCCGACTCTCCATTTTTTTACTGGAATACCCGAATATTTAGCGAGCTGTCCTGTGTTCAGAGACTGGAAAATTTAATATTGTTTAGTTGGAATAGTACTCAAGGTGATCAGCAGATTCAGTGAAACACCTGTAAAAATCACAATAGCCCTTTTTGAAGAAATGGAAAGGCTAATCCTAAAATTAACATGGAATTTCTAGGATCCCTGAATACAAAAAGAATAAACAAACAAACAAACAAATAATATCCTTGTGAAAACGGGCAGATTTGAGCTTCAAAAGACACGACAAGTGTGCACTAATCAGAAAAGTATGGTCACTCCTTTAACTCTAGCACTTAAGAGACAGAAACAGGTGGATCTCTGCAAGTTTGAGCCCAGCCTGATCCACATAATTCTATAATGAGTTCCCAAAAAGTCAGGGATATGTATTAAAAAAAAAAAACCTTAGAAGGAAGAGGAGGAGGAGGAGGAGGAGGAGGAGAAGGAGGAAGAAGAAAACAAGGGAGAAATGACTGGAAGGAGGAAAAAAGGGAGGGAGGGAGGGCAGACCTGTCTTAAGTATAGACAATCAAATCAATGGAATAAAATGGGAAGCCCAGAAATGAACCCACACTAGACACCGATTGTCAGTTGAGGTTTGATTAGTATATCAAGACTACAATGGTAGAAAAAAGTTTACACAACCAATGTTGAAATGTCACTCCCAAGCCACTAATGCGACTAGAGGGTATTTGTTTGTTGTTTGTTAAAAGAACAGATACTTGTAAAAATATGGACAAACTGGAACCCTTCTAATATCGCTGTTGGGAACAGACATGTAAATAAGCTCCTTATTTCCTCAAAATGTTAAATGTAGAGTTGGTATACTCCCGCTAATCCCACTAACTCCCAGTGTAAGGTACTCAGCTCAAAGCACTGAAAACAGACATTCTCTACATGTTCACAGGGACCGTAATCACAGCAAGCACAAGTTGAAAGCAATGCAGACGGCTACTGACTGTTGAACAGATAAAAAGCTTCCTACCCACACAGTGGACTATAGCAGGTAAAGGAAAATAATGAAATAATGACATGCTAGAACACGAATGAATCTTAAAGTATTATTCTAAGGTAATGAAGGTGGTACCCATGGGTCACATATTATGTGATTGTGTTTACAAGTACTATCCAGATTATGTAGATCTATAGTATGGAAAGCAGACTAGTGTTTACCAGGGGCTGGGGGCAGGGAGGGAAGAAGGACATGGATTATTTACTACATATCCATATACCACATTATTTACTACATCACCATATAGGATGATGAAAAAATATTTGCGGGCTAAGTATAAGTGATAATTGTACATCACTCTGAATGCATGAAAGGATACTAAGCTTAATAGTTTAAAATGATTAATTCTATGTCACATGAATTTAAAATCATCAAATAATCCTTTCACAAAGCGCCAAGGACTCTGGTAGTCTATAGCAGGGGCCACACTCTTCTCTGGATTTTCATAATTATTTAACAGACTTGGAAGATATGTGCTGTGTGTGTGTGTGTGTGTGTGTGTGTGTGTGAGAGAGAGAGAGAGAGAGAGAGAGAGAGACAGAGACAGAGACAGAGAGACAGAGAGACAGAGAGACAGAGAGAGACAGAGACAGAGAGAGAGACAGAAAGAGAGGTTGGGAGATGGAGAGAGGGGAGAGAGTGACTGAGAAGGAGAGAGGGGGAAGAGAGGGGGAGGGGAGGGAGAGGGAGAAAGGGGGAGAGAGTGACAGGAGAGAGGGGGGAGAGAGGGAGAGGGGAGGGGAGCAGGAGGGAGAGGGATGGGGAGGAAGAGGGAGAGGGAGAGCCAAGGTTTCTGCCGGCAGGCATCTTTGATCAAGGGCAGAACTTGATTGCTACTGCTCCAAGCATGGGAACAACAATGCAGAGTTATCAAAACAACACTATGCTCCCCTCAACGTGGACATGTTAGAGTCTCCAGATTCACCATTACAGTGATCTGTGAGTAGCAGAGCGAAGACTCCATCCCATTCCTGCACCAGTGCCTTGCCTGCAGATGCCTCTATCAGAAGAGTCACTTTGCTACTCACTTTGGAGTTTATGGGCCTGAAGATACCCTGGTCTTTTGCCTTTGAAGCAGGTTACAGAACATTCTGTCCTCAATCACCAGGTCTCAGATAAGCCTTTTAATGACAGTGGGTTCAGAGGTTTGCCAATGATCATAATGTGTTGAGGATGAGAAATCCGATCTCTGCTTCAATGAAGGATAATGTTTATTACATATTAAAGAGCAAGCACTCAAGGAGGTGGCAGCTAATACATAAGTTGTATGAACATGTGCATCATTAAAAATTGTAATTAAGCTGACTCCCTGAGCATCAATAATGAAAGCCAATGCAGTTGTTTGCTGGAGAGCAGGGATGCAACACCACCTTATCAAGAGATCTGTAGCATCATCTGCGAAGGCAGGCAAAGCTTGAGCTTCGTGGAGGGAAGGACCGACCACAAAGCCCAGAAACAGTGGGATTCGCTTGTTTCTGCCTAAGGGAGTATTCACAATAACAGATAAAAAAGAATGATAGGGAATGTTCAGGGAGTTGCTGAAAAGGAAAGCAAATGTGCTTCAAGATCCCTAAAACACTTTCCAAAGGATATCCAAACAAATAACAGCGTTTACTGTAAGCAGACACTCATGAAGTGTTTGCATACTCCCGCGCTAGTGAAATCACCACAATAATTACCTTTTTAAAGTCTCTTAAGTCTTAACTCTAACTCTTTAAAGTTAAGTCATCCTTCCACCTTATCTAGCTCACTGCTGATTCCTGGACAGGCAAAAAGGGACTTCCCTCAAGGCCTTGCTAGAGGAAGAGTTGGGCAAAGTGTAGGACATCCACCTTTTCTGAGCACATAATCTTGTTTAAGCTCCATCACACCCCTGGTGAGATGGCCACTAAAACCCATGGCCCTGGCTACAGGCACTGTTGAGTTTATCAACGGATGTTGTCCCGAGGAAGAGCTTGTCTTTTGTGGTAGAAGTTTTCTGGTCTTAGAAATGGAATTTTTAAGGTTTGATCAATAGTTAAGAGGTTAAGGAGATTTTGTGCTTTAGCAGAGAACCTGGGTTTGGTTCCCAGCACCCACAAAGCAGCTTTCAAAAGTCTGGAACTTGAGTTCCAAGGAATCTGACACCTCTGGCCTGAGAGCTTCTGCATGCATGTGATACAAATAAAATTCACACAGGCATGCACGTTTTTAATAAAGTAATACATGAATAAATAAATGTTTAAAAAGAAACAATTTGAATTTTTTTTTTAAAAAAAAAAAGTATGAAAGAAACAGTTTGTCCAGTCTTCTTGGGACTCCATAGACTTCCACACAGTGGTTTCCACTGACCTTTTCTGGAGTCAAGTTTTGGGGTTTGTGCACGTTTGCACCTAATGCGGTCTGTTAACACATCTGAAGCCCCGTTTCCTAGACACAGCTGCTCTCCATGTCTGGACTGGCGGATATCAAGCGATAGGGAGACTCTGTTCCTTTCGCTATTTTGTTGCAACAAACTTAGATACTGCGGGATACAAACAGCTTTTAGAAGGTCCTGGTCACTGAGAGGTCAGGGCTGATTAGAGAGAGGGAAGGTCTGTGACTAGAGATGAGGAATAATAAGGGCTTAAAGAGATCATTCACCGGAAACACGGCACCCCTTTGTTCCTTCTCTTCTTTAGCTATTCAAACAGTCACGTGAAACACCTCCAGCTTTCCTGCTTTCTGAGCTGTAGCTGAGCAGCCGTGCATGGGAAAGGGGACCCTGTTTCTACTTTCCTAATAGGCAGCAGCAGCAGCTGAGGTCATGGAACAGCCCAATCTTTCATCTTATAGGCTGGGTCAGGATCTAATACAAGCCCTCCCAACCCTGTGCAGTGGGTACTGCTACACACCAGCATTTATTCTGCCCTAGTTTCCCTAAGGAGGCTTCGGAGACCCAGAGAAGTCTAGTGATCCACCCAAAGCTACAGATCTGGGAAGCAGAAGAGACGGGATACAAATTTATGCTACTGCTTAGAGCCAGGACTCGGGGCTTGGTGTTCTTTTCCTGGGCACAGGCAGG
The DNA here is from genome assembly GCA_964023405.1 of Apodemus agrarius. Classification (NCBI taxonomy): domain Eukaryota; kingdom Metazoa; phylum Chordata; class Mammalia; order Rodentia; family Muridae; genus Apodemus; species Apodemus agrarius. The sequence continues at coordinate 132,279,194 of OZ030010.1, forward strand.
CTACAACCAGATACCTTACTGCCCCTGGTTTTGAGATGGTTTTGAGTGTCTAAGCCCAAGATGTTGCTTTCAGTGGGGTCAGTGGGCAGGACCAGGGATCCTGACAGACTGTGTGATGTGAAGTAGGGCCACTGTGGTGGGGACTGGATGAGGACTGGTTAGACTGTTTAAGATGAAAATTGCCTGCTTCAGAGCTGCTGCAGTAAGTGGAACGGGGGAGAGACCAGGACGGGTGAATTAGATACAATTGGTATTCATCTTTCCTATTTTTTTCACTTTTGCCCTAAGAGGGCAATTAAGGAAACAAATGGTTTGTGGAGATTAGTTGACTGGTAGCTTTGCATATTAATATAATGACACTGGGCTATACCAGGCTGACATTCTATTTAAGGTAGCTTTGTCCTTTCAGATCGAAGAGCTGATTTCAGAGAATGAGGTCCATGCAGTATAGAAAACAAAATAAAACCAGCCTGCCCTCCATCACTACCTCCTTTCTGGTCCCCACAAGAAGAAGAGTTCGAGCCGGAAACAATGTGAATGTTCTCCCCTGTCTTCTGCTGCAATTCTAAGAATTCCCTGAGCCCCAGGACCCCCTGGTTGCAGACCTGGCTCAGGATCAGCTGCAATTGCATTTAGCCCACATCGGCTGAACCCTGTGCTTACCAGACAGTGGTGATAAGCAAGGTCTGGGCTGGTGTTCTTCCCACACAGAGTGTGTCACTTGGGGGGGGGGGCAATGATGCTATGAAACTGTGCTTTCTGGGCCATCAGGGAGTTGTTTAAGACTAAATAAAACTGTAAGTTAAGACTGAATAAGAATTAGGTATTCATGATGAAACCATCTCTTTTCCTAAGAGCAGTAGGTCATAATGTCAGTGTGTAGAGAGCTCAGGAGCAGTCAGCCAAGGCATCAGTGTGTGGAAGGCTCTGTAGTACTCACAATGACCCCCATGAGAAGCCGGAACATTCTGACGCTACTGTCATCCTAGGTTATCTAGAAGCTGTCTTTTATCCACTGAGCAAAATCTAAACATAGAAACTGAATCTGGCCTCAAGCCCATTCCCTGTCTCCTGTCAGTCCTTTTCAGGGGGCAGTTTGGATTTTCAGGGGGCAGTTTGGAAATTGGTTACAGATATGAATCTTTGGGTCAAACTGACCTGGTCATAACTGTACCATTGTCAAGGCTGAGTGATCAGCTGACTGACTTTGGATACGTTGCTTGACCTCTCTGAACTTCTATTGGTTGTTTTCCTAGTGTAGGAGAATACCAGAACAGGCAAGTGGGAAGGTGTGGATGAGGGAGCAGGGGGAGGGAAAAGGGCATGTGGGACCTTTGGGGGGCGGGGAACCAGAAAAAGGGAAATGAAATGTAAATATAGAATATATCTAATAAAAAAAGAAAAAATACAACTACTTGAAATAACTAAAAAAAAAAAGGCTATACTATATAATGGTAACTATCTCACAGAGCTGTTAGGAAGCTACTTGTGGAATGCATGCTGCACAGTGGAATTTTTGTTTTGTTTTGCTTTGTTTTGCTTTGCTTTGTTTTGTTTTTGAGACAGTCTGTTGTATCTCAGACTGGCCTTGAACTGTCTGTGCAGCTGAGGATGGCTTTGCATTTCTGTTCCTTCTTCTTCTACCGCCATGCTGTTTGTATAATATGAGAGTCGAGTCCAGGGCTTTGCCCATGCTAGGTGGTAGCCACTCAACCAACTAAATTGTACCCCAGCCTTGCAAGACCCAGATTACATTTACTCAAACTTCCATTCCTCCTCCACAAGACTGCTCTAAATTTCTTTTTCCCCCTTTTAAAATTATTTTCTATATTCTTTGTTTACATTCCAAAGGCTTTCCCCTTTCCAGTTCCCCCCTCACCATATGTCTCATAAGTCCTCTTCCCCCCCCATTCCCCAATCACCCCCCTCCCCACCATTTCTCTGTTCTGGTACTCTCCTACAAAACCGGATTTAGTCTTTTCCGGACCAGGGTCCTCTCCATCCCTTTTCTTGGGAATCTTTTGCTTAGCTAATTGTGTCTTGAGTATTCAGAGCTTCTGGGCTCATTAATATCCTCTTATCAGTGATTGCAATTCATGTGTATTCTTTTGTGATTGGGTTGACTCACTTAGGATGATATTTTCCAGATCCAACCATTTGCCTACAAATTGCATGAATTCATTGTTTTTAATTGCTGAGTAGTATTCCATTGTGTAGCTATACCACATTTTCTGTATCCATTCCTCCGTTGAGGGACATCTGGGTTCTTTCCAACTTCTGTCTATTACAAATAAGGCTGCTATGAACATAGTGGAGCATGTGTCTTTATTGCATGCAGGGGAATCCTCTGGGTATATGCCCAGGAGTGGTATGGCAGGGTCCTAAATTTCTAAGGTGAAAATTGACAAGTATATATCACCTTTGTCCTTGGCTTTTCCCATACATGAATTCCTAGACATTTATAGTATAACCAGTTGGCACAAAACAAACAAACACCCTCTAAACCTAAATTCCCTCTGTCTTAGGAAGGAGCCATGTTTTCCAGTTTTCTGCTGGATAGCAGTTTGTCCTTCTCTAGCACTTAACCCTCAACCTTGGCTTTGTTTGAGCTAAACCAGGGTCTGACTGGGGCATGTAGTTGACCTACTAGAATGACTCTTAAGTTGTAGGCAAGTTATCTGATTTTACAAAATGGATGGTGATTTTTCTTTCCACTTGTATACATGAAACATTTTGAATCACACAACCTTACCACACAGTCAAACTTCAGTTGCTCTTACTGCAAACCTTTTGATGTTCTGGACCGTCTTGACCATACATCAGTGCATATGGTACAGCTACTTTAGTGCAAATATCAGAGAAAGCCATCTCTAGAAAAGACCTGAGAGAGCTAGTGCTTCTCAGAGCATATATCTTACAACACTGTTCTTTCCATCTGTCTAAAAAGCAGGTAAGAACCAAAGGATCTTTCTCAACCATATAATGGCATATCGCATACAGACTGCTCTTAAGAACGTGAAATTCACATCAGATCATCAAAGGTTCTGAGAAGGCCTGAAAAATATATGATTGTCTATCTTAGGGTAGCCTTGTGGTTCCAACCTTATTTTGTCACAAAATTCTTCGTGTTAACCAATCAAATGTCACCGTTAATGCTCCGACATTGACTGTGGACCACCTTAACCTGGATCTAAGCCATTATTTCATTCATTATTGAAGAGACATGGATATGGACCAAAAACCCCCTGCTGACAAATACTTTTTAAGTCAGAAGCAGCAAGCAGGATGAGGACTTTGAAGAATGTCAGGGCTTTGAACATGCCCAATGGTTTTCTGATGTTAGTCACCATCTTGCACTAGTTCCTAGTGCTTGGTGTCTTGTTTAAAAGGAGTAAATAAGAGGTCTATCCCCCTCACTTGTTTTCTCATGGTCCTTGTTGACTTTTCCTGTTTTTGTGATTACTCCACTTTATGCACTCACAGCTAATGATTTGGAGCTCAGACTCACAGAGAATAGAGAGGACATGTGACCTTTGTCCTTTTGAGTCTGAGTCACATCACTCAATCTAATGCTTCTACTTCTCTCCATTCACCTGCAAGATTCATGGTTTCATTTAAAGGGAGTGCGAAGACAATGTAATCATATTTTAATTTTAAAAATTAAAAAAATTCCTAAACTTCAAATTACCTATAAATAAAATAAGCACGAGAGAGAGAGAACAGCAAGTCATATCTGCACTTTCTACTTCTCTTCCTATCTTTTGATCAATACTACTCAGATTTCAAATCCTACTATCAAACAAAAATTGCTCTTACTAATGTCTGCCACCAATTAATCCAATATCTTTTTGTTTGTTTGTTTGTTTTGTTTTGTTTTGTTTTGTTTGTTTTTCGAGACAGGGTTTCTCTGTGTAGCCCTGGCTGTCCTGGAACTCACTCTGTAGGCCAGGCTGGCCTCGAACTCAGAAATCTGCCTGCCTCTGCCTCCCAAGTGCTGGGATTACAGGCGTGCACCACCACACCCGGCTGCAAATCCGATATCTTAAGAATCCACCATCTCTATGTTCAGCTTCCATGACCTAATGGCAGCAGGCACCATAATTGGCTGTTGCCTTTTGGTTGAGAACATTTTCATTTCCTCATTCCCCATAACATGGGGTCGTTCTAGATTTCTTCCATCCCCTTGCCAGGATTTGTTGTTGCTACTATTTGTTGCTGCTGTCTGACTAGTATCTTATCTGACCAAGCTATGTAAAGAAAGTTTCTTATCATGGAGCCACTGATAGGTTGTAGACAAACAGCTTTCAGGTTGTAGAGAACCAGCAGTCAGGTTGTAGAGAAACAGCTTTCTTTAAATATTTCAGAATGTAAATCTCTCAGTCTCAGCTGATGGGTGTTGGATCCATGGTGGAGCATTCCTTCAATATTCCAGCAGGCACTTGTCCCCATAAGGTTTCACTGGTGCCCAGTCATGTTCCTGTGGCCTTCAGGAACATTTGTCTCATGAGACACTCCAAGGCCTCATGGGAACCTTTGACTTCTGGTTAGTCTACTGCATATCTTGAACCTTACTCATTACTTCAGGAAGTTGTTTGGTCAATTATGCACTGCTGCTGACTATGTCTGTCAAATGCTTATAGAAACAAGGCCACTTGCCCAGAGCCAACATGCTACTCTCTTTCTTACTAATCAGTGTCATAACTTCCTGTTTCCCCTTGACTTCATTATTGTTCACCTAGAATTTATCTTCCACACAACAGATTTTTTAAGTCACTTAATTAACATTGTACTTCTATTTAAACCCTCTAACACTATTCTTTTAGAGAAAAATCTACCTTCTCTCCTATGGCATCCCACATTCTACACGATGTGACCCCCTCCTGCCCATTGACCTCATTGACCTTTGATTTATCTTTCCCCTGTTTTGGATCTCAAATTAACAATTATATTTTTTCCTATGGTGACTACCTCATGCCAGGATTCTAATTTTTGCCAATGTTAGAATTAAGCATCCCACATCTCTGGGTCCTGAAAAACTGGAGTGGGGGCTATCCCCAAAGCTGTTAACTGTACATGGAATATGTTCTTCGAGATGGGGTGCCTTGTCCGGCCTCAGTGGGAGAGGAAGTGCCAGAGGGCCCCCACTTGCTCAGAGGAGAAGGGGATGGGGGATGGGGGTGGGGGATGGGGGAAGGATTGTGGGAGGGGTGACTGGGAAGGGGGCAATGAGCAGGATGTAAAGTGAGTAAGTAAAAATATTAAATTATATTTTAAAAAGTGTCCCACATCTCTCATTGTGGGAGGAGGTGTGCCTCTGCAGGTGGACTTTGTACAGTCCCCAGATAGCTGTCTCTCTCTCTTTGCCTCCTGATTGTAGTTCAGATGTAATCTCTCCCTGCAGGCCTGCCGCCATGCTTCCTGCCATGATGATCATGGACTAACCCTCTGAAACTATAAGCCAATAAACTCTTTCTTTTATGAGTTAAAAACTAAAGGCCCATATCTTAGCTAACCATCCATCCCAGGCAGACCAGTACATTCACACACACTGTAACCTCAACTAACAATATTGATCTCTTCATTTTTCCAACATTTGGCTTAATTTTCACTTCATCTAATCTTATACATTCTTTTTGGAGATAGGCTGTCCCTGAACATACAGCTAGCAATAGTATTCTTCTCAATTCTCAGATAATTCTCAACTTGTTAATCTTATACTCTTTGTACCCACTTGTAAATTTAAATTTTATTTCATTGCATGTCTTCTTTACTATACTGTAAAGTTTGGGTCATCCTTTTTATATTCTTGTGTTACTAGCACCCACATAATACACAGGTCACACTAGGAGTTCCTTGTGACTTGCTAAATGAGCAAATTACATAATGAATACTATACTACCATACGTGTACTGGCTGGTTTTGTATGTCAACTTGACACAGGCTGGTGTTATCACAGAGAAGGGAGCTTCATTTGGGGAAGTGCCTCCATGAGATCCAGCTGTGGGGCATTTTCTCAATTAGTGATCAAGGGGGGAGGGCCCTTTGTGGGTGGTGCCATCTCCGGGCTGGTAGTCTTGGATTCTATAAGAGAGCAGGCTGAGCAAGCCAGGGGAAGCAAGCCAGCAAGGAACATCCCTCCATGGCCTCTGCATCAGCTCCTGCTTCTGACCTGCTTGAGTTCCAGTCCTGACTTCCTTTGGTGATGAACAGCAACGTGGAAATGTAAGCAGAATAAACCTTTTCCTCCTCAACTTGCTTCTTGGTCATGATGTTTCTGCAGGAATAGAAACCCTGACTAAGACAATAGGTTAACCCTCTACTTATAAAACCTCCAAGAACAGACCAAATGCAGGGGCCAACTGCTCAAAGCACAATATTGAGCAAGAATTGGGCTAACCTATAAAATGCTATTTTATAAATTATAGCCTTATGCAGGTCTAGATTACATAACTGGAAGCCATAGGCCTACCATGGTAGGGAAACCTTCATGCAAATCTGATAAAGGGCGGCAAGAAAGACCCTTGAGTGTCCCAGTGGATGATGTACCTGCTTTTGTCTCAAAATCATGTAGCAAGGCAGAATTAATAGGTTATGGCTTGAATCTAAAACGCCCCCCACATTCTTCTGTTTTGAGTGCTATGTTATAGGTTGAAGAGCTTGTAGGCAGTGCTGCTTGGCTGGCAGAAGTAGGTTACTAGTGGTAGGTCTTTGAAAGTTTGACTGGCTTCCTGGTTCCCACTCATGCGAACCAGCTTCCTCCTTACTCCTCTCATAGACTCATAGACTTCATGCCTACTGGCATGTTTTCTCTTGCCATGGTGAACCAAAATCCCTCTGAAAACACTAACCAAAAGAAGTTTTTCCTCCCCTAAGTTCTTTCTGTTAGATATTTTGGTCATCACATCAAGTAGAGTAACTAATATAGTTTCTGTGCAATTGTGGATGAGATACTTAATATGCCCACGGTGGGTTAGTTAATGACCCCTGGAATATTTAAACCATGGTTGGCCTGCTCCATGGACAGTGAGGCCAAGTATCTGTGGATCAAAACATATGTCAAAGACTTGTGAGGGATACCAGAGGACTCCTGGCATTTGAACTCAAGAATACAAGGGAAAAAAAGAGCATTTTATTTGTATTTTTAAGGCAAGCAAAACATGAAGTGACATTTATTGTTCGCTTAAGTAAATCAAGTACAGTGAGGGAATGCACCTCATGTTCTGTCTGAGCAAAAAATATTTTTAAGCCTTTTTGTACGGGGCATTTTAAAAATGTTTTTGTTCTTAAGTATATTTATTTATCATTGCCTATGTAATTTTTTAGAATGTCACTTTGCAGAAAGAACATTTTGCACTCTGTTCCAGTCGTAGTTTTCTAAATTACATTTTTTATATAGGCTCCCACAGATCCTAAGACAACGGCCTATAACTTACTGTATATGGAAAAAGAGGCTTTGTAGATGTGATTACACTGAGCATGTAGAAGGATGGAAATTATTCTGAGTGTCCCATATGTGAACACTAGAGGAGAAGACAGCATCATCACAAAGTGATCAAAGGTTGGAGGGTGTGGCTTCGAGCTAAGTAATTCTGGGTACCATCAAACCTGAAAATACTAAATAATGGGTTTGCTTATAGAACCTATCATCCAATGAATCTGATTTTTTAATTTTAAAGCCCAGAAATGGGAAAGAATATTTTTTTCTCATTTGAAACTAGCAAAAGTATGGTAATTTGTCCCAACAACCATAAGAAATTCATAGTCTCTCTATGTTTAACTTTCTTCAATTGGAAACAGCACTAATGATAAAGCCTACTTCGTAGGCTTGTTGTGAGTTAATTGGTATATGTTAAAGGCCTTTCAAATGGTGCCTTTCATGCTCTAATCCCCTTTCCCTTTTAAGTATTAGCTATTATTGTTGGAGCCATTACTGTTATCATTACCAACACGTTCTGTATAGGCCAGACTGTGTGCCTATGCCTTTTGATACATTTCTTCATGTAAGTATCTGGGTCCAAAGCTCAAGATTTCTGAGTGTTTTCATTTAATCATGGTTATAATTATTACATAGCTATCACAGGAAGTTTGTTACAGTCTTCAACTCCTATAGTCTACCTCCGGCAGAATATGTACCTGTTCACCCAGGAGCCAAGACCCTTGAAGAGGAAACCTTCATTTGGAGGAAAGGTATTCCTTACTCTTTGATGGGGCACTCCAGCCTCAGTGCATCTCTAGCCTCCATGCTAGAAACAGCAGTATAGAATGCCGCACTAACCCACCCTGCCACACTGTCCCCTCCCATAATGCAAATAATAGCTCCTCTTACTAGTACACCCAAAAGACACTTTTTATTTCTTCTCTGGGTAATATATATATATATATATATATATATATATATATATATATATATAATACTAGAAATACAGGGTGGAAAACAAAATATTATTTCCTCAGTAGAGCTGTTGATCCCCATAGAGGTTATGTGTCTGTCTCCGGTGGCATCAACAAGAAAGATGACATACTCAAAGGAATCATTCAAAGGAAGTGCATGGAAGGAATTCTTACAAAGAAATATTTGTTGGTTTAGGTAAAGGACATGAAATCAATAAAGGAATGAAGCTGTTTGCCAACCATTACCTGACTGAGAAATGGGAAAGAGTCTATAGGAGAGCCATTGAAAGGGTGGGTAAGTCTGGAAGAGTGACCCCAGCAGGTGGACTGAATTTTGGTAAAGAAATCTGGTCATTGGAAAGTGATGGCCTGGGCCATGGGAGAGCGAGGGAGAATCAAGCCCCAAGCTTCTCTTCACCATCTTCTGTCAGCACAGCTTACTGACTCTACTCAACTGGAAATAGAGTATTAAGGAGGCCAGGTGATGAAGGCCATATCGGTTAGCATCTCAGACATAGTTTTGAGGAGGAGGGTGAAAAATGAACCTGGAGGGACACGTGGAGCACATTCATCCTGATCCTCCATGATCATCTGGTCCAATCACCAGTAAGTCGAAAACTCTGACTTCCAACGAATCTGGGCTTCACTCTGAGGCCGTGATCATCTAAGCCTCCTAGATTAGCGTTGCCTCTAGAATTACACCAACAGCTCATTACCTGCTGCTCGTTCTTGGAACTTCTGACTATTTTCCTTATTCCATTGCCAGTGGGTTTGAAAAGTGAAATCTCTCTAACATTGTTTAATTCTTTTAATTAATTTTTTGTGCCACTTCATTTTTAATTATACTTCCCACAGGCCATAAATGAGTTAATATGGGAGATAAATGAATAAAATCTCTGTAGTGTTCCTGCAGGCTATACTTATCCACTTATGCAAAATTAGAGCCAAACTCTATAGGGTCTTCTAAAACTTCTGGTTGGCTATAAATTAGAATTAGAAATCACACACACACACACACACACACACACACACACACACACACCCTTGGGAGATGGAATTTAATTGCCTGGAGAAAAGTTGCAAGAAGTAGAAGGATCGTAATTGTCGGTCTCAGATATTAACAGTAACAGAGCCTGGCTTGGCAAGGTTAGAAAGATCGGAGTCATTTGGCCTTGTGGTCTTCAGGTGACCACTTCCCAGTGTTTTCTATTTGTGAATCATACATCAGGAAGGTTTATTCCTGAAGGTTTGGCCTCTGGAGAAACCCAGATCTGAGCTGTTTTTCTAGATCTGTGTGGCATTGTCTAGGTCATTGAATCACTCTGAGCCTCAGCTTCTCCTCAGCAAAAAGTCATTTATGTTGCTAGGTGGAAAAAATGGGCATTGTTCCAGGAAGCCTCAGTGTTCTGCTTGGCAACATGTTCTCACTTCATCAGTGATGTCATAAGGGATGCACTACCAAACCCAGACACTATTGTGGATGCCAACAAGTACTTGCTGACGGGAGCCTGGTATAGCTGTCTCCTGAGAGGCTCTGCCAGAGCCTGACATATACAGAGGCAGATGCTCCCAGCCAACCATTGAACTGCTAACAGGGTCCCCAATGGAAGAGTTAGAGAAAGCACTGAAGGAGCTGCAGGGGTTTGTAGCCTCATAGGAAGAACAGCAATATCAACCAACCAGATCTCCCAGAGCTCCCAGGGACTAAACCACCAACCAAAGAGTACACATGGAGGGACCCATGGCCTCAGCTGCATATGTAGCAGAGGATGGCCTTGTTGGACATCAATGGGAAGAGAAGTGCTTGGTCCTGAGAAGGCTAGATGCCCCAGTGTAGAGGAATGCCAGGACAGGGAAGCAGGAGTGGGTGGGTTGATGAGCAGGGGAAGGGGGGATGGGATAAGATGGTTTTGGAGGGGAAATGAGGAAAGGGGATAACATTTGAAATGTAAATGAAAATAAATAAATAGATAGATAGATAGATAGATAGATAGATAGATAGATAGATAGATAGATAAATAAAGGCAGAAAAAAAGAGGAACAAGCCTTAAGAACCTCTCTGTGTCTCAAATGTCTGTGAGCCCCAGGCTCATATATATTGCATCTTGTTTCCTGGTTCTGTATCCCAACTTCCAGAGCCACTTCCCACCCCCTGCAGGAATCCTTTGTTGGTGTTTTGGAAACTCACCTGTGTGCTTTTGTGCTCCGCTCATTCCCCTTAGATCCGTCCAGTTAGACACAATGGAAATGTTACGGCTCATAGTTTTGGAAGCTGAAAAATCTAAGATAAGGGCACTAACAAATTTCGTGCCTTCTAAGAACTTACTTTCTCCTTCGTAAATGAGCCTTCTTCTGTGTCTCTAAGAAAGACAAAAACCAACAGAGCTCCCTCTGATTTCCTTTTTGTGAAGGTACAAATGACTTTTAACACACAATACCTCCAAAGGCTCCATCTCTTTTTTCAAATTAAAATATAGCATTTCCCTCCATTCTTTTTTGTTCTCTACTTCTCTTCTTTAAATGTTATAGTTATATATCCATGCATTCATATATAAAGACAACCTGCCAAGTCTATTCATTCTTGCTTGTATATGGTATCAGGCCTGACCAGTTGGTATTGGGTAATAAATTATGGGACTTCACCCTGGGGAAGACTAACTCTCCCTCTTTCAGCAGTCCTTAGATGCCTATAGTTCTTGGAGTAGGAGTGGGACCCATGAGATTTTCCCCTTCCACATTAGCATATGTTGGTATTGTCTTTGTTCAGGTCTTGTTTAGTCAAGGGCACACTTCTTAATAACACACTGTGGATGTGATTTCAATATATAAAATTGGAACGTCCTAATGCCCAGACTCTGTGTTCCCAGAAACGAAAGAGAATAGACGATGCTGTTCATACAGTACCCATGTACTTCAACTTCAACTCTTCTAGACAAGAAGGATGTTTTACTGAAAACTGCAGCCAAGTGTGGTTTTGAGTCCTAGTTTTGCCACCTACTATACTAGCTAAAGGACTATGTGGAAATACTTTATCACCATCCTGACTCTATCTGTAAAATGGGCAAGTAATGTTAGCACCCTGCCTCCAGTGGCTATTGTGATGTCTGAAGAAGGCACCATTTGGAGACGCCAGGCCTGCTTGTGCTTTATCAACCTTCAGTTCTATTTAGCAGAGAAACCCAAAGGCTCCAAACAGTCTGGAAGTGAAGCCCCACACCCCCCACCCAGTGAGAATTCATTTTTGTGTCAACCTGCCTGGATTACAACATGCCCAAATATATTTTTTAAACTGCTGTCTCTCTGTGTCTCTATCTCTGTTTCTCTCTCTCCCTCCCCCTCTCTCATGTGTGTGTGGGGAGGTAGTTGAGGAAGGAGGTGTAGTAACATTTAATTCAGAAATCTTAGTGAAGTGGATCGTTCTTCCTGTGGGTAAGCTTTATCATATTAACTGGCCACATAGATTCAAAAACTCACAGCATCACTTTCCAACATCTTTTTAAAAACTGTAAGAAGGAAATTGGTAAAAATAACAACAATGATAATAATAATAACAATAAGGATATTTTTAAAGTAAAAATAAAAAATGCATTCATTCATAATTTGGACAAACCAGGCAAGGAAAGATTCCCAAGTTTGTTCTCAAACTTTTTCTTTTTTTTTTTTTCCTTTTTCTCTGAATCCTCTCTAAAACGTGTCTTTTTGTTTTGTTTTGTTTTGTTTTGTTTGGATTTGTTTTTTTTATTGGATATATTCTTTATTTACATTTCATTTCCCTTTTCCGGGTTCCCCGCCCCCCAAAGGTCCCACATGCCCTTTTCCCTCCCCATGTTCCCCCATCCTCCCCTTCCCACTTCCCTGTTCTGGTATTCCCCTACACTGAAGCATTGAGCCTTTCCAGAACCAGGGGCCACTCCTTCCTTCTTGTCAGACATCATTTGATACGTGGATTGTGTCTTTGGTGTCCCAAGATTCTAGGCTAATATCCATTTATCAGTGAGTGCATAACAAGGATATTCTTTTGAGACTGGGTTACCTCACTTAGTAACCCATCCATTTCTCTAAGAATTTCGTGAATTCATTGTTTCTAATGGCTGAATAGTAGTCCATTGTGTATATATACCACATTTTTTGTATCCATTCTTCCGTTGAGGGACATCTGGGTTCTTTCCAGCTTCTGACTATTATAAATACGGCTGATATGAACATAGTAGAGCATGTATCCATATTACATGCTGGGGAATCTTCTGGGTATATGCCCAGGAGTGGTATGGCAGGGTCCTCCGGAAGTATCGTGTCTAGTTTTCTGAGGAACCGCCAGACTGATTTCCAGTGTGGTTGTACCAGCTTGCAGTCCCACCAGCAGTGGAGGAGTGTTCCTCTTTCTCCACATCCTCGCCAACACCTGATGTCTTCTGAGTTTTTAATCTTAGCCATTCTGACTGGTGTGAGATGAAATCTCAGGGTTGTTTTGATTTGCATTTCCCTAATGACTAATGATGTTGAACTTTTCTTAAGGTTCTTCTCAGCAATCCAAAGTTCTTCAGATGAAAAGTCTTTGTTTAGCTCTGTACCCCATTTTTTGATAGGGTTATTTGGTTTTCTGGGGTCTACCTTCTTGAGTTCTTTGTATACATTGGATATTAGCCCTCTGTCTAATGTAGGGTTGGTGAAGATCTTTTCCCAATTTGTTGGTTGCCGATTTGTCCTTTTGACAGTGTCTTTTGCCTTACAGAAACTTTGCAATTTTATGAGGTCCCATTTGTCAATTCTTGATCTTTGAGCATAAGCTATTAGTGTTCTGTTCAGGAACTTTCCCCCTGAGCCAATGTCCTCAAGGGTCATCCCTAGTTTCTTTTCTATTAGTTTTAGTGTGTCTGGTTTTATGTGGAGGTCCTTGGTCCACTTGGAGTTGAGCTTAGTACAAGGAGATAAGAATGGATCAATTCACATTCTTCTGCATGTTGACCTCCAGTTGAGCCAACACCATTTGTTGAATAGGCTATCTTTTTTCCATTGGAGTTTTCAGCTCCTTTGTCGAAGATCAATTGGCCATAGATGTGTGGGTTCAATTCTGGGTCTTCAATCCTATTTCACTGATCCACCTCCCTGTCACTGTACCAATACCATGCAGTTTTTAACACTACTGCTTTGTAGTATTGCTTGAGGTCCGGGATACTGATTCCCCCAGAAGTTCTTTTACTGTTGATGATAGTTTTAGCTATCCTGGGGTTTTTTGTTATTGCAGATGAATTTGAGAATTGCTCTTTCTAACTCTATGAAGAACTGAGTTGGGATTTTGATGGGGATTGTGTTGAAGCTGTATATTGCTTTTGGCGAGATTACCATTTTAATTATATTAATCCTGCCAACCCACGAGCATGGAAGATTTTTCCATCTTCTGAGGTCTTCTTCCATTTCCTTCTTCAGAGACCTGAAGTTTTTGTCATACAAATCTTTCACTTGTTTGGTTAGAGTCACACCAAGATACTTTATATTGTTTGTGGCTATTGTGAAGGGTGTCATTTCCCTAATTTCTTTCTCAGCCTGCTTATCCTTTGAGTATAGGAAGGCTACTGATTTGCTTGAGTTGATTTTATAACCCGCCACTATGCTGAAGTTGTTTATCAGCTGTAGGAGTTCTCTGGTGGAGTTTTTGGGGTCGCTTAAGTATACTATCATATCATCTGCGAATAGTGATAGCTTGACTTCTTCCTTTCCTATTTGTATCCCTTTGACTTCCTTATGTTGCTGAATGGCTCTAGCTAGTACCTCAAGTACTATATTGAAAAGATATGGAGAGAGATGGCAACCTTGTCTAGTCCCTGATTTTAGTGGGATTGCTTCAAGCTTCTCTCCATTCACTTTGATGTTGGCTACCGGTCTGCTGTAAATTGCTTTTACTATATTTAGGTATGGGCCTTGAATTCCTGTTCTTTCCAAGACTTTTAGCATGAAAGGATGCTGAATATTGTCAAATGCTTTTTCAGCATCCAATGAGATTCTCAACCTTTTTCATAGTGGTATTATAATTTTGTACCAAAGATGAAAGAAAAGCCAGGAAATACATTTATGTTAGTTTAACTGACATACACTGCCAGAAGTGTATCTCTTCCTAGAAGGCAAGGTCTCTGGCACCAGCTTCAGTCTATCTCTTTCCCAAGCATGGCATTTGTGAGGAGATCTTAATTCATTGGGCGTGATCTATTATTTCAATACTCCAAAGCTGAAGGAGCAATCATTTTAATAAGTAAAAAATAAAGAAAGAAGACAAATAATCCAATGAAATAAATGGGCTAAGGACATGGACAAAGAGTTCTCAATCTAGATTTATATGTAACTATTTTACCATGGTTTTCTAGAAGTTCTCTCTCAGGTAGATACAAGGTCATGGCAATATATTCAAGGATCCTTTCTCAAGGTCACTCAATTTCTGATACAGCTAAGAATATCTTTGAAAGAGATAGTTATGTTTAATCAATTGAGAAAATATGCCTTGAAATATATGCATCTATCTTGAGAGGGCTGTGCTAGCACCCTTACACGTTAGTCACTCCCACTTGCTGATTTCTTTCTACTTACATCTACTCTTGCCTCCCTATGGTCCATCCTCTATGAAAAATAAAACTTGTTTGCTAACCTTAGTAAGAACTAAATGAGGACTGGGTAGTGGAAAGAAAGGTCAGGCAGAGGGAGAGCATTTGTCTAGCCTGGGTAATTGATGTTTGCCCCTTGGTCTCAGTCTTCCAGGCTTCACACTACAGTAGGTATAAAAGCCCGAGTCTTTCCCTTGGCTTTGATAGCCCTATGGGACCTGGCCTCTCTCCACTGCCACTGTCTCTTCCCCTTCTATTCCCCTGTTCTTTCAGGATGATTCACCCTGTTCCAGGCTATCAGTAGCTGCCTGTGTCTGCCTGCAGTTCTCTTCTCACTTTGCCATGCTCCCTCGAGTCCATTCACAGCTCAGTGACCAGACGGAGCTTCGCAAAACATAAATCTGATCATTTAAACTTTAAGTCCTTTAATAGCTTCCCTTTCTAAGTGGAACAGAATCCAAGCTCTTTGGTATGCAAAGCCCTTTGTGACTTGATCTCTAAACTGCCCTTCTATTTTCCTAAGCCATTCATCTTCCACTAGCAGGGAGTTTTTTAAGATTCCAGGAGCAGAAGGTAGTTTAAGGGGCATGTGCAGCCAATGAACCCTTTATTCGGTGAACATGTCTAGCATCCCCTCTATGTGTCCTTGTAGGAGCCCAAAGATGAAGCACATCTTCCCCCAAGGCCTTCCCATTTTAGGGGCAGGTTACTTTGATGAAGATGAAGGGACTATGTCTGCCTAATTGTAGATTTTGGAGATGACCGTGGAGACGGCTCCTAAAAACTTTTTATGTAGACTCAAATTCACTTTTAATTGTAGCATCTTTCAATTTTTGTTAATTTAAAAGAAATTTTAATTTAAATAAACTTTATTTTTAGTTTTAAGTTAAGTCTACTTTACAGCGATAGTGCAAAAAGTATGTCTATGGGGATTCCATGTGAGCCATTTACTTTTATATCCGGTGTGCGAGTCTACATTCAGTTTCCTATGGAAAGAATATTACTGATTTTCTAGGACTGATAAAAACTATGTAATGATAAGTTAATTTTTATCAATAACTCTTTTATTTGATTTTTCCTAAGGTCAGGCCAGCTCAAAAAATTTATCTACTATGACCTTTTTTCTTTTCCTTCTTTCCTCTTCCTTCCTTCCTTCCTTTCTTTCTCTTTCTTTCTTTCTTTCTTTCTTTCTTTCTTTCTTTCTTTTTTTTTGGTGCAAGAAAACAGACTTGACAATAGCTCTGAAACAGCTACCCTTTTCAGGTATTTACTGAAAGTGATCTAGTAACTCATCATTTTAAGATCGTCTTTTAACACTCACTCTGTACCAAAGGTCCAGATTATAGTGGTGAGGAGGATGCTGACCTTTGGACATTTGAAAAAGATAACCTGCCTTGACATCATTCTACATTAAAGGCACGCACCCCTTCCCACTAGAATCCAGCCCAGTGGACTATCACTACTTTATTCTTTCAGTTTTCTCTCTCAGTTTTCTATTAAATGTTTTCCAATAGTATGCCTGTTTATTCAAGCCACTAGTTTCTTTCTCTTCCCTGTGTTATTAGTTCATCTCACTTCTTTCTAAAAGTGTTTTGAATATTTATTTTTTTGTTTTATGTAAGTATTTTGCCTGTGTGTACAGGGGAGAACCCCGTGAGCACAGTGCCCACACAGGCTAGAAAATGGTTTCAGATCCCCTGGAACTGGAGTTACAGATGGTTGAGAGCTTCTGGGTGGGTGCTTGGAGCCAAACCCAGGTTATGATGGTTTGTATATGCTTGGCCCAGAAAGTTGCACAATTAGGTGTGGCCCAGTTGGAGTAGGTGTGTCACTGTAGGTGTGGGCTTTAAGACCCTACGCCTAGAGACTGCCCCACCTGGGGATCCATCTCATATACAGACACCAAACCCAGTCACTATTGCTGATGCCAAGAAGGGCTTGCTGACAGGAGCCTGATACAGCTGTCTCCTGAGAGGCTCTGCCAGAGCCTGACATATACAGAGGCAGATGCTTGCAGCCAACCATCAGACTGAGCACAGGGACCCCAACTGAGGAGTTAGGGGAAGGACTGAAGGAGCTGAAAGGGTTTGCAACCCCATAGGAAGAACAATATCAACCACTCAGACTCCCTAGAGCTCCCAGGGACTAAACCACCAACCAAGAGTACACATAGCTCCAGACGCATCCAGAGGATGGCCTTGTTGGACATCAGAGGGTGAGGAGGTCCTTGGTCCTGTGGAGACTTGATGCCCCAGAGTAGGGGAATGCTAGGGTGGTGAGGCAGAGTGAGTGGGTGGGTGGAGAGCACCCTCATAGAAGCAGTGGGAGGGTGGGATAGGGGGTTTGGGGAGGGGAAATTGGAAAGGGGGATAACATTTGAAATGTAAATAAATAAAATAACCAATTTTTAAAAATTAAAAATATAACCTAATTCTAGCTGCCTGGAAGTCAGTATTTTTCTAGTAGCCTTCAGATGAAGATGTGGGTCTTATGAAGGCTTGATAGATGCCCCAGTATAGGGAAATCAAGCGAGGCTAGGTGGGAGTGGGTTGGGTGGAGGAACATCTTCATAGAAGCAGGGGAAGGAAGTATGGATTAGGGATTTTCTGGAGGAGGGAGGATGGGTTAGGGATTTTCTGGGGGGGGGACTGGGAAAGAGAATAATGTTTGAAATATAAATAAAGAATATATTCAATAAAAATAAAAATTAAAAAAAGATGTAGAACTCTCAGCTCCTCCTGCACCATGCCTGCCTGGATGCTGCCATCCTGTAGCCTTGATGATAATGGACTGAACCTCTGAACCTGTGAGCCAGCCCCAATTTAATGTCGTCCTTGTAAGAGTTGCCTTGGTCATGGTGTCTGTTCACAGCAATGGAAACCCTGACTAAGACAAAGTATACCAAAGTATCATTAATAGTGTGAGGGATTGGTGCTTGCCCATGGTGTGGGTCTCAATTTGGGGCAGTGATTGGTTGGTAATCCCCTTCGTCTCTATTTTATCTTTGTCTCTGCACACCTTGTAGGCAGGACACATTTGGGGGCCAAAGGTTTGGTGGGTGGGTTGCTATCCTTATCCACCAGGAGTCCTGCCTGGCTACAGGAAGTGGCCACTTCAGGATCCATATCCCCCGCTGCTAGCAATCTCAGCTAGAGTCTTCTGCTTAGACCCTCTGGGGCCTACCCCCAGCCCAGGCCTCTGGTACATCTAGACATTGTCCCCACCCCCAACCAATCTCCCTTCCCTCTCCCCTGCTCTCCCTACATATGATCGACCTCCCTGCCCCGCTCCCTACCCCCTCCCCTCTTCCACCCTGTTCCCTCCTTCCACCAACCTCCAATATCTATTTTGTTTTCCCTTCTGAGAAAGATTCAACCATCCCCCCTTGTGCTCTCCTTGTTTTTTTGACTTCTTTGGGTCTGCTAATTACCCTCTACTTTATGGCTACTATCCACTTATCAGTGAGTACACACCATGCAGTTTCTTTCCGCTCTGAGTTGCCTCACTCAGCATGATATTTTCTAGTTCCATCCATTTGCATGTGAGATTCATTTGTTGTTGTCTAGCCTCAGTAGAAGATGCACCGAATCCTGAAGCAACTTCATGTGACAAGGGGTGGATGGCACCCAGAGGGGGGCTTCCCCTTCTCAAAAGAGAAGGCAAAGGTGAAATGAGGGGAGGGCTTGTGTGAAGAGGTACTTGTGGGTAGAGGAAGGGCTGATATTGGGTTATAAAGTGAATAAATGAATACATGTAAAAAACTACTTTGTGTATGCTAAAACATACACAAAGTATTTGTGTATCATCAAAGTTATTTGTGTATCATCAAATTTAATATTTTAATCTGTCATCTAGTTTATACATATGTGTGGGATACAGTATTTAGTATAATATTGTAATACATGAATACATTGTAGAATTACTCAAGCAAACTGAGTAATTAGCATTTCTCCTCACTATTTCTTCATGTTTTGAGCCTTAAGCTTTTTGCTCCTAGTTCTTTGTAAAATACATACTAGGCTACAGTGACTGGTTAAGCCTCTGTGCTACACAACACTAGTGTTATCCTCTAAACAATGTTAAAAAGTGGGTAGGGTTTCTGTTAGTACTTGCTTCTGTAACTTTGTTCCTAAAGTGCTAAGAGGTAACAACATGAAATTATTGGTTTTAGTGCTTGTTGAATTTCTCATAGTAATATGGAAAACTTTCATTGGAAAAATACAACTTCAAGAAAGGAAACATTTCTCTGAGCCCATATTTGGACAATGCTGAGTCCCACTGCTGATTGCTGCAGGACATTGAATCCTGCTCATCACCAGTGCTCTTGTGCCCAGCTTGGGGCCATCTTAGCTGGGTCATCCCACAGGGATCTCAGTGAAGGTATCACTCAGGCTTAGGCCCCAAGAGATCTGTGAGGTAATTAGGTAATTACCAACTGTTCAAAACTACCAAAGTATGGTTATGTTTGACACATTAATAACATTCAAATCTAAAACTCATGAGCCTTAATTCATTCTCTCTCTCTCTCTCTCTCTCTCTCTCTCTCTCTCTCTCTCTCTCTCTCTCTCTCTCTCTCTCTCTCGAAGTTATAGAAATTCAGAAGGTAATCAGAAGGTTAAGTATGTAGGATCTTCAGCTTTGGAGTAAGGACAGGATTTTTGGAGGTCGCCTTGACACTTGGCAGCTACTTGAGTTTAGAGAGTCCCTCTGGCTTCTCCTGGCCCACCTGCAATGCCATTTCTCATGTACGTGTTTCTGTTGCAGTTTACCGACTGCAGACATGGTGCTGTGAAGAGTTTGAAATGTATCTAGACAAAAAGCTCTGGCCTTGGGAGTAATGCACATCCTGGTTTCCCACGTGAGGTTCAATGGAGATTTCAGACGATGACTTGCTAGGTTGCTGTCATTTTAGGGAAGGTAGCAGTGTTGAGCATTGTGACTGCTGGAATTTCACCTCAGGGCCTGTTTTGTTTCTTAGTTCTTGGGTTCTGGAATCCAGCCCAGTGTTTGCTAGCTGCAGTTTGTCTCGATTTTGTCATCCAAATGCAAATAAATAAATCATTAAATGTTAGCAAAAGGAAGTGGCTCTGAGATCACAGTGTCTGTGAATGTCAGGGAAAAGAGCAGCGTTTGAGTTCCCTGGGCCTCTGTGCCATGCTCTTTCAACTGTGTCCTCCTCCACCTCCTCCTCCTCAACTTTCTTCTGATTTGTTGTCAAACCCCTAGAAAATAATTTTCACACATGGGTTCATCGTCTGTTATTTTGCCCAAGGCCTATCTTCTGTAATTTGATTACATCTTGTCTCACTGAGAGAAAGTAATCTCAGCAAGTGCTTAGCTCTAATAGTTGCCTCCCCAGTGTGGACTGCCAGCGCCCACTTACACATTTCATAGTGCAGTTCATGGCCATGAGATTTCTACTTCCTGTTTGTTCAAAGGTGTAGATGCACTTCACATATGCTTTGAGGAGAAAAGTAAAGGTGGGAAAGAATGTATAGTGAAAAATATACTCATATGGAATGTTTTTTAAGGTGGTGGTTGGGTTTAGCAGGTTTCCTGGAAGGACTGTGTTGTTCATTCTTACAAAAAAATCCATTCATCTCTGGAGACACATCTTAGATGGCACCCCATCTAGGACTCATTTTCTGTCCCACCCCAGGCAGATTTTATCTCATTCTTTATCCTCTGCACTCCATTGCGTTTTTGTCTAGAACTCTTCTTAGATAGTTATTATGAATTGCCTTATATTAAAGTTATTCTCTGCAACGCAAAGGGACTACATACACTCTCAGGGAACAGTCACCAATTTTTCCTTATCTCTGCATCATCCAGCCTTAGCGTAATTCCTGGCGAAGAGGAAGCACTCAATCACTGTGTCCTGGGGTGAATCTAAAATCAACTGCGTTATAACATTGAAATTTGCTGCAGCGCGCTTTTTGACAAAGTCCCTTAAGTGATTAATGAAACTGTTTACATTTTGGTGTTAAATAAGGGTGGGGGAATGATACATTGGTACCTTCCAGGTACAGACTTTTGCCAAAGTTTTATATGTCAGGATTTGGTTGATGAGTATACTTTGGGTTTGTGCCTTCTCTACTATTTATTCTATATGCTGATGTATCCCTCACCATGCAGGGTAAGAAACAGACACTATTGAAGTATCCTTGAAATTGTACTTAAAATTATTTAAAAGGATAAATGTGTGGACTCTATGAAATATGACCCCTAGAATATAATGAAAGGAGTCCACCCTAAGGACTGCTATTTCTAAGGTCAAAAATCTGACTGTCATATCCAAAAACCATACTACAGTTTCTGTGTTTCTGGACTCATGAAGGGGGCACTCCTGTTGTTCCTACCTACTTACCTCTTACCCTCCATAGACAAGATGCCTTGAGTTATGGCTAGTTTTATGTTAACTTGACACAAGATAAAGTCATCAGAAAGAAGGGATTCATTTGAGAAAATGCCTTCCTAGATCTGACTGTAGGTCATTTTTTAAATTAGTGGCACATGGAGGAGGGCCCAACCCACTGTGGATGATGTCATCCCTAAGCTGGTAGTCATAGGTTCTATAAGAAAGCAGGGTTAGCAAGCCATGAAGAGCAAGGCAGTAAGTAGCACGCCTTTGTGGCCTTTCTAACAGCTCTTGACTCCAAGTCCTGGCCCTATTTGAACTCCTGTCCTGACTTCATTCAGTGGTGAACAGTGATGTGGAAGTATGAGCCAAATAAAATAAACCCTTTCCTCCCCAACGTTTTGTTCATAGTGTTTCATTGCAGTAATAGAAGCCCTAACTAATACACATGACAACTGCTAGAGAATTGACATAGGCTACCAGTATGAAGTCAAATGTTTCTAAGATCTTGCTTGCCAGTAGGAAATGAGTATAAAAGTGGAGAATTGTTCTACATTTTCTTGTACCTCCAAAAATGTGGTCAAGTGCATCTGACTTCAGGAATCTATTTATGTGAAGGACTTAGCTATAAGAGAGACTGGAAAACATAGTTTCTAGCTTTGTAAATTCTGGAATATAGAAAAAGGCATACAACGGAGGGTTCATTAGAGACTAAATGAGGTGATATACAGTATTCTCACAAGATAATTTTGGGTTTGTTTGTTGGTCTTGAGTGGTTGTGGATATTTCTGCCATATAGTCAGATATACATACTATCTTAAACTCATAATTATGTTAGCCATTACCTTCTATGCCCACCACAAAAGAATCTTCAAGGGGATTATGTGACTCTCTTTTATGTATATTATCCGATCATAATAGACCCAGTGGTGGTTCCTATGTACTCTTGTCAGGGACATATAGGCAAATAGAAGTTTCATATGGGAAACAGTAGCTTCCACAGGAGCAGAACTGGAAAGTCATCTGGGAGTTCAGGACCAGGGAGGCCATGGTAGGCTATGTATAAGGGAAAACTGTTATTAAATCAGACCTTTAGAAAGATGCATTGAGTAAATATACAAAGTCAAACAGGTACTTCCAACTAAAGGAATAAATGAATGGCAGCCTCGGAGAGAGCTTGGAGAAAGTAGTTTTCTATGTTCTTATTGTCATTAACTCAAGGTTAGTTCCACCATATTTATTTTAACCAAGGTTAGTTTGCCATATTCTCTTCATTTTCCTTGAAGATAACTTGGATTCAAGGCAACTGTAAGAAAGCAAAGGGGCATGACTAGAATTAGGTCAAAGGAGAAAATAGAAGGGAGACTGATTTCATCCATGAGACATATGACAGAGATAATTAACATTTATCTTCTTATTCCCTATTCCTGATGAGCCGGGAAGAGTACATTTCCCAGTCTTTCATAGGAGCTATTCTAAGTCCTTATCATTAGGAATGAGCTGATATGATATGCCACCTCTAGTTTAGGCACCCTTGTCTTCATACATGAGGTTGGAAATAATCTCTCTGATACTGAGGCATCACACTGTGGAACTCTGAGTTACTTGGAGAAAGGTTGCCAAGAGTTTTGCATAAACTTTATTACACTACAACATGGCCTCTGTTATATGACAACCTTGATTGTTGACTAGAGAAGTATGTCTACAGTGGCAGTCCATATTCTCTACCCCATTAAACACGGACAGGTTACATAACCCTGGGTGGGCAGGCTTGATTTGTAACAATGTGCTGTATGCTTGACTACAGAAATGCTTTATTTATATATGGCCAGGACATCAACGGCCTGTCAGCTGGCAAGAATCTGATTTGAATGTGGCAAAAATCACTAGTCATTTGGAAGAACTATGTTCTCAATGGGGTAAGTTCCAAATGTGAATTTTTCTTACAACCTATTTCTGAAAAACAAATAGATGTTATACTTAAATTTTTCTGTATAAGAGATAATAGTTCTCCCTCATGGCAGAAGCTTATTTCTACCTGACAATTCTATGAAATTTAGTGAATGAGCAAGTCTTGAAAATTCCAAGGAAGTGACTCTCTTCTCTGCTCTTGCATCTCTGCAGCCACTAACAGTACCTGTTGTAGGCATTCAGAAAGTTCTTGTTGAATATGATTGGACTTTAAAATCACTTTAAGGGACTAAAGGGATAGCTCAGTGTTGACGTACTTTTTCAGTGTATGCAAGGTCCCACGTTTAATCTTCAGAATCACAAAAATCACTTTAAAATGTTTTCAGCTAACCAAGACCTAGAAATTGGTCCTGTGAGTATCTCCAGAAATTGATAAAAATCTGGAACAAAGCATACAGAAGTAGAGATCACAGGCAACACTAGTATGTATGGGGACTCTAGTTCCCTTGTCTATTCTCTTGATTTGTTGTGTGAACTTGGACAAATAATTTCAGTCAGCCTCGATTTTCTAATTTATAAATGAGAGATAGACTCGTTCATTCAGCCTCAGAGATCTGTGAAGTTCAAATAACACAGGGGAGATATGGAAGAACTTTATAAGTTGTAAAGTGTGTATGTATTTAAAGAATTCATGTGAAGTATGTATATACATGTAAACGAAATAATAGCTTTGTAGAAACCAAATCATTCTTTGTAGAGAACAAAGTCTTATTCTTCCTGTGGCATCTGCATGAAACATATTGTCAAAGACTCTATTTCTTTTGTTTTAAAGTTTTAATTTTTCATGTGTCTAAATGTTTTGGCTGCATTCATGTCTATATACCTTATGTGTGCTTGTGCCTGGTGGTCACAGAGGTCAGTAGAGGACATGTTTCCTGGAACTAAAGGTATTTTTTTCTTTTTTTTTCTTTTCATTGGATATATTCTATATTAACATTTCATTTCCCTTTTTCTGGTTCCCTGCCCCCCAAAGGTCCCACATGCCCTTTTTCCTCCCCGTGTTCCCCTATCCACCTCCTCCCACTTCCCTATTCTGGTACTCCCCTACACTGATGCTTTGAGTCTTTCCAGAACCAGGGTCCACTCCTTCCTTCTTGTTGACATCATTTGGTATGTGGATTGTGTCTTGGGTTTTCCAAGATTCTAGGCTAATATCCACTTATCAGTGAGTGCATACCATGGGTATTCCCTTGAGACTGGGTTATGTCACTTAGTATGATGTTCTCCAGCTCCATCCATTTCTCTAAGAATTTCATGAATTCATTGTATCTAATGGCTGAATAGTACTTCATTGTGCATATATACCATTTTTTTTTATCCATTCTTCCGTTGAGGGACATCTGGGTTCTTTCCAGCCTCTGGTCATTATAGATAAGGCTGCTATGAACATAGTGGAGCATGTATCCTCACTGCAGCTGGGGAATCTTCTGGGTATATGCCCAGGAGTGGTATGGCTGGGTCCTCCTGAAGTATCATGTCCAGTTTTCTGAGGAACTGCCAGACTGACTTCCAGAGTGGTTGTACCAGCCTGCAGTGGAGGAGTGTTCCTCTTTCTCCACATCCTTGCCAATACCTGCTGTCTCCCGAGTTTTCAACCTCAGCCATTCTGACTGGTGTGAGGTGAAATCTCAGGGCTGTTCTGACCTGCATCTCTTTAATGACTAATGATGTTGAACATTTTTTTAAGGTGTTTCTCAGCCATCCTTATTTCTTCAGGTGAAAAGTCCTTGTTTAGCTCTGTACCCCATTCTTTGATAGGGTTATTTGGTTTTCTGGGGTCTAACCTCTTGAGTTCTTTGTATATATTGGATATTAGCCCTCTGTCAGAGGTAGGGTTGGTGAAGATCCTTTCCCAATTTGTTGGTTGCCGATTTGTCCCTTTGACAGTGTCTTTTGCCCTACAGAAACTCTGCAATTTTATGAGGTCCCATTTGTCTATTCTCGATATTAGAGCTTGGTAGTATGCCGCCATGCGAGTGCTGGAAACTGAACTCTAGTCCTTTGCCAGAGCAATACGTGCTCTTGATCACTGAGCTCTCTTCCCTGCACCCAAATTCTATTTCAGTGCAAGGGAAATTCACAGCCACATCTATATAATTGGTGACACATTTCTAATGAAAAGAGATGTAGTTAATCTACATACATATCTCAGGATAGACAGTTATTGGTAGAGATACTGTAGAGAAGTTTGTTGGGATTTTGCAAGTCTTCTAGAGTTTAATGTCTCCAAAAAAATCTGTTTAAGCAGCACAGGAAGCAGAGGGGCCAGAAGAGAAGGGGATTTGTGCATACCATCTAATACAAGTGTGACTAAGTTGCCTTACTCTGCATGCTTGCTGAGTTCTTAGTACATCATATTTTAGAATTTAGCTTCTCCTTTACATCATGTGCAAGTGGTACTTTCTCATATATTCATACCAAAAATTCGTGCCCAGGAAATACTACTCCTATGATTTGATAAAGAGAAACTCCCCACCACCACATACTTTTAAAATAGGGCTGTCTCTGTAGCTCTGGAACTCTCTGTCAGTAGTTCCTAACCTGTGGGGGTTCTCAACCCTTGGGGTTGTACATTTCCTTCATAGGAGTCACAAATCAGATACCTTGCTGAGCATATATTTGCATCAGAATTCATAATGGTAGCAAAATTACACTTATGAAATAAAACTCCAAATCTTTGTCAGTCTTCTCTTCAACCAGCTAAAGTTTGTTTTTTAAAGTACTCACCTGGTTAAAACCAGTCTACCCAGGTTCAGCTCCACTTGCCATAAGATGTCACACAGACCTAAGTGAGGTAACCCAGTCTCAAAAGAATACCCATGGTATGCAGTCACTGATAAGTGGATATTAGGTAGAATCGTGGGACACCAAAGACACAATCCACATACCAAATGATGTCTGACAAGAAGAAAGGAGTGGACACTAATGCTGGAAAGGATCAATGCATCAGTGTAGGGGAATACAAGAACAGGGAAGTAGGAAGGGGTGGATGAGGGAGCAGGGGGAGGGAAAAGGGCATGTGGGACCTTAGGGGGGTGGGGAAACAAAAAAAAAGGGAAATGAAATGTAAATATAGAATATATCCAATAAAAAAAAGAAAAAAAGATGTCACACAGACAAGGCAATAATAGCTCATGATATTCTCAGCTTGCACTCACTCTTAAGGGAATGATGCAGGGCCCATACGTGAGAAGACAGGACTCGGAGGACCCTCTTAGCCTTTGTATATCAGGAATGAAAAATAATCCTAGAGGAAAAAAATACATGCTTGAGAATCATGTTGGAAGGGCTTTCCTGTGCTCTCATGGTGTCTTGGTCTAGCTTCCTTTGCTTAAGGACAATTAGTGGTCCCTTGTTTGAATTACTTGTCTTAGTTATGGTTTTACTGCTGTGAACAGACACCATGATCAAGGCAACTCTTACAAGAACACCATTTAATTGGGGCAGGCTTACAGGTTCAGAGGTTCAGCCCATTATCATCAAAATGAAAACATGGCAGCATTCAGGTATAGTACAGAAGGAGCTGAGAGTTCTACATCTTCATCTGAAGGCTGTTAGCAGAATACTGACTGCCAGGCAGCTAGGATAAGGATCTGATAGCCCACACCCACAGGGACACACCTACTAATTGTGCCACTCCCTGGGCCAAGCATATACAAACCACCACATTATACTCCTTGGCCCCCATAGGCTTGTCCAAACATATGAGTCTATGGGGGCCATACCTAAACATAGCATAATGGAAAATACGTTTAGTCCAACTTCAAAAGCCCCCATAGGCTATAGCAGTCTCAACAATGTCAAAAGCCCAAAGTTCAGTGTCTCTTCTCAGATTCATCCAGTCACTTAACTATAATTCGCAACACAAACAGGAAACCAGCTGGGCAAATTCCAAACTCTGCATCTCCATGGCTGATATTAAAGCAGTCTTTAGATCTCCAACTTCTTTTTCATCTTTGTTGACTGAAGCAAACTTCTTTCTCCTGGTCTGTTTCCACTCCCTGTTAGCAGTTTTCCTTAGCAGATAGCCCATGGCTCTGGCATCTCCAAAATCCTGGGGTCTCCAAGGTAGCTTCAATTTCTCAGCTTCTCGTTCCAATGTCTGGGATCCACACATGATCTGGGCTACTCCAATAGGCTACAGCCCTGCCCTCTGTAGCATTCTACTAAGCTCAGGTTGATCCACTCCACTGCTGCTGCATCTCCAATACACTAGGGTCTTCCACTGCAACTAGGCTTCACCAATAGCCACTCAGGGTCTCTTCACAGTGCCAAGCCTCAAATCCTTTGCATGACCCCTTCAGTCCTGGGCTATCAACTACAACTGAGGCTGCACCTTCACCAGTGGCCCCCCATGGCCTTTCACAGTGCCAAGCCTCAGCTGTTCTTCATGATGCCTTCATGCCTTTAAAACCAGTACCACCTTGGGTGACTCTTATACATTATCAAGTACAGCTGCTGCAGGAGCAACTCTTATAATCAAATAACCAAAGCAACTCTTACAAGGACAACATTTAGTTGAGGCTGGCTTACAGGTTCAGAAGTTCAGTCCACTATCATCAAGGTAGGACCATGAGCCGGGCCATGGCGGCGCATGCCTGTAATCCCAGCACTCTGGGAGGCAGAGGCAGGTGGATTTCTGAGTTCGAGGCCAGCCTGGTCTACAGAGTGAGTTCCAGGACAGCCAGGGCTATACAGAGAAACCCTGTCTCAAAAAAAAAAAAAAACAAAAAACAAAAAAAACAAAAACAAAAAACCAAAAAACCCAAATCCAAAGAAAACCAAAAAAACAAAACAAAACAAAAAAAGGCAGGACCATGACAGCATCCAATCAGCCATGGTTCAGGCATGGCTGAAAGTGGCACATCTTCATCTGAAGGCTGCTAGCCGAATACTGGCTTCCAGGCAGCTAGGATGAGGGTTTTTATAGCCCACACTCACAGTAACACAGTTACTCCAACAGGGCCACACCTTCTAATTGTGCCACTCCCTGGGCCAAGCATATACAAAGCATCACATTATTGAATATCAGTTTAGAGAATTTCATACGTATATTTAACTTTTGTATCTCAGGCAATTTGTAACCTAGATACTGTGTTTTGTATAGGAAAATTGAGTAGGTGTTCTGTAATCCATAGACGACAAGCACTCTACTTGACTTCATCACTCCTATTTTCAAACAAAGCACGCCAGACAACAAGCTTCCTCTGACTTGCAGATTTTTGACATATTACTCTTTCAAATTCCTGGATTTGGAAAGGATTCATATATAATCCCTCTCTCTCTCTGTTTCTCTGCTTACATATTAATTTCTACCCACTGCAATGTACCTGGCACTATAGTCTATATGGTTTGACTTTAAAGAATTCATTGACTTGTATTCAACGTACTCATTGTGATGGTTAATTTTCTGTGTCAACTGGATTAGGATAAAGAATGCCCAGATAGGAGGTACAATGTCTTTCTTGGCCTGATAGTGAGGGATGAGGGTGCTTCCATGAGAGATTAGCATTTTAATCAGCAGAGTGAGTAGAAAAGTTTGATCTCATCAGTGTAGGTGGGCGTCAGCCAAGATTTTGAGAGTTTGAATAGAAGAAAAATAAGAGAGAGAAGGGGAATTTGTGCTTATGTCCTGGGCTGAAATATCCATGTCCTTCTGTCCCCAAATACTAGGGCTCCTCTTTCTCAGGCCTTTGGCCTCTGGAAACCATACCAATATAATGTAAGTCCTCTTAGTCTCCATAATCATGTGAGTCAAGTTTTATAACAAATTCTCTATTATCTACCTCTCTCTCTCAAATACAAACACACACACACACACACACACACACACACACACACACACACACTTCATTCTGCTTCTATAAAGAACCAGGGAAAGTATAGACACTTCCCTGGCATGTAGCTCTCCTAACCTCAGGTTCCTCTTCTATCAAAGAGTAGGGATGTGATCTGCATGCTGAAGTGTGTGGCGCTTTTATTCTTCCACTATTCTGAGCTTTTTTGTGGTAGAAGACACAGATCAGTCATGTGTATGTGCTTCAACACTGGTATTTTTATAAACTATCAGTGGATAGGTCCCTATGTTCTTTTTTTTAAATTTTTTTGTTTTGTTTGTTTATTGAATATAATCTTCATTTACATTTCAAATACTAAAACCTTTCCTGATTTCCCTCCTCCCACGTCCTGCCTCCAAGTATATGCCCCTCCACCTGACCCACTCCCACCTCCCACCCCCTCGATTTCCCTTTGTTGGGGCATCTATTGAGCCTTCAGTGTACTAAGGACCACTCCTCCCACTGATGCCAGACAAGGCATCCCTCTGCCACATTTTTGGCTGGAACCATGTGTACCCCTTGGTTGATGGTTTAGTTCCTGGGAGTCCTGGGGCGTCTGACATCATTGTTCTTCCCATGGGGCTGTAAACCCCTTCAGCTCCTCCAGACTGCCCTCCAACTCCTCCATTGCGGACCCCATGCCCAGTCCAATGGATGGCTGCTAGCATCTGCTTCTGTATGTGTAAGGCTCTGGCAGGGCCCCTCCGGAAACAACCATGACCTGCTCCTTTTGGTATGCACGTCTTGTTGTCCATAGTAGTGTCAGGGTTTGGTGACTGTTTATAGGATGAATCCCGAGGTAGGGCAGTCTCTGCGTGGTCTTTCCTTCAGTCTCTGCTCCATACTTTGTCTCCTTTATTGCTCCTGTGAGTATTTTGTTCTCTTTCTCAGAGGAACTAAAGCACCCCCACTTTAGTCCTCCTTCTTCTTGAGCTTCCTGTGATCTGTGAATTGTAACTTGTTTATTGTGTGCTTTTGGGCTAGCATCCACTTATCAGTGAGTGCATACCATGTGTGTTCTTTTGTGATTGGGTTGCCTCGCTCAGGATGACACTTTTCTTGTTCCATCCATTTACCTAAGAATTTCATGAATTCATTGCTTTTAATAGCTGAATAGTACTCCATTGTGTATATGTAAACCACAATTTCTGTACCCATTCCTCTGGTGAAGGACATCTTTCCAGCTTCTGGCTATTATAAATAAGGCTTCTCTGAACATAGTGGAGCATGTGTCTTTAATACATGTTAGAGCATCTTCTGGGTATATGCCCAGTGTTGCTTCTATCTCCGACCAGCAGAAAAGAGCGACCACACAGCATTCTTCTCAATGCGGTTTAATCAGGAACCTTGAAACATACATGCAGGGAAAAAAGCCCCTCTCTAACTCCCCGTGCACAGTCCTTTTATATCCTCCCCAAGTCCGCCCCATCAGTCCACATCACAGTCTTCTCTGATTGGTCCACATAGAATGGTCTGATCACATGTCATTGGCTACGCCTGCGCAATGCCCAAGAAAGGTGTGGCCTACTCAGGAGCAGGAAGAAGTCAGGAGCTTAGTCATCCGACTTGGCAGGCCTCTAGGCTTGAGGCTATTGCCACATCCACTCTCTACAGCCCATATAGCTGGGCCCTCAGGTACTGCTATGTCTACTTTTCTGAGGAACTGCCAAACTGATTTCCAGAGTGGTTTTACCAGCTCGAAATCCCACCAACAATGGAGAAGTGTTCCTTTTTCCCCACATCCTCTCCAGCATCTGCTGTCCCCTGAGTTTTTCATCTTAGCCATTCTGACTGATGTAAGGTGGATTCTCAATGCTGTTTTGATTTGCATTTCCCTGATAACTAAGGATGCTGAATATTTCTTTAGGTGTTTCAGAGCCATTCGAGTTTCCTCAGTTGAGAATCCCCTGCTTAGCTCTGTACCCCATTTTTAATAGGGTTATTTGGTTCTCTGTAATCTAACTTCTCCCCTATTTCCTTGCACAGTGTTTAACACATAATCAGAACCCCATAAACACTTGTAAATGGTTGGGATTGTCAATTTATTTCTCTACTTAAATTGTATGCTCATTGTACTGGCTGGTTTTGTGCATGAAGTTGACACAGGCTGAAGTTATCACAGAGAAAGGAGCTTCAGTTGAGGAAATGCCTCCATGAGATCCAGCTGTGGGGCATTTTCTCAATTAGTGATTGAGGGGGTAGGGCCCATTGTGGGTGGTGCCATCCCTGGGCTGGCAGTCCTGGGTTCTATAAGAAAGCAAGCTGAGCAAGCCAGGGAAAGCAAGCCAGTAAGGAACATCCCTCCATGGCCTCTGCATCAGCTCCTGTTTCCTGACCTGCTTGAGTTCCAGTCCTGACTTCCTTTGGTGATGAACAGCATGGAAGTGTAAGCTGAATTAACCCTTTCCTCCCCAAGTGGCTTCTTGGTCATGATGTTTGGACAGGAAAAGAAACCTTGACTAAGACACTCATTGAGGGCAAATAATTTCTCATGCTACTGGGACTCTACATGGTTCTTTTTTCAAAACGAAGTGTTGGTTATATTATGACAGTTTTCAAGGCATAAACAATATTTGGTAACGGATAATTCCTTTCTTCATTTAAATTCTCAGACTTGGATAAAATCTTAGGGAAGGCTGAACTTAAACATCTGTTTAAGGTTGGTCCTCAGTGTTTATGAATGATCAAGGTAAAGTGATTCTGAAATCTTCACTCCATAACTTACTGCTAAGTTAGAGTAAGGAAATAAGGACTATTAAAAATATTTCATGTTTTGAAAATCCCCCATGAGTTTATTGCTAAATGCTAATGGGTTACCCAGAAAGTCAACATTTTCCATCTTCCTTCTGGTATGCATGTATGTGAGAGAGTGTGTGTGTGTGTGTGTGTGTGTGTGTGTGTGTGTGTGTGTTTGAGTTCTCCTGTGTGCAAGTGCATGTTTGTATTCCCTCAGCAAGAGAAGTAAAATCAGGTTGTTTTCTTGTTCAAGGTGGAGAGGAGAAAGGATTCCTTCAGATACTTTAGAAGTTAGATGTTATATATGCAAGCTCCACTGTCTGACTTGGAACAAGTTCTTGAGCTGTTTTGAGCCCCCACTTTCTTAATCTGGAAAATAGAGTTGAAGACAGATCTCATTCAAGAGTCAAGATTAAGATTTAGTGTAGAATTTACATAAAGCTTTCAGCAGATTTTGCAAGTATAATAGTAATAGCTAGCTATTCATATAATAGAATTTTCTTAACAGGAGTGTTATAGTATCTCACTCAGGATAATGTCATAATGTCCTCATGATTAAGTCACATAGCATTGCTTTACTGATGAAGCTGACTATTCCAAGCAGAACCACACTCTAAAGACCCACTGTATTTATTTATATGTACTGTTATTGGGATACAACTAGCATTCTGTGAATCTCAGTGTTACTCTCTGTAAAGGATTCATTTAGACCTGATTTTCAGAGTCTGTGCTGAATACTTTTGGTTATAAAGATGGATCCGACACTGATTTTGTCTTATCTGGAAGAATGGATGAAAGATATGTAAAACTAACTACACCTTAGGGACAAATGAAATCAAAAGCTGCAAAAGGCATAAGTAAGGTAGAAGAGAGTTCAGAAAAAGATGTCACTTTTGGATCTGTCTGTGATGTGCCCTGTCTATCTTTAAGTCACAAAATGTCAGAGAACATTAGAAGTACACTCCTGATCACCTCTTTCCTTCGAGTCTTGATCTCTGTCTATTTCCTGCTATGTAAAATAGAGATGCTGCTTAAACCTGCTCCATCCAGTGGGGGGAAGGATTGGCTGTCTCACATGCTATGTCCTTGATCCACAGAAAGCATTATGGTGCTCTCCAGTGACATTCTTCAGGCTCCTCTTACTAGTGAGTTCATTCATAAGGTAGACACATCCAAGGCACTTATTGCGGAAGTTTCAGATATCTACTGCTTAAAATAAACCACTGGACTGGTAAACCTATTGTCTACTACTCCTCATGTGGCTTTTGAATGGGAAATTCACAAAGACATCAATGCTCTGTTTTATCCAGATCATTTGCCAGTCAGACTGCTGCAAAATGTCTGATGTGGATCTTAGCTTGCACATATAGTGCTATGAAAGTTAATGTGTAAAATTATCAATTTCACACATGAGTATTAATAATAAATAATTATAACAAATAATTATATATTGCATTATTTATTGTATAATATAATAAATAATTGATTTGTTTAATAATTACTAATAAATAAAATATGATTAAAATGTATTAAGAACTCCAAATGATGTTTTCAGGAATTCCGATAAAAGAAAACTGTAATTGCTTGGCCACACACATTATTAGTGCATACCTGTGGCCAGTAGGGTATCTCCTTTGTAGATGGCATGCTAATTATATCCCAACCCTGTAAAATCAGACAGCATATCTAATAAGTGCCCATGTTTCAACTAGGATACAGAAAAAAATCACAATGTGGATTTTCTAATATCTCCTGAAGCATCTTGAAATAAAATTGATTTATGTGCATATTGATAATTGTTTATGAGGCACAGATAAGCTAACTGGCAGATAATTATTAGCTCAATTATCCATTTAACAGTCACCAGTATTGTGAATAACTAAGGTTTTTTTTTTTTTTTCTGTGCCTTATGTTATTTTGCTGCAACCATCCTGGTTTTCAGTACTAAAGAATCATGCTCTGAATACTGTCACAGTTTTTTCTGAGACAGGGTTTCCTGTCCTGGAACTCATTCTGTAGACCAAGCTGGCCTCGAACTCAGAAATCCGCCTGCCTCTGCCTCCTGAGTGCTGGGATTAAAGGCGTGTGCCACCACTGCTCTGCTTGTCACAACTTATATCTAAAATACAATTTACAAGCCAGGCGGTGGTGGCGCACGCCTGTAATCCCAGCACTCTGGGAGGCAGAGGCAGGCGGATTTCTGAGTTGGAGGCCAGCCTGGTCTACAGAGTGAGTTTCAGGACAGCCAGGACTACACAGAGAAACCCTGTCTCAAAAAAACCAAAAAAAAAAAAAAAATACAATTTACGTGTAAGTGAGAACTCTGGTGATTTGAATGAAAAGGACCCCCAGAAGCTCATATGTTTGAATACTTGGTCCCCAGTTGATGGAACTGTTGCAAGGGACTAGGTGGTGCGGCCTTGTTAGTGGAGATATGTTCCTGGGGTGTGTGTACACTGAGGTTTCAAAAGCCCATGCCAAGCCCAGTGCCAATTTGTATGCCACGTGGTCATATCTCAAAATGTAAGCTCTCAGTTACTGCTCCAGCACCATACCTGCCTACCTGTTGTCATGTTTCTCTGTTATGAGCTATGATGGTCATGGCCTGAAACCCTCTGAAATTGTAAGCCCCAAATAAATTATTTCTTCTATAGGTTGTCTTTTCATGGTATCTTATCAGAGCAATAAAAACAAAACTCAGACAGGAGTGTTTCTACAAGTATTTAGGAAATACAGCTTTGAAAAGAGGACCCTGGAGGGAATGAACAATTCATTAGTCTTGAAAGTCAATAGTTAAACAGTTTTTGTTGACACCCTGAAATGATGGTTTATTGTAGTAATTATGGAGCATCAGTGTTCATGGGACAAATGGCAAAATGTTAGAAGGTTTGGCAAGCTGCTGGTGAATCTAGCACAGCAGCAATACTTCCTCTCTATCTCTATTTCCCTCTCCTCTTTCTTCCCTTACCCCTCCTCCCCTCTCTCTCTTTCTACTACATATATGAATAAGGGGAAGAGAGGGAGAAAGGAAAGAGAACACTGTTGTTTGAATAGTTCATATATGTATATCTCATTTTTCAATATATCATTAGAAAAGAGGTGCTAGAAATTTTGTAGAATCCTAACAAACAACAGGAGGACTCAAGAAGCCATGGAAATAGCTTGGCTGATTATATAAGAACAAAAAACAATGGATTTTGAAAAACAAAGCAAACAGAGATTTTCTTTTTTTTAATTTTTATTTTCTATATTCTATGTTTACATTCCAAAGGCTTCCCCTATCCCAGTTCCCCTCCCCACCATACGTTCCATAGTTCCTCTCCCCCCCAACTATTCCCCAATCATTCTCCCTCCCCCCACGGTTTCTTTACAAAACTGGATCCAATCTTTGCAGGCCCAGGGTCCTCTCCTTTCTTCTTCTTGGGAATCATTTGACTTGCTAATTGTGCCTTGAGTATTTAGGGCTTCTGGGCTCATTAATATCCACTTATCAGTGATTGCATTTCATGTGTATTCTTTTGTGATTGGGTTAACTCACTCAGGATGATATTTTCCAGGTCTAACCATTTACCTACAAATTGCATGAATTCATTATTTTTAATTGCTGAGTAGTATTCCATTGTATAAATATACCACATTTTCTGTATCCATTCCTCCTTTGAGGGATATTTGGGCTCCTTCCAATTTCTGGCTATTATAAACAAGGCTGCTATAAACATAGTGGAGCATGTGTCTTTATTGTATGCAGGGTAATCCTCTGGGTATATGCCCAGGAGTGGTATGCCAGGGTCCTCTGGAAGTGACATGCCCAATTTTCTGAGGAACCGCCAAACTGATTTCCAGAGCGGTTTTACCATTTTGCAATCCCACCAACAGTGGAGGAGTGTTCCTCTTTCTCCACATCCTCGCCAGCACTTGTTGTCTCTTGAGTTTTTAATCTTAGCCATTCTGACTGGTGTGAGGTGGAATCTCAGGGTTGTTTTGATTTGCATTTCCCTGATGACTAATGATGTTGAACATTTCTTAATGTGTTTCTCGGCCATCCGAATTTCTTCTGGTGAAAATTCTTTGTTTTGGCTCTGTACCCCATTTTTTGATAGGGTTATTTGGTTCTTTGGGGTCTAACTTCTTGAGTTCTTTGTATATATTGGATATTAGCCCTCTGTCGGATGTGGGGTTGGTGAAGATCTTTTCCCACTTTGTTGGTTGCTGTTTTGTCCTTCTGACAGTGTCCTTTGCCTTGCAGAAACTTTGTAATTTTATGAGGTCCCATTTGTCAATTCTTGATCTTAGTGCGTAAGCTATTGGTGTTCTGTTCAGGAACTTTTCCCCTGTGCCCATGTCCTCCAGGGAAATAGAGATTTTCTTATGAGCTGTGTTACAAGTAGGTTGTTGGTTTACTTATGCTTCAATCACTTCTAATATGCATACACATACACACATATACACACACGCACAGTAAGTCTCAGTAATTTTCTCCCTAACTTTCTCCCTGAGATCTTTTTTCTTCTCATATTTGTGCATATTTCCATGTTAGTAATCTTTTATGTGTGTATAGCCACACTTTATATTTTTTATCTTGCCGTATCTTCCTCACAACTTTGGGACACACTTAAAGACTCCTTAGGTTTTAGATAAGGAAATGGGAGTTCTTTGATATTAAGTTAGCCTAGCCAACGTCACAGGGCTATAGTTTAAGGCATGCATAATGACTTTCATGGACTGTTTCTATACGCACACTATGTGTCTGACCTATTAGACAAGTGGCTCTCCTTCACCAGCCATCCAAAACTATTTGGATGGATCTGTGTTTTTATCCCTTCCCTGGAAGAAAACTAGGTCTGTCTTCTGACTGGATTTTCTGGCCATTCAAGTCATATAAGTCATATCATTTTCAGTCACCAGTCTGTTCCTACTCCCAAGTCAAAGCCTCGTGTCTTCATCTGGAGCTAACACTTCTCCATTCAGCAAAAGAGGACCTGCAGAGGAAAAGTGAGGTGTTGGTTATCTGATTCTTGGGTTCTGTATGTTTCACTTCTGCTCTTTTCCTATGGCTCTCACCTTCTTCTATGGTCAAAGAAAGGAAAGAAAAGACAGGTGAAGGGGCAAGCATGACCTTGATCTACTGGTGCTACCATGATAATGAGGTGGGAGGACTTTCAGACTTGCAGAGTGCTTAAAGCTGGCTTTTAACTCCTCAATTTGCCTCATGCATTCCTTCTTTATGCCCTTAATGATGGAGATAGGTTCACACAATGAAAAGCCAAGCTTTAAGAGCTCCTTAGTTATGGTGTTTCATCTTCAATTGTGATCGTTGTCTTCTTTATTGAACCCATATAACTGATGTAGTTCATGTAGTGGGACTCCCAAGCCTTGGACTTAATGAGACTTTACCTTGAATCCAGATTGTCCTACTCTTTGAACATACAGTATTGGAGATGCTTTCATACCTCCCTAAGTCTCAGGGTAATTTTAACAAAGAAAAATTAAATGTAGTACTAATTGCACAGGCATTTTAAGAGAAATTGAGATAATATACACTCTTAGTTTGATATAAAATAGGAACTTATTATGATAGTAATAGCCAGTTGTGTTAAGTAGACAAATCTGGTATCAGTGAACACTGATGGATGATATTTGTCTTCAGTATCTGTACCTTCTCCTGCTACCTGTTATTCTAAAGCCCATAGTGCTGTTTCTATTTTATTGCTTGCTTGAAATTTATCAGCATATTATCCATCCTAAGCCTAGAAGCTCTGTCAAAAGACACTTGCCAGGTTGTAATAAGGAAATTGGATTTAAGATGATTGTTTTCTGTATCAGTTACTTGTCTTATTGGTGTGGCAAAATGCCTTGACAAAGGCAACTTAAGAAAGGAAGGAGTTATTTCACTTCTAAGGTATCAGGGCTGCTGTCCATCATGGCAGCAAGTCCCGAGGCAGGGCCTGAAGACAGTTTGTCACATTATTTCCACTATCAGCAAGCAAAGGCGATGAGTGCCTGCATTCTCCTTTCTATGTATTATTGGACCCCAAACAGTACAGCCCACATTCAGAGTGCCTCTTCTCATCTCAAAGAACCTAATCTAGATAATTCTCCCACTGACATCCCCATAAACTAATCTAACTTACATAATACCTCAAAGGTGTGCTTAGAGTCTTCTATATTAGGTGATTCTAGATACTGTCAAATTAACAATATCGACCACCCAATCATACCTGGCATCTTGCACTCAAGTGCTCAAGAAATGAAGCATTCTATAATTGTTCCTTGTATATATTGCTAAAATCTTCTCATGTCACTGACTTTAAAACATTCCACTGATCTAGAATATCAACTTCTTTTCCTTGATGGCCAAGTAATTACCTCCCTAAAAAAATGCTGGTCACTCTTCAAAGTGACCGAGTAGATGGCTTGATTAAGAACGTGTCAGAATAGATTGGTAGCCATGGAAGGGGATGGGGGAATGTGAAGGTGAGAGTGAGAAGGGGCTACAATCAAGACGTAAATTGAATAAATTAACTAATGAATGAAAAATCATCCTAAAAAAAAAATAGGTTCACATGTACCACCAAAAACATCACAACATAGTTTCCCATGCAATACCTTCAGCCAAGAGTTGGGAGTGATACATCCCTTACACTACCCAAAGCATCTAGGAGGATGCAAAGGTTCCCTACCCAGATGTACATGAAGGACTCACATAATCAAGAAAAGGGAAATAGATCCCCATGGGGAGGGGAAGAATGTGGGTTCTGGGGCTGGTGAGAAGACTCAGCATAGAAACAAGCATATCATTAAGACTGAAGACTAGAGATCAATCATTGAGACCCAGATAGTAGGAGGAGAAAATGGACTCCCACAAGTTATCCTCTGATCTCCACCTGCACCCAATGGCATGTGTGCTTACACACACACACACACACACACACACACACACACACACAAAAGAAACAAAACTCAATACAGTTTTAAAATGAATACAGGTTCTGGTATTGGGGGATATAGATCAGTGGTAGAACTCTTGCCTGCTGTGGACAATGCTACGGGCACTGTAGCATATGAAAAAAATAAAGAGACAGATTCTGACTTATACTCGTTTGACTTCATCACAACTCTGTTCCCTACTAGCTGTTTGAATGTAAGTCACTCAAAGTCTTTGAATATCAATTTTTTCATATGTAAAATTGGGACGATAATAATATTTTACAAGTTTATAAGTGAAAACAGAATATGTGACATAGAACAAATAAGGACATACTCAGAAATACTTTGTTCCATTCTTTAATGTTACTCATAGAGCAATCATGAGGTCTGTTTTTGCTACAACTAAGGGCTCAAAAGATGAAATGTAAACCCATAGTTTAAGAACTGACAGGATTTATAGCCCACAGCAGTTGTTTACAATTTTATGTGCCAAAGTCATCTAAGAAACTTTAAAAGCCCTCAATGCTACATCCATAACAATCAAATCAGAATCTGTTGGTGGGAGACATTCAGCCTAGGTGTCAGGATATTTCTGAGTGGTTTAATTGTGTAGCCAGAGTTTACAACTACTGATTGAGAGCAGGGGTTCAGAAACATTCTCTGTAAGAAGCCAGAGAATAAATATTTTCGACTTTCTGGGCTGTGCATTGTCTGCTACAACTATTTAACTTTGATTGAAATACAAAAGGTACAGGGACATATAAGGGGATGGACGGCCATGACTATCCTGTACTGCATATTTATTTACAGAAACCAAAGGTAGCATAGTTTCTTACCTCCTAAAAGCAAAGTAACAAAGCACACTAAAGCATACACTTCAATTTAGTAAATATATAAATATGCGAAGAAGCCCCTTCAGGAAATGGTAACATTGGTGCTGAGCCTTGAAACCTGTGTACAAGCTGGTCGGTAAAATCAGAACAAGGCAGGGGGTGAATGGAAGAAAGATCTTCCTAGGAGAAAAATAGTGGCAGCAATAGCTGGTAAATGAACAGAGAGAGTTGATGAACCTAAAAATAGTCAGTGTGGTTCAAGTACACAGCGGGTATTAAGAGAGAGGTAATAGAGTAACCTGTACAGATGAGGACAAATATGCAGGAATCAGACCATGACAAACTTTATATATTGTGCTATGGATTCTAAGTTTCATCTTGAAGACCATGGGGAGCAGCAGCAGCATCGATATCCTTTTCTAAAATGCACTGTGGCATAGGAAGATGCACTATTGGGAGGTTGGTGTAGGAGACTAGTGACAGTTAAGAAATGATTGCAGCGATAATATAAGATGTAACAAGATGATGAATTACTGCCTTAATAAGAAGCTGTGTAGACCTCCTCCACTGCTGGTGGGAATGCAAGCTGGTACAACCACTCTGGAAATCAGTATGGCGGTTCCTCAGAAAACTGGGCGTGATACTTCCGGAGGACCCAGCCATACCACTCCTGGGAATATACCCAGAAGATTCACCAGCATGCAATAAGGATACATGCTCCACTATGTTCATAGCAGCTTTATATATAATAGCCAGAAGCTGGAAAGAACCCAGATGTCCCTCAACAGAAGAATGGATACAAAAAATGTGGTATATATACACAATGGAGTACTATACAGCCATTAGAAACAATGAATTCATGAAATTCTTAGAGAAATGGATGGAGCTGGAGAATGTCATACTAAGTGAGGTGACCCAGTCTCAAAAGAATACCAATGGTATACAGTCACTGATAAGTGGATATTAGCCTAGAAGCTTAGAACACCAAAGACACAAATCACATATCAAGTGATGTCTCACAAGAAGAAAGGAGTGGACACTGGTGCTAGAATGGACCAAAACATCATTGTGGGAGAGTACAAGAACAGTAAAGTGGGAGGGGGTGGATGCGGGAGCAGGGGGAGGGAAAAGGACATGTGGGACCTTTGGGGGTGGGGAACCAGAAAAAGGGAAATGAATTGTAAATATAGAATATATACAATAAAAAAAAATCAAAAAAAAAAGTTATGTACCAAGGTACTGTCTGTATTCCAGTCAGAGCAATTATGTTGCTGGCATTACCATTCAAAGTGCTAAAAACAAGTGATTATTAGTGTTTAGGTGCATGTGGTGTATCTGAATCAGCAACCCCCTCGGAGGCTTAGGGAACATAATGGAAGAGAATACAGAAAGAATGTGGAGTTGGAGGATAAGAACGAGTGTTGTGAAATGCTCTTCTCTGGATATGACATGGCTATTGAACACAGAAACTCACAGCAAAAAAAAAAAAGTTTACTTACACAAGCTATGTATAAGATCTAGGTACTTACAAATTCCAGAAAGAAGAGAAGAGGGGCTCCTGAGGTTCCACTCCCATACAAGGAGCTGTCAGCAATGGATGACTACTGGGAGAGAGGGATCGTGGCTACAGGAATATTGTAAATGGACACATACTTATACATGCAGTGTTGCTGCCTACAGCTACTGCGAACCGGGTTCCTGGAAATGGAAGCTGAGGAATG
The DNA here is from genome assembly GCA_964023405.1 of Apodemus agrarius. NCBI lineage: Eukaryota > Metazoa > Chordata > Mammalia > Rodentia > Muridae > Apodemus > Apodemus agrarius. The sequence goes on from OZ030010.1 coordinate 132,320,561, forward strand.
GATGGGGAAGGACGAAAAGAAGGCCAAGACGATAGGTTACCAATCAAGGCCAAAGTTTAATGGAGCTCAGACAATTTAACAGTTTTGGGGGAGCCCCTCCTCCCAGAGTCCTGAGTGGCTTCTTTGGGTGTTGGTTCCCCTGTTCAGGCAACTGGGCGGGTCACCTGCTTAATTCAGAATTCCTTAGATCTGGAGGAACTTCACCTTCACACTGAGCACTCCACCCCAGGTGGGGCAGGATCCTGAATAGCACAGGAATCCCTGCTCAACAAAAGCTGGACCAAGATCACCTTGACCAACGTCAAGTTCCTACCACAAGGCAAGACACCCCAATATGGCTCTGTACAATGCAGCTTGTTAATTTTAATTTAATAAACCAAACCATGCCATGAAAAAAAAAAGAAGCTGTGTAGACATATCAAATATGCAAATAAATAGAACAGGAAGCTGGAAAGATGGCTGAGTGGTTAAGAGCATTTTCTGCTCTTCCAGAAGACCTAGCTTTGGTTCCCAGCACCCACATAGAAGTTCACAACTGTCCCCGCTCTAGTCCCAGGGTATCTGGTGCCTTCTTTTGACATCCATGGGAACCAGGCATACATGTGCTACACAGACATACACATAGTTAGAATACATATGTAAATAAAATAAATTAATCTAGCAAAAATTAAAGAAATAGAAGAGACAGCAGGAGGGGGATTGGCGAGACTGAGAGGGGACAATCCAGAAGAGGCATAAATGAGCCATAGACACTCCTAATTCTGGGTTGTGCAACTGCGAGGTTCTGGCGCTATTGTTTGAGGGAAAGGGATCCTTAATGAACTGTGAAAGGAAGATCCGGGAGCTGGACAGTGGGGGCATATGTCTTTAATCCCAGCATTTGGAAGGCAGAGACAGAGGGATCTTTGTCAATCTGAGGCCCAGCCTGGTCTACAGAGTGAGTTTTAGGATAGCCATAGCTACATAGTGAGACCCTGTCTCAAGAAACAAAAAAGCAAGGAATAAAGGGAGAAGAAGGAGGGAAGGGAGCAAGGGAGGGAGAGACAGAAAGAGGGAGGGGGATCCTGAGTATGATTTCAGACTTGGGGTTTGCCATGCCAATGGGACCTTACACAGATTTAGCATAGGATGGAGTAGATAGATTGTAGAGATTAGAAGTTAACAGTGTAGAAATGGTAAAGGAAACAGTGTCTTTTGCTGAGTTTACCATGAAGTATGGACAAATAACATAAAATGTTTTTAAACATAATTCTTGGAACAAAAAGAGAGCTTTGGCTCACATTTATGAGGTGCTTTCTACGTGTCAGGAATCGTACTAGACACCTTACCATCATCTTCCTAACTACCCCTTAGGAGGGGAATACTACTACCTCAGTTTCAGACTTCAGGAAAGGTGGAGTAATCTGCGGCAGAAAACACCTTTGGTCTGACTCAGTGACTACAAGTCAGAATCTGCTGCACCTCTTGCCTTCCATACAAAGACAAGGCCTAAGAGACTTCACAGAAGGGGAGATTCGCTAAAATCAGATGCTGCTTCAGGGGCTACATAAGGAGAAGACAAAGATATATGTCCTTTAGATTTGTCAGGAGCCAGTGCTCAAGTGATCAATAGTAGCTGTTCGATGAGGAGGCTAAAAGCAGGTTTGCAAGGGTAGTTGTATTTATCAGGATCTTATCTGGAGGGGGCAAGGACACTAGCAAGTCCATGGAACTATGTGAAAACATGATCTATTTTTTGCTTTGTTGCTTGCTTTCAATAAGAAAGAGGCCTACACATGTTGATATACTCAACTGTAAAGAACCTGTAATGCTTAGTTTTTGGTCACTAGACACAATCTAAGAGAAGGGACATCAATTGAAAAGATGCCTCCCATGGTTACCTATAGGCAGGCCTGTGAGGCATTTTCTTGATTAAAGAATTATTTATTTTATGCATATGAGTGCACTGTCACTGTCTTCAGACACACCAGAAAAGGGCATCAAATTCCATTACAGATGGTTGTGAGCCACCATGTGGAGGTCGCAAAGTGAACTCCTGACCTCTGGAAGAGCAGTCAGTGCTCCTAACCACTGAGCCATCTCTTCAGCCCCATTTTCTTGATTAATGATCTGTATGGGGGAAGATCCCAGCCTACCGTGGGTGTTGCCACCCCTGGGAAGGTGGAATCCACATAGAAGTAGAAGGAAAGAATCAATGCCATAAAGCTGTCCTCTGACTTCACTGTGCGCACACACACACACACACACACACACACACACACACACACAGAGAGAGAGAGAGAGAGAGAGAGAGAGAGAGAGAGAGAGAGAGAGAGAGAGATGTTTAAGCCTGTTTGCGAACTTGGGAAGCCAAGACAAGGCCTAGAGCACAGCCTATAAAGTGGCCTCATTCTCACCTGCGTCCCCTGTGTTTGCACTGCTCTGACAGTCTGGACCTCAAGAACAGGTGGGTCTCTTCTAGCCAAGGATGGCCTCAAACTTGCTATGTAGTAAAGGATGACCTTGAGCTCATGATCTCTCTGTACCTGCCTCTCCAGGCCTTTAAGGGACATGTGGGCTTTCATTTGCAGCTCCTACTTTGTTTTCTGGAGTGCTTGGGATCAAACCTAGGTCTTTACGATTTTTAGACAAGTTCTTTGTCACTGAGCTGCAGCTGACACTTAGTGGCTTGTCTTCCTCTCCCATCCTTAGCCCAAATCCTGCATGCAGGTCCTGATCCCCCAGGCAACTTGGACTATTTTAACATTTCCTTCATCCATCCCTCAGGTCAGCTCTCCTAATCAGCTATTTGTTTCACCACACAAAGACCTTGCTGCTTCTCCACTTTTCTTTCCAGTCTTATTTACTTTGACATTATAATGAAATTGAATTTTCTTTAAGACTGCTTTGATTATGGCTCCATTTGCTGGCAATATATATTCACTGCAGCCAATCCAGACAGTACAGATAAGCAAAAAGAACAAAATAAAGAATCATCTGTAATCTCGCGGTCCAGAGACAATGACTGTCATCACTTCCCTGCCTTCTGACATTGATTCATAACACAAAACCTATTTCTGAAGTAGAAATATACTGCTAGCTTGTGGAAGGCTGTGCAAAGAATACTTGAAACTAACCAAATATATTGAAGGTGAGGAAAGGAGTTGGGGAAGGAAAAAGGGACATCTGAGTCCTGATGCTGCATGGGAAACATGCATGCATATCATGACTGAAGACCCTAGATTGGTTTCATCATCTTAACTGCAAAAGCCCCATCTATAGGGAGATCATGCAAGAAAAAGTACAAATGGGAAAAAAATCTACATGGTTTGCAATGTCTTTCTAGCAAGGCCTTTTTTTAACAGGCTTCTTTTTAAATCTATTTTTAATGTACTCTCTAAGAATTTCATACGTGGTGTCATGTGTGGTGCTCATATCAAACAAGTCCTTGCTTGCCAAGTCGTCCTAAGTGCCCCATCATGCCTCCTTCCTGACTTCATTAACTCTTTTTTATTAACCTTGAGTCGAATTGGTGCTGCCAGTTCCGTGCACGGATATAGGGAGATGCACTGGAGTGTGGGCAGCATCCAATCACATCTAAAGTAAACACACTCTTTCTTCAACTAGCCAGCTACTGCCAATAACTCCTCAGCTTGGAGAAGAGACTAAGGCCCTCCCTCATGTGTGGTGAAATTTTGGCTTCTTTGATTATTCTGAGTTAAAGTATGCAGAGGGCCTTGAAGAGGCTTAACATTATATGAACTTGTTTTTTTGTTTGTTTGTTTGGTTTGGTTTGGTTTTTTTGTTTATGTTTTTTTCTGGGAGAAACTATGGTTCTATAGTCCCTTAGGTGAAAGATGCATGCTGTGTTCCTAGGGAAAAGTAATGATGTGTGGTGATGAGTACCATAGATATTATTATGGCCATCATTAACAGTAATACAATCACTATGTAAAAGTATTTTTAGAGAACTGATGAACCCTGATAGTCCTCTTACCTATAAAAACAACAACAAAAATTTTCTTGAAATATGACAGGAGCCTAGCATGGCTGTCCTCTGAAAGGCTCTACCAGCAGCTGACTGAGACAGATGCAGATACCTTCAGCCAACCATTGGACTGAGGTTGGGGACCCCTATGGAAGGGGAACCCTGGGAGCTCCCAGAGACCAAGCAACCAACCAAATAGCATACACGGGCTGGTCTGTGCCCCAGGCATGTATGTAGCAGAGGACTACCTACCTTGTCAGACCTCAGTGAGAGAGGATATGCCTAATCCTAGACACTTGGCACCCCAGAGAAGGGGGATACCCTGGCGATACTCTCTTAGGGGTGATGGAGAAAGAACTTTTAGGAGTTTAGGAAGTTGGAGAAAGAACTCTGTGAGGGGGGGACCAGGAGGGGGACAACATTTGGGATATAAATAAATAATATTAATTTCTAAAAAAAAAAAAAGTGTTGTCCTAGGCTAGTTTCTAACAGTCTCCTTTTCTCCCAGTGCTTTAGAACCATCACCACCACTAACACTTCTATCTCCACTGCCTCTCTTGTTTCTCTCTACCTATAATCATGGGCAAATAAGATCACTTGCTATGTGCAACATTCTACCTTGCTTCGCCTTCCTCACCCTGCACAGCCCCATTCTCTCAGTTTATCTTTCAACACTGCCTTCCCAACAATTATTCAAGCTTGAATCTTTCCCACATCCAGCTAACCAGAAATGGTTTTTACTGGATTTTTTTGTCCTGTTTATATTCTTGTTGAAACAAAGAATACTGTTTCGAATAGAAATGCTAAATATTTTCATGTTTGGATGCTTGATATCAAATCTCAAAATCAAATAGAATATTCTGACCATGAGACACTGTTTTAAAACGCCCTGATAAGCAATGGTGGTTATATGCACAGCCTAACTAGAGCTTAAGTTTGAGAGATTTGGGAATACATATGAAGCAAAACTATATTTCTTGTTGAAGTAGATGGGACCAGTTAAATAAAACACTATCTGGGGAATGCCAGAGGGAACGTGATTCTGTGATGGACCAAAGGGACTATAAATAAATATTTCCCAAGAATGTTCTTGGTAAATAACTGTGTCCAGGTAATTAAATCTGAAAACACAAGACTATGAGAATGGGGGCGGTAGAATATACTTGTCTCCACAACCTAAGACAGAGTTGGCTGGGAAGAATCTTTGAAGAACAAGACCAGAAATCTCCAAACCTACCTTTTCTCTCCTAGTGGAAGAGGGTGGATCCTCAGTGTGCAACACAAGGGCAGGCCAGTCTAGTTGCCTGTGTGGCCTTCACCCAGGTCAGTCCCAAATGCATTTGTACAGCCAAGACTCAGCAGTTTGAGATTTGACTTCAGTGTGAGGAAGATTTACAGACTTGGCTCTGTGTTTCTCCCAAAACAGTTCCCTACAAAAGGAGGTCTCAAATCCCAATGGTATAAGTGAAAGGAAAAGTAAACACAGCTTGGCAAACATGGTGCAACTGGAATTCGCTCATTAACTGAGTGAGAAATAAATTTCCAATGTGACTCTAAACCTAGCTAAATCTGTGCCTGTGCTTTCAAGATGAAGGAATGAATATCTCTCCCTCCCTTCTTGTATTGGCATGCAATTAACTGAACTTATCAAAAGGGAGATAGTTTAATAGTTGTTGATACATACATACATGTGTGTGTATATATGTAGGAAACCGCCATTGTAACCAAGATAATGGATTACATTGTGCCTGCAAAAGCTTCCTTGTGCCTCTTTCTAAATCTTTTCTTCCCACTTTGGTTCTCCCTCTTCCCAAGCAGTAAACCATGGCTGTGTTTCTGTCATTAGAGATTAATTTACACCTTATAATTTTTATAAATGGAATCATACAATATTTACTCTGTTTTTTAACTTCTTTATGTCAGCAAAATATTTTTATTTTTATTGATGCACTCCTATTCATCAAGAGTTTGCTAATTTTTTGCTAATATATTACATATATCATAGTTTATTACTGTATACCTTTGTGGCTAGACATTTGGCCTGTTTCTAAGTTATAGCCATTTCAAACAAAGCTGCTATTTATATTCATGTTCCAGTCATTATACAGACACACCCTTTCATTTTCTTGGGTAAATTTGTATGAATAGACCATATGGTAGGTATATATCTAAATTTTGAAGAAACTCTAACATGTGGAATGGTCGACCTTTTCAGTTTTAGCTCTTCAAATACTCAGGGATTAATTTGCATCTCACTACTGTCTAATGATGTTGATCATCTTTTCACATAATTAATTGTTATCTATGTATCTTGTATTGAGGAGATACTGTGCCAATTTTTAATAGGGTTCTTCATTTTGTTTTCTTTTTCAAAGTTAATTATTCTGGACACAAGTTCTCTATCACGTGCTTGAAAAGTATTTGGTCATAGTCTGTGGGTTGCATTTCTACCTTCATAGGCATATATTTTGAAAAGCAAAAGAAAGGTTGAGCCATGATACAGCAAAACGTATTAATTCTTGTCATTGATAGATAATGCTTTGGGGATGACTTTGTATGTTGTTCTAGCATTATTCATTGAAAGGATTTTCATTTCTAAGTGAATTTAATTTGTATCTTTTCAGAAATCTGTTGTCCATATTTGTATGGGTCTATTTCTGAATCTCTGTTTGCCCTCCTTTTCATGCTAATACCACACTGAGTTGATTACTGACACCTTATAGAAAGCCCTTAAATCATCCATTTTTGTCATTTTTTTTTCAGTTTATTCTTGGCAGTAGTAGGATTTTTGTACTTCTTTGTTAAATATACGCTCTAATTATCAGCATACAATTAAAATCTTTGCTGAGGTTTTCATTGGAATTGCACTGACTGGAAAATCAGTAGGCCATTTGGGAAGAATTTACATATTAAGAGTATTGTCTTTCAATCAATGAACAAAATGGTTGTGTCCATTTCTTTGGATTTTCTTTAATTTCTCTCAGGATGTGTTTAAGTGTGCAGGTGGTCTGCACGTGCTTTGGATAACAAGTTGCTAAGTGTTTGATTCTTTTGACTGCCAAAATATGGCCATGTTTCTTTAAGGGTGTGACTCCTGATAGGATAATCATGCTCTAGTGAATGGCTCAATACCAAGAAGTCTATGGGCAACACAAATAGGAATCAAAGGGTTATTAAATTGTGTGTGTGTGTGTGTGTGTGTGTGTGTGTGTGTGTATGTGTGTGTGTGTTTGTATACCTGTGCAAACTATCATAATTTCATGATGGATTGTTTTCTGTTAAAAAAAAAAACCCACACACATGATAGAGGAACCAGTGTGGAAACCTCAGGCAGGAGCCTTCTGGTTTCTGTTTCTGGCTGGGGACCAACCTCTGTCACAGAGTACCATATCCAGGTGGCGCAGGGAGATAGCTAGCCTCTCAGGAGTGCAGAGAGGCCTGAGAGCACAGGTAGGACCACCCCTGCTGCTCAGAGGAACCAGCCCAAAACCCTGAGGACACAAGAGCCCAGGAGCAACCTGGGACAGGAGTCTTCTAATTTCTCTCTTAACCTAGAACTGATCCTGGGGCACAGAGCTACATACACAAATACTACAAGAGAGCTGTTCTCCCAGGAGTGCCTACACACCTGTGTGCACAGGTAAGACCACCACCTCTCTTCAGATTCCTGGCCCAAGAGGGACCTGTACAGAGCCATCAGAACACAGGAACCAAAGATCAGCTGGGGACAGGATCCTTCTGGTTTCTATCTGCACATCTGAGCCGACACTGTATCACTGTTCTCCATAACTAAACTCCTCCCAGAGAGAACTGGGTCTTCCAGGAGTACAGATACACAGGCTTGCAGGACAGATAAGCCACAGTCAGAGATAGCAAGACCAGCTAACACCAGAGACAACAGGATGGCAAAGAACAAATGCAAGAACATTACCAACAGAAACCAAGGCAACATGGCATCATTCAAACCCAGTTCTCCCCAAAACAGTGAGCCCTGATTACCCCCAACAAACCATAAAAGCAAGAGTTGTACCTAAAATCACATCTCATAAGGTTTATAGAGGACTTCAAGAAGGACATAAATAACGCCCTTAAAGAAATACAGGAGAACATGGGTAAACAGGTAGAAGCCCTTAAAGAGGAAACACAAAAATCCCTAAGAGAATTAAAGGGAAACACAAACAAGTGAAAGAGCTGAACAAAACCATCCAGAATCTAAAACTTGAAATAGAAACAATAAAGAAATCACAAAGGGAGATGACTCTGGAGAGAGAAAACCTAAAAAAGAAATCAGGAGTCATAGATGCAAGAATCAACAACAGAATACAAGAGATAGAAGAGAGAATGTCAGGGGCTGAAGATACCATAGGAAACATTGACTCAACAGTCAAAGAAAATGGAAAAGGCAAAAAGCTTCTAGCCTAAAACATCCAGGAAATCCAGGACACAATGAAAACACCAAACTTAAGGATTATAGGTATAGTAGAGAGTGAAGATTTCCAACTTAAAGGGCCAGTAAATATCTTCAACAAAATTATAGAAGAAAACTTCCCTAAAGAAAGAAATGCCCATGAACATACAAGATGCCTACAGAACTGATTGGACCAGAACAGAAATTCCTCCCATCATATAATGATCTAAACACCAAATGCACTAAACAAAAAAAAATAATATTAAAAGTAGTAAGGGGAAAAGGTCAAGTAATATATAAAGGCAGGCCTATGAGAATTATACCAGACTTCTCACCAGAGTCCATGAAAGTTAGAAGATACTGAACAGATATCAATACAGACCCTAACAGAACACAAATGCCAGCCCAGACTACTATACCCATCAAAACTCTCAATCACCATAGATGGAGAAACCAAGATATTCCATGATAAAAACCAAATTTATACAATATCTTTCCACAAATCCAGCCCTACAAAGGATAATAGATGGAAAACACCAACACGAGGGAAACTACACTCTAGAAAAAGTAAGAAAACAGTCTTTTTCCAACAAACCCAAAAGAAGGTAACCACACAAACATAAAAATAACATCAAAAACAGAGAAATAGGGGGTGGTGGTGATTGGGGAATAGTTAGGGGGGAGAGGACCTATAGTACTTATGGTGGGGGAGAACTGGGAAAGGGGAAAGCCTCTGGAATGTAAACATAGAATATAGAAAATAAAGAAAAAATGAGAAAAAAAAGAAAACACAAACTAAACAGGGACACAGTGAAAGTTATTGAAGCTTTGGACCAATTGGATTTAATATATACATATTCTTATTGTATTTGTATGCCTATCATTGTATCTGAGTTTTCTTTTTCAAAAATATCTTCAAATTTAAAAATTATCTTATGTTATCCTCAATTTGATAATACATATGTTAGATGAAAATCTTCAGTTTTATACAAAATTGTTTCCACCTCCTTTTTCAGTTATATTCTAATTAAAAAAAAATTGAAAAATTTAGCATCCTTTAATGTTAAATGTCTTGGAAAGATATGGAATTCAAGGAACATACCTAAACATAGTAAAAGTAATCTACAGCAAACCAGTAGCCAACATCAAACTAAATGGAGAGAAACTTGAAGCAATCCCACTAAAATCAGGGACGAGACAAGGCTGACCTCTCTCTCCATATATATTCAATATAGTACTTGAAGTTCTAGCGAGAGCAATTAGACAACATAAGGAAGTCAAAGGGATACAAATCGGAAAGGAAGAAGTCAAACTATCACTATTTGCAGATGATATGATAGTATGCTTAAGCGACCCCAAAAACTCCACCAGAGAACACTTTCAGAGGATAAACAACTTCAGCAAAGTGGCTGGATATAGAATTAACTCAATCAAATCAGTAGCCTTCCTATACTCAAAGGATAAGCAGGCTGAGAAAGAAATAAGGGAAAGGACACCCTTCACAATAGTCACAAACAATATAAAGTATCTTGGTGTGACTCTAACCAAATAAGTGAAAGATTTGTATGACAAGAACTTCAGGTCTCTGAAGAAAGAAATCAAAGAAGACCTCGGAAGATGGAAAGATCTCCCAGGAGCTCATGGATTGGCAGGATTAATATAGTAAAAATGGCCATCTTGCCAAAAACAATCTATAGATTCAATGCAATCCTCCTCAAAATTCCAAATCAGTTCTTCATAGAGTTAGAAAGGGCAATTCTCACATTCATCTGGAATAGCAAAAAAAAAAAAAAAAAAAAAACCAAACAAACAAAAACAACAAAAAAACACAAACAAAAACAACAAAAAAAACCAAAACAGGATAGCTGAGACTATTCTCAACAATAAAAAACTTCTGGGGGAATCAGTATTCCTGACCTGAATCACTACTTAGAGCAATAGTGATTTAAAAAAAAAACTGTATGGTATTGGTACAATGACAGGTACGTAGATCCATGGAATAGAATTGAAGACCCAGAAACGAACCCACACACCTATGCTCACTTGATCTTTGACAAAGGAGCTACAACCATCCAGTGGAAAAAAGATTGCCTTTTCAACAAATGGTGCTGGTTCAATTGGTCGTTAGCATGCAGAAGAATGTGAATTGATCCATTCTTATCCCCTTGTATTAAGCTCAAGTCCAAATGGATCAAGGACATCCACATAAAACCAGACACAGTGAAACTATTAGAAAAGAAATTGGAGAACACCCTTGAGGACATGGGCACAGGGGAAATTTTCCTAAACAGAACACCAATAGCGTATGCTCCAAGATCAAGAATTGACAAATGAGACCTCATAAAGTTACAAAATTTCTGTAAGGCAAAGGATCCTTTCAATAGGACAAAATAGCAACAAATTGGGAAAAGATCTTTACCAACCCTACATCTGACAGAGGGCTAATATCCAATATATACAAAGAAGTCAAGAAGTTAGACCCCAAAGAGCCAAATAGCCCTATCAAAAAATGGGGTACAGAGCTAAACAAAGAATTTTCACCAGAAGAAATTCAGATGGCTGAGAAGCACCTTAAGAGATGTTCAACATCATTAGTCATCAGGGAAATGCAAATGAAAACAACCCTAAGATTCCACCTCACACCAGTCAGAATGGCTAAGATTACAAACTCAAGGGACAACAGGTGCTGGTGAGGATGTGGAGAAAAAAGGAACACTCCTACACTGTTGGTGGGATTGCAAGATGGTACAACCACTCTGGAAACCAGTCTGGTGGTTCCTCAGAAAATTGGGCATAACACTTCCAGAGGACCCTGTCATACGATTCCTGGGCATATACCCAGCAGATTCCCCTGCATGCAATAAAGACACATGCTCCACTATGTTCACAGCAGCCTTATTTATAATAGCCAGAAGCTGGAATGAACCCAGATGTCCCTCAAAGGAGGAATGGATACAGAAAATGTGGTATATTTATACAATGGAATACTACTCAGCAATTAAAAATAATGAATTCATGCAATTTGTAGGCAAATGGTTGGATCTGGAAAATATCATCCTAAGTGAGTCAACCCAATCACAAAAGAATACACATGAATTGCAATCACTGATAAGTGGATATTAATGAGCCCAAAAGCTCTGAATACTCAAGGCACAATTAGCAAATCAAAAGATTTCCAAGAAGAAGGAAGGAGAGGACCCTGTTCCTGAAAAGATTGGGTCCAGTTTTGTAGGAGAGTATCAGAACAGAGAAATGGGGGGGGTGTGATTGGGGAATAGGCGGAGGGAAGAGGACTTAAGGGACATATGATGAGGGGGGAACTGGGAAAGGGGAAAGCCTTTGGAATGTAAACAAAGAATATAGAAAATTAAAAAAAAAAGAGAAAAAAAAGAACTCAAGAAGTTAGACTCCAGAGGACCAAATAACCTTATTAAAAATGGGGTACAGCCAGGCGTGGTGGTGCATGCCTGTAATCCCAGCACTTGGGAGGCAGAGGCAGGTGAATTTCTGAGTTTGAGGCCAGCCTGGTCTACAGAGTGTGTTCCAGGACAGCCAGGACTACACAGAGAAACCCTGTCTTGAAAAACCAAAAAAAAAAATGGGGTACAGAGCTAAACAAAGAATTTTCAACTGAGGAATATTGAATGGCTGAGAAGCACCTAAGAAAATATTCAACATCCTTCATCATCAGGGAAATGCAAATCAAAGGAACCCTGAGAATTCACCTTACACCAGTCAGAATGCCTAAGATCAGAAACTCAGGGGACATCAGATGCTGGAGAGGATGTGGAAAAAGAGGAACACTCCTCCACTGCTGGTGGGATTGCAAGCTGATACAATTATTCTGGTAATCAGTTTGGTGGCTCCTCAGAAAATTGGGCATAATACTACTGGAGGACCCTGCTATACCACTCTTGGGCATATATACCCAGAGGATTTCCCAGCATATAATAAGGACACATGCTCCACTATTTTCATGGCAGCCTTATTTATGATAGCCAGAAGCTGAAAAGAAACCAGATCTTATCCCTCAACAGATAAATGGATACAGAAAATGTCATACATTTACACAATGAAATATTTAAAAGAATGAATTCATGAAATTCTTAGGCAAGTGGGTGGAACTAGAAAATATCATCCTGAGTGAGGTAACCCAATCACAAAAGAACACACATGGTATGCACTCACTGATAAGTGGATATTAGCCTAGAATCTTGAAACACCAAAGACACAGTTCATGTACCAAATGATGTCTGACAAGAAGAAAGGAGAGGACACTGGTGCTGGAAAGGATCAAAGCATCAGTGTAGGGGAATACAAGAACAGGGAAGAGGGAAGGGGTGGAAGAGGGAGCAGGGGGAGGGAAAAGGGCATGTGGGACCTTTGGGGGGTGGGGAACCAGAAAAAGGGAAATGAATTGTAAATATAGAATATATCCAATAAAAAAGAAAGTAAAAACAAGAATATATCTAATAAAAATCACATGATATATTTTTAATTTTTATTAGATATTTGCTTTATTGACATTTATTTACTTATTTTATTAGATATTTTCTTAATTTATATTTCAAATGTTATCCCCTTTCCTGGGTTCTCCCCAAAAAAAAATCCCCTAACCCGTCCTCCCTCCCCCTACTCACCAACCCTACCCCCTCCCTCTTCCTTGTCCTGGCATTCCCCTATCCTGGGGCATCCAGCCTTCTCCTGACCAATGGCCTCTCCTCTCATTGATGTCTGAAATGGCCATCCTCTGCTACATATGCAGCTGGAGGCATGGGTTCCTCCATGTGTACTCTTCGGTTGGTGATTTAGTCCCTGGGAGCTCTGGGGATACTCGTTGTTAACATTATTGTTCCTCCTGTGGGACTGCAAACCCCTTCAGCTCCTTGGGTCCTTTCTCTAGCTCCTTCATTGGGGACCCTATGTTCAGTCCATTGGTTGGCTGTGAGCCATGGGTATTTCTCGCTCTTAGAACCTGTTTTCCTTCTCTTCTGCATAGATGCCTGAGCCTTAAGGGGAGGGATTTGATGACAACATCCCATTTAGGAGTGAGTGCTGCAAAGTCCTCACTCTGCAGCTTGTCAAGTTTTGAGTCCATGTATCACTGCAAGAAATTTCTCTGGGTGAGGGCTGTGCCATTTTATTGCTGTATTTGTTTAGAATAATAACAGTATTAGATTTTCCCCTAGGCCTATGACCTATCTAGTCCCAGGTTCTTGGCCCCTTTGGTGATATCAGGCATGGGTTTCATCTTGTGGAGTAGTCCTTAAATCCAACGAGAGAGTGATCGCTTGCTAACAGAACATTTGTACTACTATGCACTAGTACATCTTACAGGTATGTCACTGTTGTAGGTCTCAGGGTTTGTAGGTGGGAGATGTTATGATTATCTTTCTCCTCTATAGAGTACATTCTCAATCATGAATTCTATTCAGTAATGTGAAGCTTATAGTTGGGCTCAACTTCGCAATGTTTGATGGCAATAGTGTTTTACACTGAGGTTGTGAAGAGCATCATATAGATTTGACAACAGGCTCTGATGTTTGGGAGTTTCCAAGGGACCCCTTAGGCCAATGATTCAACAAGAAGGACCCCATTCCCAGCATAGTTTTACATAGTCTAAGTGCATTTACATTATCTAAGTACAGCAGTATCTCCCTCTCTTATTTGATGGATCCATTTAGAGTTCTTTCACATGTGTATATATTTAGGAAACTTCTGTAGCTGGGTGTTGGTGGCACACGCTTTTAATCCCAGCACTTGGGAGGCAGAGGCAGGCGGATTTCTGAGTTCGAGGTTCAAGGCCAGCCTGGTCTACAGAGTGAGTTCCAGGACAGCCAGGGCTACACAGAGAAACCCTGTCTCGAAAAACTAAAAAAAAAAAAAAAAAAAAAAAAAAAAAAAGGAAACTTCTGTAATAGTAGATTTCTATCTGGTTTTTCAAACTGTCTTTACTGTTAGTTGTCCCTCTCCATATTTCCTCCTTTACCCTTCTCTTGATCCTCTTTCTTATTTAATCATTCTATTCTAATTTCTCCCTTTTGTCTCCATACAATACATTCTCTTCCCTCTTCCCTAGAAGATCCTCTTCTCTACCACACCACCCATTTACTAGAAACCTAGCCTCTGTAGTTATTGATATTGTTTGACACATATCAAAACCCTGAAAGATAACATCCACTTATAAGAGAAAACCCACACTATTTATCTTTTTACCTCCAGGTTAACTCATTCAGAATATTTTCCTAGCCCCATGCATTTACCTGCCAAGTTCATAATTTCATTTTTCTTAATAGCTTAATAATAACCCATTGTGTGAATGTACTACATTTTTATTACTTATTCATTGGCTGATGGACATCTAGACTCTTTCCAATTTCTTGCTATTTTGAATAGAGCAGCAATTAATATGGTCGAGCAAGAATGTCTATAGTTCAACATAGTGGCTATGCAAGTTTGTACTTCCAGCAGCAGTGCATAAGGGCTCCTCTTTCCCCAAGTCCTCACCAGCACTTGCTTAAATTTCTTTTATTCACTTTGGTCATTCTGACTAGTTTATGATGAAATCTCAAAGTAGTTTTGTTTTAATTTGCATTTCCCTGATGGTGAGGAGGTTGAAATTTTCTTTAAGTGTTTCTCAGCCTTTTGTCTTTCGCCTTCGGAGAACTCTCTATATAGCTGTGCATCCCATTTTGATTGAATTATTTATTTTCTTCACATATAGATGTCTTTTAGAACTTTTGGTAGGATGGCCATATTTACAATATTAATCCAAATGATCCATTATCATCAGAGCTCTTCCCTCTTGTGGTGTATTCTTAAAACTCTTTCTTCGATATTTTAAAGCTTTAATTATATGAGACTTTAAATTGATTGATTGGAGTTATTCCAACCTATGTTTGTTTGTTTGTTTGTTGGCTATTGTAAAAGATAGAATCGCTCTGATTTTTCCCTCAGTTTGTCATTTGTATATAGGAAGGCTACTGATTTTTGTGTTTTCTTTTATATCTTGATACCTTGCTGAAAATGTTTACCAGCTCTCTTTGTTACTATTGTGTTGCTGTGAAGAGACATCATGACCAAGACAATTTATTTTTTTTTAAAAAAAAGCATTTAACTGGGGATTTCTACTAAACTGGGTAGTTTTAGAAAGTTAGCCCATGACATGATGCCCATGTTATGAAAGGTAGCATGGCAGCAGGCAAGCAGGCGTGGTGCTAGAACAGTAACTAGGAACTCACAGCAAGATCATCCATAAACGTAATGGCAGAAGAGAGAGAGAGACTAAGTCTGGTATGGACTTTTGAATCCTCAAAGCCCATCCTCAATTACAAACCTTCTCTAACAAGGCCGCAATTCTTCCAACAAGGCCATACCTCTTGATTCTTTTCAAATACTTCCACCAACTAACCACAAAGCATTTAAATATATGAGTCTATGGAAGCCATTCTAATTCAAACCACCACATTATTTGTAGAAATTTCTTGGTGGAGTATTGGGATCTTTTATGTATAAAATCATATCATTTACACATATAGATACTTTGACTTCTTCCTTTCATATTAATATCCCCTTCATCTCCTTTAATTATCTTACTGTCCTAGCTAAAACTTCAAGTACTATATTAAATAGGTATGGAAAGAGTGGGCCTCCTTTTCTTGTTCCTGATTTTAGTAGAATGCTTTCAGTTTCTCTCCATTTAAGTTGATGTTGACTGTGTGCTTCCTATAAATTGGCTTTATTATGTCCTCTGTATCCCTAGGTTCTCCAGGACTTTTATCATGAATGGGTGTTGGATTTTGTCAAAGGCTTTTTTTTTGAAGCTAAAGTCTTGACCACTTGCTTGTCTTTCAGTCCATTCATATGGTGAATTTGGTTTGTTGATTTACATAAGGGATGAAGCCAACTTGATCATGGTTGATTTTTTTTTCAGATTACTTTCACTTGCATTCTTCCATGAGGAATTCTACACATACATATTCGTTTACTTGAAGTTGGCTTATAGCTCACTGCTTCTCTTGTCAATAATAATATTTTTCTCACCATGGTTTGTTTGGGATATTTTCCATGGCTGTGCCACCAGTTCATAATCCTCTCTTTAGAGAGGTCCAGTCTGGCTTTAATGCTTCTCAGTGTACTTTTGTATCACACAGAGTATTTTGGCTTCATAGAAATTTCATGCGGGACTTTTAAATATCTTTTATGACTGTAATTGTTTTCTGAGGGATTATGTTATGAAGATGATGGAGAGTGTTCTCATTAGTACTGGACAACAATGGCAGCTGCCCCTGCAGCGTGAACATCTCATATCTCTACGTGGGTTTTGCTCACATGCTGATCTAACTGGGCGAGTGACTGTCATTCTTGCCAGGTGTAGAAAATAGAGAGGCTATTATCAAAACGTCCTCTGCCTTGTTTGCCTTTTCCTGGTCCTTTGGTTTATTTGAGTTGGTTCTTCTTGGAACATTTGTTACCTGCATCTACTGACATTTCTAGGTTGCTGGCTTCTCTACTGAGCAGTTTTAGTTATTATGGCAAAAAGAAAACCCAGGGGCCATCTCAATGTATGCTTTCTTGGTTCAAAAGTTCATTGTTCAGAAGGTCTGTCTTCTTTTAGGATTTTAATCCTTGTTTTAATTACAATGCGCAGTTTTAACTAGTCTTGGCAGGAGGTGTAGGGAAACAATATCAAAAGGCCCCAAACTGTGAACTCTGAATGATGGCCTTAGAGGTGTGGCGCTGCAAATCTGATGCTCCAGGCTCTATAAAACTGGGATTTGAGACCATTAAGCTGCTTAGAGCTCTGGGAGACAGGAGAGATGGGAGGGAAAGGAAAGAATTTTCCAATTCTCAATTATAAGATGACAAAGGCATAAACAATATTAGTGACAGTAGTAACAACTGCAATGAAAGAATCAATGTGAACAAACTTTGAAGCAAAAGCATAATTTAGGGAAATAGGATTGAAAATGCAGCTTGATTCAAAAGTTTACAAACCTTTGAATACTCTACTAAGGAGGTTTGACCTTAGAAAAATAGTGAAGACCCTCCATGGCTTTATGTCATAGGACTAATGTTCTTTAGGGGCTCGTGTTAGTCTTTGTTTTGTTTTGTTTTTAATTCTTTTTAAATAGTTTTTTTATTAGATATATTCTTTATTTACATTTCAAATGTTGTCCCCTTTCCTGGTTGGTCTTAAACTGCCATCACAAAATTCCATAGACTGAGTTACTTGAATAGTATTTCCTTTCTCACAGTTTGCGGGCTCTTCAGTTTCTCCTGTGGCTTTTCCTTTGGGTGAGTCTCCCTGGGGAGAAAGCAAGCTCCCTGCTCTCATTCAGTCTTTGCACAGCACCAGACCAGATTATAGGTACACCCTTATGGCTCAGTTACTCTTAATTTCCCTCTTAAAGGCTGGTGTCTGATATATTCACATTTATAATTAGGGCTTCAGAACTCAAAAAGGTCAATAAGCTGATGCCTCAGTACCACTTGGGAGGGAGAAGAAAGCAATCACAAGTGGGGAGGGAGGGAGGGACCTGGGAGGGAAAGTGGTCAGGGCACGGTGGGGGGGAAGGGAGGAGGAGGAGGGGGGAACCCAATCTGGTATTGGGTGAGGGAAAAGGACTGAAGCCCTGAGGGCCAGCAGAAAGAATGGAAACAGGTAACCTCGGGGGACAGGAGGTTGGGAGGACTCTCAAGTATGCACCTGGAAGGTGAGACTCTCAGGACTCAAAGGGAGGGACCTTAGATGAAATGCCCAACAGTAGGAAGAGGGAACTTAATAGAACCCACCTCCAGCAGGAAGACAGGGCTTCAAATGAGGGAGAGTGGTCTATCCCACAGTCACAACTCTGACCCATTATTGTTCCTGTGGGAAGAATTTTAGGGATGGAAATGGAGAGGAGCCTGAGGGAAAAAAAGGTCCAGTGACAGGCCCAAAGAGGGATCCAGCTCAAGGGGAGGTCCCAGGGCCTGACACTATTACTGAGGTTACAGAATGCTCACAAAAATGGACCTAGCATGACCGTACTCCAGAAGACCCAACAAGCATCATCTGAAAGACTCAGATGCAAATATTTGCACCCAACCAATGGACAGACAGAAGCAGCTGACCTCAGTTGCTGGATTAGGGAAAGGCTGAAAGAATCTGAGGAGGAGGGCGACCCTGTAGGAGGACCAGCAGTCTCAATTATTCTGGACCCCCGAGATCTCTCAAACACTGGACCACCAACCAGGCAGCATGCACCAGCTAATATGAGGCCCCAACACACATACAGCAGAGGACAGCCACGTCTGGGTTCAGTTCGTGATGATGTACTATGAACTGGAACCTGGGGCCTCAAGAGACTGGAGTTTAGAAGTGGGGTGGGGGGTGGGGACATCCACTTGAAGACAGGGGTGGGGAGGAGGTGTGGGGTGTGGAACAGTTGGAGGGTGGAGGGGGTGGAATAAAATATGGGGTGTAAAAAATTAATTAATTAATTAATTAATTAATTTTTAAAAATCTAATTTTGTAATAAAGATTTATCCAAGAAAACAAAAGGATGTTTTTCTTCAGTGTTTTGCTCAATGTTTCCACTCTGTTCCTCTGTGACTTATTTTATTGAATAACAGACACTGTTGATGTTGTGAGTTGTCAATGAACAGTATTTGGTGATTACCCTTACTGTGTGTCTTAGTCAGGGTTTTATTCCCGCACAAACATCATGACCTTAAGCAAGTTGGGGAGAAAAGGATTAATTCAGTTTATACTTCCACACTACTGTTCATCACCAAAGGAAGTCAGGACTGGAATTCAAGCAGATCAGGAAGCAGGAGCTGATGCAGAGGCCATGGAGGGATGTTCCTTACTGGCTTGCTTCCCCTGGCTTCTTCAGCCTGCTCTCTTATAGAATCCAAAACTACCAACCCAGGGATGGCACCACCCACAAGGGGCCCTCCCCCCTTGATTACTTATTAAGAAAATGCCCCACAGCTGGATCTCATGGAGGCATTTCCTCAAGGGAGGCTCCTTTCTGTGTGATAACTCCAGCCTGTGTCAAGTTGACACACAAAACCAGCCAGTACACTATGTTATCATAATGTGAAAGGTGTTGTTCTCCTTTTGATTTTCTGGTTTGATGTTTGTACTTTGTGTTTTGTTGACTTTTGTTAGCCTCTTCAAGTTAAAGTTTTCCTTTTAATCCTGTCTATAGTGTTGAATGTGTACATAGATACTGCTTGAATTTACTTTTATCATGTAACGTCTTTCTTTCTATTGTGAATGAAAGTGATGCTGGGTATAGTGGAATAAACTGGCATATGCATATGCAGTCTCTTAGAGTGTGCAGGCCCTTCTGACTTTTTGAGTCTCCATTGAGAAGCCAGGTATTATTCTAATAGATCTGCCTATATATAGTATTTTGTCTTTTAATATTTTTTCTGTGATTTTTATTGTTTTTGTGACATTGGGATTTTATTTTCTTTTTCTTTTTCCTTCCTTCCTTCCTTCCTTCCTTCCTTCCTTCCTTCCTTCCTTCCTTTCTTTCTTTCTTTCTTTCTTTCTTTCTTTCTTTTCAAGACAGAATTTTTGTGTGTATTCCTGGCTGTCCTGGAACTCACTCTGTAGACCAGGCTGGCCTCGAACTCAGAAATCCACCTGCCTGTGCCTCCCAAGTGCTGGGATTAAAGGCGTGTGCCACCACTGCCCAGTGGGATTTTCTTTTCTATACCAGTCTATTTAGTGTTCTGTATACTTTTTCACCTTGTTAGAAACCTCCTACTTTAGATTGGGGAAATTTTCTTCTATGGTTTTGTTGAAATCTTTTGTCTTTAACCTGGGTCTCTTCTCTCTCCTCTATTCCTGTTATTCATAGATTTGGTCTTTTAATGGTGTCTCAGATTTCCTGGACATTTTGTGTCAAAATATTTTTGGATTTAATATTTTTATATCAATATGTCCATTTCTTCTATCATATATTGAAGGTCTGATATTTGTGTTCTACCTCTTGTATTCTGTTGGGAAGGCTTGCCTCTGAGTTTGCTATTTGAGTTCCTAAACTTTTCATTCCTAGCCTCAGGCAGCCTTGGTTTTCTCTATGGAACTGTTTCCCTCCAGTCATTCCGCTGTGTGTGCTTGCATGCATTTCTTTAAGAGATTAACTCATCTTCTCTTTAAGGACCTCCATCTTCTTCATAGACTATTTTAAGGTCCTTGTCTTGTCCTTCAGCTAAGTTACAGTTCTCATGGATTGCTGGGCTCTATGAACACATATTGTCCTGGACTGTTATTCATTGTGTTTTCATGCTGGCATCTAGGCATCTGAGTTTGGGAAAACTATAATTTATAATTCTAGGTGCTACTATCTAGTCTTGTCTTTGTTGGGTGGGTGCTTTGTTCTTTTGTGTCTGTTGTCCTCTCTGGTTCTTAGGAGAGTGTGGTGGCTGTGACTTGCCTGGTATAGAATGCTCCTGAGATTTTTCCAGGTGTGGCCAGTGAACATTCTGGATAGAATGTATTTCTTGGTTTTTGGAGCTGACACAGATGGAGATTGTCTAGAAGTGGGAGGTCTGAGGGGATCCACAGGAGGGAGGAAAGCAGGGTGTTCTACCCAAACCTACTTAGTCGCCTGGGAATGGGGTGAGATAGGGAGGAGAGTCTAGTAGCCTGCTACAGAGCTGAGGATGGGACTGGGGTTTGGATTTGGAGGAGAGAGAAAATGGAGAGCAGAAGATCGCCTACCTGCTTCCCTGGCTGACATTGCCAGTGGGTTCCCAGGGAAGGCCTATGAGCATTGGCACATGGAACAAAGGAATGGGGCACGTGAGGGAGGCTGTGGGAACTCTGCATAATTGCCTAGAAATGGGTCAGGAGGTAGGCATGGTGGGGTATGTGGTCCGCTCCAGAGCTGGAGATGAGACTGGGAGAACCAAGGTCCGAAAAACACCTACCTGCTTCCCTCTCCAGTTTGAAGAATCTGAATGCCACCATCAGTTGTTTATTTGACTTTCACTCAAAGTAAGTTGCATATGGAAAGAAGTCACTTGATCTCCAAGCATCTCTTCGGGTGGTAGCATAGAGACGACAAAAGGATCTTCTGAGGTTAAGGGGTTTCTGTTAGTATAAGATGTATACGACAAGTTATATGTGTTTTATTGTTCTTGATGTTAAAAGAGATATTTTTCAATCATAATTTTAGTTGGTTATTGTGTTGGGTACTTTTTACTAGGTTAAATGTGGCAAGTAGGAAATGTCCAGGATTTGCATATCCTGAGCATATCTTACTATAAGCAGGTCAGCTAATTTTACTAAATGAATCAGACAAATTAGGATCACTGCCTCCATATAAGGGAAAAGTTGTATGTAAGGACAACAAACCATAGGGAGAGAAAGTCTGACATCCTTTCCTGCATTTAATTGTTGTCTGCTTGCATTGACTACACATCTGTATTCTCACCAAGCCTTGGAGGTAGAAGCTTGCTATTTCTTACATTTTATAAAAATTCAGCTAAAGCATGAAGAAACTTACACGATATCCTGAAGATCACACTCTAAGCAAGTATCCATGTAGGAACTTAGAGGTCTAGAAGATTCCAAAGTTATTCTGCCATGCAGTTCCCAAACACCTTGCTTTTTTCACAAATTGTTTTATTCACCTGCAAATATTCTAGCCGCTCCTGGGAAACATTTTGAACACTTAGTCTCTGCCATAGTAGAGACAAAGATACGGTAAGCTGAGGAGCCAATGGCATTTTCAAGACCAGACCTTATGAAAGGTTCTGGTTCAGTAATTATGACTGCCAGGGAGTTGCTGGACCTGATGCAAAACACACATGTGAAAAGATGCTGCACCAGAGCATTTCACAGAGCAAGACAAGGAATTGGGGCGGGGCAGGGTAAATGTAGCTAAGATGGCAAACACTCTGGAAGAGCAGTAGACAGATGAGTGGAGGAGTCACTGGTCTCTGCCAAGCCTTCTGCCTCCCTGCTTCGGAAGTTTACATGTCTGTTGGTGACAGGAAAACCAAGCAAAAAGAGAGAAAGAAAAAGGTAGTAAATTTTATATATATATATATATATATATATATATATATATATATGTGTGTGTGTGTGTGTGTGTGTGTGTGTGTGTGTGTGTATGTGTGTGTGTTATAGTATATTATGCACATGAAATATAAATGATATAAATGTATATATTGGGAACACATAGTAATATATATGATACATTGATATTGATATAATATATATGTATGCATAGGGAAGACAGAATTATATATATATGTAATATTCATACACACACAAACAAATATTTGGAGAGACTTGGGGAGACATATGCATGTATCACTTTTGTCAGCCAGCAAGGGTAGCAGAAGTATTACAGAATATAAGAGCAGGCGCCAGAATGCGACAGTTCTCATTCGGAAGACTGCTTTCTCATTGTGACACATAATACTATTGCCTAATGCTCTAACCCCTTAAGCAGATTCTTTAGATATTTCTTCTACCATCCTCTGCCAAGAACCTTGCAGAGCAGTCGCCGGGAGCCTCTAAATTGCAGATACTTAGATCAAACATGAAATTTTGTCTCACCACAAAAATGTCTTCGTTGAGCTCATGTTTACTCAACTCTCTAATTTTGCCACCTTCCAAAATAGCTTGGTACAACACCTGGTATAGAATCATTGCACACGCATACGCATGTGCACATGTGTGCATATCTGTATAATGGTGGTTAAGAGACAAGATGAGGAGGCGGAAGGCAGAGAGATGCACATTTGCACAGTTGAACCTCCTCCAGGCTTTGTAATTTCTCGGCATTGTCTGCACAAAGCCTTGGCAGCCGGAGTAGAGGAGAAGAACATGCAATTTACTTCACTTTGTTTTCCTTCTCTGAGTCTCGGCAAGCCAGCAGGTATTCCTGGCAATGACATGAACAAGAGACAGGATGTAGCTAAAGGAGGAAAGAGACAGCTAGTGGTAAGCACAATGCAATTCCACAGATGAGTCCCTGCCCCTCCAGAAGCGGAGCTGGCTGGACAGCACCTACCTCTCTCCTAAAGCCCCCTTCCACGTAGGCATCTTCTGGACCCATTAGCCACTTTGGCAGA
Organism: Apodemus agrarius; assembly: GCA_964023405.1. NCBI lineage: Eukaryota > Metazoa > Chordata > Mammalia > Rodentia > Muridae > Apodemus > Apodemus agrarius. Next base: position 132,344,026 of record OZ030010.1, read on the forward strand.
TGAACATCGTGCAGACATTCTTGAGTAATGTAGAATTCCTTGGCTTCTGCTTCCCATTTTGCACTTTTAAAATACATGTCTGGTCATCAGTTAATGATTCCACTGCAAAGGAAGTATTTCACCGTCCGAGGTTTGAGAGTGAAGGAGAGAAAGATTAAACTCCATTCCAACATAAACCTGCAGGAAGTCTGCTGGTTTTCACTACTCACCCACCCCTTCAGCTTCTGAAAATGAGTTTTATCTAGGCGCAAGACTGTCTTACTTATCAGATTCAGTGTTCCTTTGGATCCAATACTGAAGAAAATTCTTACGCCCACCCCTGGGGTCAGTAATTGTAGTTTGCCAACTCATAAGTGAACATATTCCACACTGCCATTTTTTTTCTTCAAAAAACCCAAGAACTCAGCAAGGTTCTGTCCTTGTCAAAATGTATGCCTGTGTTTGCTCTAAAAAAGGTGAGAGGGACTCAGGGGACATTTTTGGATTCAGCTCTTCCACCTACAATTATCTCTAATAATAATAATGGTTGAACGGAATCAAAATGGGTTAGCTTGGAACACTGGAGTGGGTGTTTAATTGGCCCTGACATTCTCAAAATTTGGGATAAAAATAAGACTACTTAAGGCCCTTCCCAGCTGGGCACTTAGAAAAGTTAGTGTGTCACCGACTCCCGAGTGGCCTTCTGTACCTACCTGCCAATCCTTAAATTAGCCTATTCTGTATCCCGCAATCAAGCCCCTCAGCTTCCTGAGCTGCTTTAGTTCATAAAGGTCCATTCTTTTAGGCCAGGGTTATTTTTGTGATGGTCTGGCAGTACTGCAATGTTTTCCTTATGACAAGCCCTGGCAACTTTTTTGACGTGTTTTTCTTTGGCATAGATATAGCCTTAATAGAAGTTTTGCACAGATATCAAAGAGGTCTTAGAACAGTGACTCTCAGGGGGTGGGTTCTCAAAGTGGGAAACCAACATAGCCTGAGCCTTTTTAAGGGGCTTTTCCTCTTATTCCAACTCTCTGTTTGAGTGTAACTGCTTTCCTTCATAGACTATGTTACAAACACCCAATCTGTGGGCCAAATGTAGAAGCACTGTATTAGTTTGCTTCTCTGTTGCTGTGATAAACATTATGACCATGAAGTGGAAAAGATTTAATTCATTACACCTTGCAATCCATCACTTATGGAAGCCAAGGCAGCAATTGAAGCAGGAAAGTGGAGGCAGGAACTGATATGACAGAAGAAATTTTCTTACTGGTTGCGCTACAATGGCTTATTCTTGCTTCTTATACAAGACAAGACAACTTTCACGGAGGTAGCACCATGCTCATTAGTCTGGGCCTTCCAGCATCAATCAATTGTCTGAAAAATAAATAAATAAATAAATAAATAAATAAATAATAAAGTGATATGTGCTATGACTTGCATGGCCCTTTAAAATAATGCATTGGGCTGGCAAGACTGCTCAGTGGGTAAAGACTTACCATGAAAGCATGAAGCCTTTTGGATTGCTAGTACCCATGTAGATGCTGGGTGGCCACAATAGTCTGATTGCGATCACAACGCTCAGGAGATGGACTCAGCGAATTCTGGGAAGTTGACTTGACCTGCTGAATCAAATTGGTGAACTCTGGGTTCACGTGAGAAACCCTGCCTCATTAGAAAATTATGGGAAAGGACATGAAATACCAATCTCTGGCCTCATTACAGACATACACAAATATGATGCCCACATACAGGCACACATACATGTACAATGCACACAAAATTAAAATAGTATTCAAAGTGAATTCATGTGATTACACCTTTATGTATAAAGAAAAATGGACACTACCAGGGATTGTGAGGAGGCAAAAAGGGAGACCTTGTTTTATAGGTATGGAGCTATAGGCAGGGCAGATGAATAGTTTACAGGGAGATAGTGCTTTGTGCAACATTGTGGGTACATTTAATGCTGCTGAACTGGAGATTATGAATGGGCATTCTGTCTGAAATGCCCTTCACCTCTATAATTGCAGGATCCTGACCGATTTGTTCTCAGAGCTCAGATCAAGCATCACTTGTAGAAGTCCTCTTTCCTTGAGCCCCTAGCCTCGATGAGACCTCACAAAATCATCTGTTCTTTCCTGTGGGAGCACTTATGCAAGTCCACTATTGCATAGTCGCAATGCTCCACTGAATTGTCTCCCCCCTAGAAGTTTCATGAAGATACTATATACAGTTTTCACCCATCTCTGACAAAGCTGCCTCAATTATGCTCCAGAGAAATGACTGTTTGTATTAATTCTTGTCCTGTCTGAAATATCTGTTCCTTACCTCTACTTAGTAGCTTTAGACCTCCAGAGCTCAGTTCAGTTAAGTTCCTATTCAAGGAATAAATGGAGGCATCTTAGGGTTCTAAGGCTCTTCCAACCAGCAATTCTCCCTCCCATGGAAACTAACAGGCTACTATATACTTTCAGAAATTTCTTTCCTAAACAGATCTTGTTTCCTCTCAGAAGCCTCTGCCTTTGAACTTGGACCGACTTACGTTCAAATCCTAGCTTTGTTATTTGGTAGCTTTGCAGCTTTGGAAGATTTCTTTCCTATTCTGATAATAGTCAATGTGATCTTTTAGGCTATTTCCTACCGGCTATTTCCTACTGAAGATTCTAGAAGCTCCGTAAAGTACTGTTTGAATAATATCTTAAAAAAAAAAACAGCTTGAGGCATGTCTTGATATACCTCAAGCTTGGACCCTTTAAACATATATGTTTCATATGCCAGTGTAGCACAATCAAGCTAATTACCATATCCATTGTCTCAATGTACTTTGCTCTGGATGTGTTTTGTGATAATTAAGATATATTCATGTAGCACATTTTACATGTCAGGTAATAATTATTACTATGGACTTCCTGTTGTATGTTAGCACTCTGGAATGTATTCATCCTACAAAGCTGAAACTGTGTACCCGTTGACTACTTCCTTCTTCTATAGCTTCTTGCTCCCGATGACCACCAGCTTATTCTCTGACACTTAAAGGAGACAGGTGGGAAAAGACAAAGACAGTTGAAAAGACTATCATACGTGGAGGCATATCCAAAAATGAATTGAATAAATGAGATAAAAGACTAGTTATTTCTGGTTAGGGTTGCTGGTGGCTTCTGTGCTCTGTACATTTCCTAAGGTTGCCTCTCCACACTAATCTACTCTATTAAAAGCTGAGAGGAAGCCCAACTGTTACCTGTTTGTAGATTCTATACCCATTTGGAGCTGCTCCCAGTGGGAGGAGACATTATAAACAGCAATTTCCTGAGCTCCGTCCTCCATATAGGTCCTGTGCCCGGCTTAAGAGTAGTAGGTAGGAAAGATCCAGAGGACTGAACTGCTGCTCCAGGTAAAGGTTCGACCCTTGTTCTGAAACATGCCCCAGTGCATGGGCATAGTTGCTGGGTGAGCACGCACCTGTGCTGCAGCTAACAGTCACTTGGTTTCAACCAGGTACAACTCCTCAACCTCCCATTTCAACCAGGTACTCCCCCTCCCCCTCCCCCTCTCCCCACCACCAGTTCCTGTGAATAGTCAACTTCTCCCCCTGGTCTGCCTCTCTCTGGAATGGGCTTGCTTCTTTTCCTTTCCTCTTTCATTGTTCAGACCTAACAAAGCAACAGCAGCCAAAAGGAACAATTTCTCCTTGGTTTGCCAGATCTGGCCAGCTCCCAATAACATTCTTCCCCCTTGCTGCTGAGGAACTGGAAGCCCGAAGTGAACTTGAACTATTATATCATGCTACTCACTTCCCATGAAGTGTTATGAATAAAAATAAGCTGCTAGTGTTGAGATGAACCAGCTTCCAGCATACCGTGGGTGCTCATTAAGTGTTAAATAATAATAATATGTTTGGTGATGCAGTAAGCTTGATTTATACTCATTATTATTATTTTTGCTTTCTTCCTAATCTGTGAACTTGGATCATGTGGGTTGGGCCACCGCATTGTTAGGGGAAATTAGTGACGGGCAGCACACATTACCCTCCACCTAGCACACCACAATGACAATTTACCTGTCAGCCTTCCTGACACTAATCTTTGCCTGTGGCTCTTTCTGGTCTGACTTTCTAAATCCTCTTGTAGTTATTTAAATCTTTGAAGGCTCGTTCTTTAGGGAGATTGAGAAATGATGGTCAGGGGCAATATATTATTTCTGGGGTGGAAAAAAAAACCAGTCTTTTCAGAGCTTTCTCTCATTTCCACCAGAGCTTGAACTATATTGTACTCCTCCCAGGTATCAGCAAATATGTGGGTGGTTGCAGGGAGGCCGCTTTATAGAGTGTGGGTAATTGCTTGGTCACGCCTATCAATCAGCAAGGCTGTACTTGAATTTCTCTGATTAACTGCAGACATTTGGTGGCAACATTTGATGTGGGACCAAGTTTCAAAGGTACACATTTTTTTTTCCTAGCAGAATTTTCTCCATCTCTTAAACTATCATAGTTATCCAAAGATGTATTTTGCAGCTTTTGTAAGTTTCAATGGTTTAATTGTGAAGACCAGAAGAATGCCAAATCTTATGTACAAAACAGTTTGGGGGTGGGATATGTTGTATCCTCTGTATGGCCCTGCTGCACTCTCTTGGGACTCTTCACTCTATAACATGTTTGTTTCTGACTGCTTTTCCTGTATTCCTGCAAACTGTTCCCTTTGTCTTTATCTGAAAAACAATGCTAGTGACTCTGCAAATGATTGCTTTCTTTGAATACTGACCAGACCAAAATAGTTCTTCAAGGACAAACACTGCAGTCTCTTATCTCTTTCTTCTTCCCACACTGCCCCAGGTGCTAACTGCCCTACTCATAATGGAAGGAAAGCTCAGGACTGGCAAACTGGGTTTTCCATACCCTAAATTACAATGTAGCAGCCAGAAGGGAAAGGCATACGTATATGGATACAGACAATGAAGTAGATGGTGTCAAACAAGGATCTGCATGGAAACGTTCAGTGTTGGCATCACTATGTGCTCAGTCCAATAACCCCATATGCTGATGTTCCAGTAGCTTGAGAGTTGACCTATCAAGGCCACACTTTAAATTTTAAAGGTCTTTTTTTATTTAATTTTTATTTTCTATATTCTATGTTTACATTCCAAAGGCTTTCCCTTTTCCCAGTTCCCCCCCACCATATGTCCCATAATTCCTTCCCCCCCAGCTATTCCCCAATCATCCCCCCCCACGATTTCTCTGTTCTGGGTCTACAAAACTGGATCCAATCTTTACAGGCCCAGGGTCCTCTCCTTTCTTCTTCTTGGGAGTCATTTGACTTGCTAATTGTGCCTTGAGCATTTAGGGCTTCTGGGCTCATTAATATCCACTTATCAGTGATTGCATTTCATGTGTATTCTTTTGTGATTGGGTTAGCTCACATAGGATGATATTTTCCAGATCTAACCATTTACCTACAAATTGCATGAGTTCATTATTTTTAATTGCTGAGTAGTACTCCATTGTAAGGTCTTTTATTTTAAGTTAACACATACTATTTACACTTATTTATAGAGTATGGGATGACATTCCAATACATAGGGCTATTGGTATGCCAACCACCTTGAATATTTATGATTTATGATTTGTTTATGTAAGGGACTTTCTCCTATGTATTTTTAAATACATAATTGATTCTCATCCACCATAGTTATGCTAACTACCATGCTAAGTCATCCTACCCCAATGCACTCCCATTCCCACTGACTTTACCTTACTGTCTTTCTGCCATGCCCTTCCCAGCCTCTAATGACCTCACTTCTACTCTCAGCTTCTATGAGCTCAACTTTTTAGCTTCCCATCAAGATAGGACCATGTGGTATTTGTCTTTCCTTTCCTGAATTCTTTCCCTTACCATAAACCAAAGCCACATTTCTCTACAAAATCCTGCTTTAGGAAACAGTTTGGCTTTGGCTAGATCCATATTCATACTTTTGATCCGTCCCTTATTAAATGGGCAACCTTTGAAGCATGTTAGTGTAAACTGAGGGGCCACAGCCCTGTTCTGAGTTTTTGTGAGGACCATATGTGATATGTGGTAATGCCTGTCACATTAAAAGGCCCAAATAAATACAAGTTGTTTTGCACTTTCTTAGTCTTCTTATCATCTCTAAAAACAAAGCGATTCTGAATACAGTTGACTGAGAAGCAGAAAGAAGAATAAGACAAATATTGTCTAATGAAGTGCCAGCAGACTGGGAGTCAGGTTATCAGGGTCACTTCACAAAAGGCATTTTTTCAGCCATTTGATTTAGAGACTAGAGGTACAGAAACTTGGTTTTTGTCTCACCCATTTGCTTATGTTTTAACCAATAATCATCCTCCTACCAAGATATGCCTGGGCTTTTGTGGTTCAGTCTCAATGACCCAGAGTAAGGACATAAGAGACCAGTCTGGCAATTATATTGCTTCTGTTGGAACCATTCCGATAAGTTAATGTTTGAAAACTGGTGGCTTAATGTCCTAAAAATGCCTGTACATGAAGGGGATTCTCAGGGTATGATCAATACTAATTTAGCCTCAATTCAAACTTATAACTAAACAGCAATCCATGTGAAAATTACTAAGGAGGACCCTGACATGATGACACTTGGACCTTTAATCTCAGCACTAGGGAGGAGGAAGCAGGCAGATCTCTGTGAGTTCCAGAGCAGCTAGGAATACATAGAGAGACCCTGTCTCCAAAACAAAACAAAATGAAAGAAAACTAATTACTAAGGAAGAAGAGAGAGCCATTGCTAACCTAATATTCTGATTTCATGTCAGTGAATATACAATTTGGTCTTGTTAATGTCATCTGAAGGCTATCATCTAAAACCTGAGGCATGTCAAAAAGAAAGGTCACACCCATTGTTGTCACTTTTGAGTTGCTGGGTTTGTTCTCTCTCTCTCTCTCTCTCTCTCTCTCTCTCTCTCTCTCTCTCTCACACACACACACACACACACACACACACACACACACACAGAGAGAGAGAGAGAGAGAGAGAGAGAGAGAGAGAGCCTCCTAACCTTAAATCCAAAATTGAGCTGTCATTCTGACTGAGAATTTCTAGTTCTCTTTTCTCACTCTGACACCTGCTTTCATCTTTATCCTGCCCTTACTTTAGCCTTACCCTTTTGTGTTCAATCACCAGGTTTCTTAAAACAGCATTGCCCAAGCCTACATCTCTGCACTTAGGGATTTCCAGCCCAATGTGAGGTCTTTGCGCTAGAAGGAACCCTGGAAGGCCACCATGTGCAGACACTTACATATAAAAACCTACAAGGACTTACCAAGGGCTGTATGTGTTGCTGTTAAGATTCTATCAACTTAGTCCCGGCTGGTCTTGACCGCCACCACTCTCCATACACACTTCTGCCTTTTTAGTCATGGGATTACAGCTATAAGCCACTGTATCTGACTTGCATCAGCAGACAAAAAGGAAAAGAACCCGTGCTCAAGCAGTCTAGTCTGATAGCTGAATGCTAAAGCTGTCTGGGAGGAAAAAATAAAATGAAAGAAGCCTAAGTGTCTATAGGTTGGAGATCTATCAGTATTGTTTGAAATTCCACTACAGTCATTCTGGAGTGTGTTAACCCCTAAAAGGAGCACCTTACCATTTCCAGCTTTGTCATAAGAGCATTTAATCCAAATTCATATCTCAGTGGCATAAAGAGTCCATTTCTCAGACATTTCTGGCCGACGTCAAACATTTATAGCAGTAGTTGAGAACTTTGGCTTTACTGGATGGCTGAATTTAAGAAGATCTTCATTAAAATCAATGGAGAAGAAAATGAAGTCATTTAAATTGCTATTTCTGGAGTTGTGGAACTTGAAAGTGTCCAAACAAGAAATATTCCATTATTCATTATGGTGCCTTGATTCATGGTCCTTTAAGTTCTTAAGCTAGTACTCTTCCATCTTTCTAGTTTGTCCGTGTTCCTGGTAAGGCTAAGAAAGAAAGACACAGTAAATTAAATACACAATAGCTCCGGCCAATGCTTCACAGTGCCAAGGGTTGAGGTATATAAAAAGGTTGGTAGCAGATTGCATGCAGACGTTCTGAATTGATGACTTGTGCCCACCAGGGAAAAAGATGTTGCCAAGTTTCATTCTTTGTTTTTCTTAATAAACCAGCCTTGTGAGTACAGAGGAAATTCACTCATGATGGAGCCAAGAGGTTGCTTGGGATTCACTTTGGTGGGTACTAGGGATTGTTAGTTCATATACAATTGCCTGTGATTGACAGGCCTCATGCAGTATGTGAAAGTTTTACTAGCTTCATTTCAAAAGCACTGAAATAACCTGGGCAACTTTTTGATTATCTCCTGTGGTTTACAGTTTCCAGCTCATGTTTTTTAATATCAGTTCCAATCTAACTTCCACCAAAGACAGCATAGGTTTGTAATGTGAGTTGAAGGAGATACACAAATCTACCACCATTGCAGCCAACTGTTTGTATGGAGGTAGAAACCTGATTTTTTTTCCTCCAGAGAACCTAGTACTTTCACTGGGTTTTTATAAAGCGTCGCAGCTCCAGAGACTCACAGCAATTTTCCTGTCTACAAAACCTTGATATAAACACGTGTCTTTACTTGTTGGAATTGCATTGCCCTCGTCAGAAAGGACTTCTACACAAGCCAGGCCACCATTCCTCCCAGCCTCTGTCTGAGTGCGCCATTTCTTTTTCAGTTCACATTCTTCTGACCAAGGTCTTGGTCATCACATCTGACTGCTTTTAATCATATGTGAGTGCTCTTCTTTCCCTCCCTATATACCATCTGGTCTTCTCCTACTGTTGCTGTGCTGTTGGAGTTGCAGAATCGAAGTCCACCTCTGGAAACTGGAGGTGATAGAGGGAGATCGGTCATGTTTAGAAGCTTCCTTGTGATCCATTATAATGGATCCCTAATAATGGAAGATGCTTGTTCCTGAATGCTTCTTCTGTTGGCCATTCTGTTTTAATTCCTTCTTAATCATATGTCCTTCAGGTATGGGAAAGGAATATGGTTTTTGCACCTCTCTACGTACCTACTCTTGTACATTGAATCTGCTTTCCAGAGCAACCATATCCTACTGCAGTCACTCTGCTTCCTAACCTCAGAATATGCATGAATGCTTTTGAAGGATAAAAAAAAATCTTGAACAGGATTTAGCTACTATATATTGAGTGCTGAGTATGTCCCAGTCACTGTGTTAAGAACATTATAGACATGCCCTCCTGAGAACTTGGGAGCTGAAAACATTCTCATCTTGACAATTCCATCCCCTTCTCTAACCCCAGTGCTTACATTATCCCTACTTGTCTCATTGCCTTCCTAATAAAGGCAGAACATAAATGTGCTTCCAGAAGAACATGGCCACTGTTAAATAATGCCCCTCCACTTGCTGCCATAGCCTCCTCTTTCAGAGGTGCTGCTGAAGTCTTCTTTATGGCTGTTTTGTTCATTTGCATTTAAGTTCTTTTTTTATTGTGTCAATACTGATAGTAACAAAGGTTTCTTTAACTACTACATCTCGAGTGAGTGTCTCATCCAAACACAATTACTATGCTATCCTATTTGGCCATCATAATTAGCTAAAAATCTTCAACCTTCAAAATACCTGTTTCAGTGGTTAATAGCAATGGGAAGTAAATTCAGGCATATATGCTGTTGTGGTGGTTGTAGGGGTGGTAGTGGTGGTGAGGTGTGTGTGTGGGGGGAGTCATTACCACCCTATTATGCGCATCGACTCTATTGTCCACCCCAGAGCTGTAATCGCAGACAAGCTCCCCCTGCTCCTCAACGCACTCCAGCAGCCGCCTGCTCCTGCTGTTCAGCCAGTGTGTGCTTAGTGAATGCAAATTAATATTAATATCAATCAGTCGAAGCCAAATCAGCCTCTCTGGAGTAGGGAAGTGAATCTGCATAAAATCAAATGAGCTAATATATGAGAAAGGACTCTGAAAATTATAAAGTGCTATACAAATCAAGGTATTTTTATAATAAAATCATAATTTATTACAAAGCCAAGTATGAATTATTTTTAAGATGGTCTGCTAGTTTAGATTAGCAAGTGCTCAATAAATATTTGTTCAATTGCACTGTTGAATTGTGATAATCAAGAATCAGCTGTTCCAGAAAACAAAGAATTCTTTGAAAGATTTAACTAAATGCAATAGGTTAGAGGACATGTAAAAATGAAGATTAAAAGAATCATGATGGTTTTGAATACAAAAGGAAATAATTTATGTTTTCATTCAAGAATTATAATATAAAATCTCTTGCTTTTCAAAATGAGGCAGTTGCCATTTACCACATTGTAAAAATCTTTAGAAGTTACTACACAAGGTCTTCAATGAATTTACATTTGAATCAAAATTGTACAGTCCTAATTAAATATTTTATTACATAAAATTAATGTGTGTGTGTGCGTGCGCGCGCGTGTGCAGAGCACAGTGTGCGTGTGGAGATTAGGGGGGAACTCGTGGAAGTTGCTCCTCTCACTACACCATGCAGCTTCCGAGGATCACACCTAGGTCATCAGGTTTGGTAGCTAGTGCCTTCACCTGTGAAACCATCTCACTGGCCTTTAACAAAATACTTGAAACTACAATCGGTGATGGAAAAGATGTCACCTCGTGTCAAAACACTTTGAATGCAGAAGTCCAGCTTGTGCGGAACGTTTCTTAATGTCACAACAGTCTTTAAGCTCTGGTCACTTACTACTTCATAAGTAAATGGAGAACTTGCTTAAGGAGAATTTTGGTTCTTTCCAGTACACATTTGTAACAATACTGTCTTTGTCTAAATATGGGCAATATAGTACTTTCACGGTTAAAAGAATATTTATGAAAAATACAGTGTAGGAACATTGGATATTAAGGTATATGGCAAGCCGGGCGTGGTGGCGCATGCCTTTAATCCCAGCACTTGGGAGGCAGAGGCAGGCGGATTTCTGAGTTCGAGGCCAGCCTGGCCTACAGAGTGAGTTCCAGGACAGCCAGGGCTACACAGAGAAACCCTGTCTCAAAAACAAACAAACAAACAAACAAACAAACAAAACAGAATCAGACTAAGGTATATGGCTATCTTGCCTTGTCTTGTGTGTGTTTGCCCAGTATTTAGAAGGAAAACAGATGTCAGAATGATGCAACTTAAACCACCTGGTGGGTAGAAAGAGCCTTGTGTCTGGCATTTGAACAATCTGAATAGCTTGGTCTGTGTATGAGTCTTTAGAGTTAAAGATCTATATATTAATTTCAAATAGTTTAGTGCTCTTGTCACCTGAGAGCTATATATAAAAACATTTTGGGCTGAGGGTAAACTCCATTGGTATAGTGCTGGTATAGTGCTTCTCTACTATAGTTGAAGCCCTGGGTTTGGTCTCTAGGACTGCCTCAACTGTGTGTTTTGGTATGTGCCAGTAATTCCAGAAATTGTTAGGCAGAAACAGGAAGATCAGGAGGAGTTAAAGGCAAACCTCAGTCATACAGCAAGTTCAAAGCCAGCCTAGGATACATGAGGCCCCTGTCTCAAAACCTACTTAGAAAAGGAAGGAAGGGAAGGGGGGAGGGAAGGAGGGAGGGAGGGAGGGAGGAAGGAAGGAAGGAAGGAAGGAAGGAAGGAAGGAAGGAAGCTTATAATATCTGGTCATTTAGATTCTGCTTAAATAGGCAGTGGGCAGCCTATTGAAAAATAGTCATAAACCTTGCAAACCCCTTCAATCTGGCTTTATTTTCTAAGTATATACACCAATAACTTATGAAACTTATGAGCAAAACATCTCCAAGAACAAGTTCAAGAGATTCTACAAATACATTTTCCAAAAGCACACTTAAAATTCATCGGGGGGGGGGGGCTTGACTCCACAGGTTACAACTTTTCCTTTGAAAACATGATAAAGCTGAGTTCCATACCTAACACCACAGACTCTGGATGTGCCGGCTCACGTCTGGAGGCCGAGTGTTCACGGGATGGAGGCAGGAAGTTCAGAAGGACCGGGCCATCCTTGGCTATGTAGTGAGTTTGAAGTCAGCCTTGGCTACATGAGACTGTGTCTTAACAAATGTTAAAAATATGCTTCTCAAGTACATAAGTAAAACCAAAATAAGCAGGAGAGTAAATATAGTAGATGATATAGCTACATCTTAAAATCTTGATGACTTATAATCATAGGTAAAGACCTAAAAGATGAAGGTTGACCCAAAATAATATGAAAGAGCTGAATTTATTTTTGAAAATGTCAATTGATAAAGTATATAATGAGGAATATTTGCCCTGACAGCACACCAAAGTGACAAATCTCTCAAAGACAGTGTGAGTCACCAGTGTATTGATGAGAACAACAACAAATAGACCAAAGGAAATCTAAAAGCACAATCACAGCCCACATTAGTATTGATGGACAAGACCATAGCTCTGATCTAATACATTGCTTGAAGGCATGACTCTCAGAAAGTTCTATTTCTGCCCATTAGGCCTCCAAGCAGACACTTAGAGTACATAGTTGGCTATAAGAGTATGTGGTTGGCTATATGAAATGGACAGATAAATTTAGGGTGTCTCAGCAAATAGATGGCATTTAGAGCCAAAGGGCCAGATAAAAATGAAAATGACAGTGATCATCACCACTGAGAACAGATGTAAGTTCTGTGGTAGTGTACAGAGGGAGTCATAACAGAACATCACAGGCTTAATGACATAAACAAAAGAAATGTATTTCCCCACAGCTCTGAAGGGAAGAAGTACAAGACCAAGATGTTGGCAGGTCCGATGTTTTTCTTAGGCCCCTCTCTACCTTGCAGACATTCACGGTCTCCCTGCATCTATAGACTCTTATGTCTTTCTGTGTCCACAGTTTCTCCTATAAGAACACCAATCAGATTAAGTTAGAATACAGCCTAAAATTTCTATTTTCATTCACTAGCCATCTTTTTTGTTTGTTTTTTTTTTTTTTTTTTTTCGAGACAGGGTTTCTCTGTGTAGTTCCAGCTGTCCTGGAACTCACTCTGTAGACCAGGCTGGCCTCGAACTCAGAAATCCGCCTGCCTCTGCCTCCCAAGTGCTGGGATTAAAGGCGTGCGCCACCACCGCCCGGCTCACTAGCCATCTTAAAGGCCATATTCCTGTGTATAGTCACATTGAGTAACTCAGGCTTGAAGTTTCAACATGAGATTTTGGAGGGCTGGGGCTGGGGCTGGGGATATAACCTCGGTTTCTATAACCCCTACTCAAAGGTAAAGAATGTTCAACGCACAAGTCATCCCATATTGTAATTTAACAATTGCATATTGTCTCTATACCATTTAGAGGTCAGTAAAGAAGCATCAACAAAAAAGGCAGAGTAGGAGTGACCAAATTGAAGAAAACTCAGGAAAAATGGTGTGCTCGGAAGCCTAAAGAGGAAAGAAGTTGTGAAAAAAAAGAATGGTCATCCAGATCTAGTACTGTAAGAAATGAATCCAGATAAGAACTGAGTGTCTAATGGGAACCTATGAATAGGAGCAAATCAATGGTGAGATGTGGGAAATAGGAACACTGTAAGGACAAAGCCCTTAGAAATGGAAGGTGGACTAAAGCGTAGTCTTTTGGGGTGAGTCAGAGAAAGACATTTTAATCATAGCAACAAGCCCATGTATCTGTTGAGTGGATGACACTGAAAAAATGAGTCAGCTCTCCGATGTCTGATCTGTCAATACCAGCATCTCTTTGCCCCACAGCTGCCTCACACTGTTCTTTCTAACCAGACCCTCTTTACCCATCCTGACTCAGCCTGTTGACCTGAACTAAAGATCTTGATCTAATCATAAACGAAATGACTTCAAGCAAGCCACTTTTCTATGCCAGTCTTACTTCTTCAGCTCTACATTCAGAACAAAACTATGTATAATATATAACAGCGGGTTGGGTTTCAGAATTGATTGAATCTGCCTCTTCTCCCAAAGTAACTGAGCAACTGCCCTCATCTGCTGCTTCTGCTTCTATATACACAAGCTCTCAGGAAGCATCTTTATGAAGGGTCAAGCCAAAGGGACACGTAGAAGAAGAGTGGGTGACACCAAAATCTCAGAGGCTGTTCCCTTCTGTCTCAGTTGTGCTTCTCAAAAACTATCATGTGTGTGTGTGGGGGGGTGTTGTGGGTGTGGGTGTGTGTGTGGGGGGGATAGATAGATAGATAGATAGATAGATAGATAGATAGAAATAAAATATGTTCTTCCTACAAGAAATTTCTATAACTATACAAGTCTATTTTACACATTTTAGGTCTTTTATACATTTTGGGTGACAGCATTATGTAAGTTTGTATTTTTGACTATTTGATTCAGTAAATACATATTATTGAAGAAAAGAGACTAGATTTTCTGAGCAGTACTTTGGGAAAGTGGGTTTGAAATGGGAAGGAAATAGCTTACTGGTCATCTGCTACTTGCTGGAAAGTTGAAGTAAATTACATATACTAATTTTGACTGAAACTAAAAAGAAAAAAAAGTCTGAAGAAACAGACAGTATTCTACATATAAACAAATGGAGGCCCCAGCTGGGTGTGGTAGCACTTGACTTTAGCCCCAGTGCTAGAGAGGCTGAGGCAAGAAAGTTTGTGGCCAGACTGGGATACGCAGTGAGAGCCTACCTTTAAAAAAGCAAAAGAAGGAAGGAAAGAGAAAGGGGTGAGGGAGAACAGAAAGCTTGGAGAAAAGGCCCTTCCCCAAAGCCGCATAGTTAGCCAGAGGTTGAGGCATGACTTGCAGTCTAGATCCAAACTGTAACACAGCTCTTCCCACTACTTTGTCTCATACACGGTAATGCCAAAAAATGTTGGCCGCATTTGGATTTCTTGCTAGGGCTGTAATTACTGAGAGGAAATGACATTTTGATTAGCCTATGTTTTTGCAGTTCTAATGCCAAACAAACAGCTTCTGCTTCTCTCATAGAAATTTATGATAGTCCCGGTCCATAGCCAGAGCTCTCTGGAAATTGGTTATCTTGATACAAATGACAGTATCTGTGTTTGCTTTCCTTGTACCATCATCAGAAGATTACAAATGGTGATGACTCATGAACTGGTGACACTAGAAAGGACTCCCAAGAGCATCCATCTAGATGCTGTTCCTCTAGAGGTGAAGAAACTGGGACCCAGACAACAGAAAGCAGCAAGAGTCAGGATTGAGAACTCTCTTTGTCTTGTGGTCTACTTACTCCATCTTACAAGTTGTCCCTTTGTCTCTCGAGCAGCCCAGACCCCTGGATGCCCGCAATCCCTCCAGTTACCATGTCTAAAGTATAGGCCCTTACTAAGTTAATGCTGGATGAGCTTAGGAGGACAGAGCCATGAGAAAGATGTAGGTACAGGCTTGAGACATTTTCAAGCCGTAGACATTCTTGTTGTAAGAATTCTTTTTTCTTTAAGAATGTTTTTATGCTCTCCTAAGGGGTCAAATTTGAGGTGCTCTGCCTGTGAATTCTGTGGGAACATTAATCAGTCTTAAGTTTACTTCTGCGACATTTTGTTATCGAAGAAACAAGCAGCAGCAGGTACAGTTCCAGGTTTGACTGAATCTGCCTCTTCTCCCCCAAATAACTGCGCAACTGCCCTCATCAGCTACTTCTGCTTCTCGTTTCTACACGGGCTCTCAGGAAGCATCTTTATGAAGGGCCAAGTCCAAGGGACACGTAGATGAAGAGTGGGTGGTGCCAGAATCTCAGAGGCTGTTCCCTTCTGTCTCAGCTGTCTTTCTCCTGGCTGTTCTCTGTCCTTCAGTGCAAACAGATCGGCTATGGTTGGAAGAGGCTTCCTTCTTTGACTAAGCCACACTATGATCCTGCTGCCTCTTCAAAGGTGTATACTTCCATCTGAGCCACTGTGAGCCAACAAACCACATGCCTTGCCATGCTGTCAGGCAAGTGTTTATCACACATGGGTCACCTTTGACATCCAAATTCATGTCGGGAGTTAAGGACAGCACATGCACTATGGATCTGCACAGAGCAGTAAATGCCCTCATGTGTGAAGGGGAACACTAACAACAGCAAATACCAAATCATTACAGCCATTTCTGTTTCATTCACAAAAGCCTCATAAATTGCTCCTTTATGTCCTCTTTTATGTTTCCTAAGTCCTTCCAAAAGACAAGGTTCAACGCTCTGAGCCTTGGTGATTGGAGCCAAATCAACCTGTCAGTCCCTCACTGAACTAACAGCTATGCAGGCACCTACCACATACTATGCTTGGCACACCAGGAGACTGGAAAACAGGCTCCAGGGGACACAGTAGGCATTCTGAGATAATGTACAAGCGTGGGTTATTGTAGCTCATTGATGTTCATCTGTAACTTGCATCTCCCCTGAAGCAAGTCAGTAACTGATCTTTTGCCTTCAGAAATACAGGAAGCATGTACTGACATCCATCCCAAAGAGCCTCACTACCCCCCTTTAACCACATACCAACCAAGACCAGGGACAACAACCAACATACATTTTCTTGTTTTTGAAAGATAGCTTTCTGTTGTTGAGAAGTATTTTAAAACTGTACTTAGCTTTTTGCCAGTAATGGATGTACCATGCAACCAGTGCCTAAAACAGCCAGCCAACTCAAATCTATTGAACCATTTTGGTGCAGAGAAGACTGTTCTGTGCCTCCTTATCGATCACTTCCATTTGCTTGAGTATGTCCATTATGTAACAGCACATCCAGAATGGGCTGTTTTAAAGGACAGAAGATTTTCTTTCTTCCTCTTCTGTTTAATGAATACGCATTGCAAGACAAACCCAGGATGACTTCCTGCTCGGCTCTTGTTTCTAGGTCTTGTTGAAGAGGGAACATTGATTTAGTTGTCCAGAACATACTCCATTTCCCTGAAGAGCTTAGATGCTGGACGTTGTAAAAGGAACATTGAATTAGGGGTCAAAGCTGGAGTTACAGCCTTGACTTGACAATAACAGAGGCACAATTTTAAAAATGTAATTTATTTCCTCTGGCCCTGTTTCCCGTGTCTATAATGAAGGAGATGGACAGATGTTAACGCAGCTCCTCCACTTAGCACTTGGGTAAATTTGAAAAAGCCAATTCGCTTCCTTTGCCTTCAGTTTATAGCCTAAAAAATGAAGACAGTACCAGTGTCTGCTTCCTTCTGTTTTCATCAGGATTAGCTAAGAGCACAGGCGAAGAGTAAGAACACAGTAGGCCTGTCTCATTGTTAAGTAGTAAAACTAATTCTTAGGATTCTGCCTCAAATTTTTATGACTCTTTAAGATGAGTAAATATATTGTATATCTTTTGAGTCGTCTTTCATCCCTACTCTAACACCTATGAACTAACAAAAGCATATTAAACAACTGGTCAAAACTGATCAACAAGAAAGCTTAGATAATGCAATTCCTTTCATGTCAGAATTGTTTCAGAAAATGCTGTTTCTTGAAGCTCAAAGAAAAAGGAAGTGAATACCTGATACATTATGTCTACAGAAGAAATGCCAGAAGACAGAGATCACTGATTCTCCTATTAGCTTGTGCTTTGGCCCATATGAAAGAAAATGGTAAAGGATTTGCTGCATTTTTTGGAAATCCAGTGACTTTTCTGTTATCTCCCTAAATGTAAGATTGTGGAAATTCACTTTGAAGTATAGCTCTGCTTTATCGGAATTCAGTGAACAATGTGAGATTTGGGAGGCATTCACAAGCACTCCCCAACTTGAGAAGATTGGCAGAAAGAGGCAAGCCTGTGGAAATCACTAAAGTCAAACTTGTCAGAAATCCTCGGCACACACAGCTTCCTTAAAATGTTAAGCCTTATACAACATGGCTGTCCTATATGGACCTTCAATAATCAGTGAACATGAAGTTGTGATAAGTACCTTTCATCGCAGTGACCATATAGATATGCTTTATGAGTATATAAGAGGCAGATGCTAGCAACCAACTATTGGACTGAGCATGGGGTCCCCAATGGAGGAGCTGGAGGGTGGTCCAGAGGAGCTGAAGGGTTTTACAGCTCCATGGGAAGAACAATGATTTCGGCCACCCAGATGCCCCAAGACTCCCAGGGACTGAACCATCAACCAAGGGGCACACATGGTTCTAGCCAAAAATGTGGCAGAAGAAGGCCTTGTTGGGCATCAGTGGGAGGAGTGGTTCTTGTTCAGGTAAAGGCTCATCAGAGGCCCTAACAAAGGGAAACTGAGGGTGGGGAGGAGGGAGTGTGTCGGGTGGAGAGACATATACATGGAGGCAGGAGGAAGGAGGAAGGGGAAGGGTTGGGGGGGTCTTTGGGGAGAGGGAATATCGGGAAAGTTTTACCATTGGCAATGTAAACAAAGACGATATTCAATAAAAAAAGAAGGAAAAAATAAAATGGCAATCCCAATCTTCCTTTGCATGAAAATTTTAATATCCTTTTCTTGTCAATAGAATTGAAATAACAATGGCAGTATGAAATCATGTAAGTTCTTGACATGAAAAGATAGGATGATGAGGCTGGAGCCAGGACATTTTCACTCAGTGACTCCTGAGAGGCAGCCACGAGATGATTGCCATCCCCTCGGTTGATGAAGAGTCCTTTGCTCCCGTCAATGCTCCCTAGGAGAGCAGGGCCAGATTCAATTTTGGTCCAACTGTTTCTTGGCTGTTGTTGGAGCTCTCCAGTAGGATTGCATCATTTCTCAGCACTCTGGCAAAACTGACTACAGCAGTCATTTTGCATGTCAGTAGGTGGAGGTGTGAGGTGAGGCTGTGTCTTTAGACTGAATGTTCGTGTAACAACATTGCTAAAAGCTTTGCCTTGTTATCCCATCTCCATTTTCTATTATGTGTACTAAACTAGTGACAGTACAGGAGGTAATTGCCAGGCTGCCTAGGAGAGCCAATTTGTGCATTAAAGTAATGCTGTCCTCATCTTACAGCATTGGTTTGTTTATTGTTTCTTTTGTAATTTTTTTTTCTCACCAGCCCATACATCCATACTCACCACACTGAGCTTATAATAGTGGCAGATCACCCGCGGGACACAGGGGGAAAAATTCAAACTCCTTTCAAGAATGGTAATGAACTGAAGAAATGGGAATCAGTGGTAGGAGTAATGGGAAAAGATGATCTGGGGTCTCAAGATGGACACGTGCATGAGTAAGAATCTTTCTGGACAGGGGTCAAAACATATAGAACATCACGTTAAAATATAGATATTATGCTTAGGAGTGAGAAGAGAGAAATGTGCCAGAAGGTAACCAGGATAAGGAGATATGCTGAAACCACGTAGCAAAAATAAAAAAGGTTAAAGTAACTATGTTTTGCCAGGGAAGAAGAAAATGAAGCTATAAACTATTCACTCTTTACAAGATGGGGAAAGGAAGAGAGACATACAATTGTTTTCTGTTACTGCAGAAGCAAGATTGAAAACAAATAGGTGGCCATTATAAGAAAGTACATTTCAGATCATCAGAACACATAAACTTTAGAGAAAGAAAAATCACCCCAGCAGTAGAATTCATTGACTCAGGAAGCAGAAACTATTTCCTTGGGATGTTAGAACTAGCTATGCCTCTTGCAAGGGTGGATACTGTACAGTCAATGTTTGCATTCTCTAGTGATATAATCTCAAAGTTATCTTTTTGGTGATTTTAATTAATTTTTCAATAATGCTAGCCAAGAACAAGGAACATAAAATCATGTTTTCATTCATCCACACAGCCAGTTGCCATCCATTAATTTGTTCAACAAATGTGTATTGAATGGCTATTTTATCCCAGGTATTGTGCCAAGGAATATAAAAGTCTAGAGTATAGGTTGGAAAGGTAAACATGCATAACTACAGTAAAAGATGATATATGTGAAAAAGACAGATGAACCATTAACAGAGTCATAGAGATACTGTAGAGAAATATAATCTAAAAAGAGTTGGTGGAGTAGAAAGTCCAAATGACTTGGTTCTTGTTAAAGAGGCAAGGTGGTAAAGGCTGAAAGACCATAGAACCCTTCTCAGTGAGAAGGCCAGCATAATCAAAGGCATAAAGATGTAATACTGCCCAGCAAGTCTCTAAGATTTGGAGCAACTTACCACAGTTGGAGCAATGTAAACTCTACCATGACAGAAATCAAGAGGTAGGAGATATAGTGCTGGCCATGCCATAATAGAGCGTGCCCAGAAGCCTAGAGATGTACAGGATGGATATAGGAAGCTGGCTGGCTATTGACAATCCTTAATTCTGTACTACCCTGGGCTTTCCTGATACAATTCTTGTATCTCAGCCGGAACCATCATAGCAAAACAAAATGAAAATGTAGCTCAGCTATTTTCTGCTGCCACAAAGTCAGGTGGTGTTCCAGAACTACACTTCCTGATCTTCCGTGTCTATTATCATTCTGATCCAAATGGAACACAAAACGGAACATGGAAGCTTTTCTTCATTTATCGCAAATTGAAAAATATTATAGAAGTTTTCTAAGCCATTTCAAATGTTTATGGGCAGGAAATGAAATATTTGTAGCGTACCTTCCAGCATGGCCTATCTGCCAATTGATGTGATGGCTCATTTATAAGTTACAAACAAATGGAATCATTTTAACAACCACAAAATAAAAGCCTTTAAGATTTTAGCACTGTTTGGATTTTCAAAATAAAGCTCTTATCTCTTTGGAGTAATTCATTTTATACGAGCTTCAATTTTTATCATGGCCCAATAATAGGCTCTATTTATAAGCCCAGCCAGACTTAAGGAAGTTTCTGTTCTCTTTCCTTCCTTCCTTCCTTCCTTCCTTCCTTCCTTCCTTCCTTCTTTCTTTCTTTCTTTCTTTCTTTCTTTCTTTCTTTCTTGTAAGCTTCTCTTTTACTTCCTTCTTCCCTTATTTCTTTCTTTCTTCCTTTTTTTTCTTTCTTTCTTGTAAGCTGCTGTGTTGTTATTTTTAAATATCGTACTTGAGAATCCTGTAAGTGCTTTCTTTACACATCATCAGCTCTTGGTGAAATACAAATGCTGCTATGACAGCAGTGCTTGAAAACAATGCATATGTGTTGGGTTTTTACCATTCATCTTCATTAATTTTATTCGGAATGCACACAAGGTGTTCTGGATCAAAGAGACATTATTGTTACTCAGTTATAAAGCTAATAATGGCCTCAGTTTTCCACACCCGGATTCTCATCTCTTGGGTGACACTATGAAAGCAGGTCATATATTTTCTGCATACTGTATGACAGGTAAGGAACAAAAAAGTGAATTTATCTCTACATATAGGAAAAAGAGTCAGCAGCTTCTTTTCCTAAGGAAGAAGGGGATGAGAAGGAAGGAAGAGGAAGAGAGGAAGAAGAAGAAGAAGAAGAAGAAGAAGAAGAAGAAGAAGAAGAAGAAGAAGAAGAAGAAGAAGAAGAAGAAGAAGAAGACAGGTAAAGATTAAAGATTCCTGGTTCTTCCTTTAGCCTAAAAAATATAATCTTTCTTTGACTTCTACAACTTTGAAACACATTAAGGTCCCTGGCTTCTTTTGCATGCTCCTCCAAAGTCAGAGAGCTCTTGCTGGAGTTGTATCAGGAGCTAACTTTGTAAATGACCTTACTACATAACCTTACTGAAGCTAGTTGTAGCCTAAGATCCTAAGTTTCCTGCAAATTTTATTTATTCTTATATACCTAAATTCTTTAGATACACACAAATATATACTTTATGCCCCCAAGTCAGTCTATGCACTCAATATAATGAATGTATCTTTGTGTTAAGGATAAATGATTACTTAGCAAATCCCTTTCCTAGTGTGCAATCAAAAACTAGCTTGGGATGTCGGGAAGTTTGTCTCCTAATAGATGAATCAATTCAGCAAGTATTTGTTAGTGCCTATTGAGTGCCATGCCCTCTTCTAATAAGGTGTTTTAAAACATATATACTTGCTATTTTACTGTCCACCCCACACACACACACCCCACTCACCTTCTCTCTCTGGTGAGAGCAATCCTTCTACATGCCATTTCAATTGGCAGAGTGCAGTGCTGTTTGGAAAGTTCGTGAATAAGATGGAGAACATTGTTCTTTGAAGACTATTAAGTTCAATAATCTTTTCTTTGTACTTTACCTCCCATCCATGTCACATAATCCCAACTGCTGATCTCTCAGATGTTTGGATAGCTTCCTTCACTAAACTCAAGTATATTAATTTGCATGCTAGGCTAACTTGAGTGACTTCTCAGCTTCCAGCCAAGGAAGGTTTTACTGAAAAATTTTTTTCAAGTATCAAATCATTTTGCTTGCTACATTTAAAGTCCCTTCTTTTTTACTAAATCCAGTGTAAATTAAAAGCAGACAGACTTCAAAATTTGTTTCACCTTTAGTAAAAGAATATGGAAGAATTTTTAAATCAACAGGTAAATAAAAATGAAAGTGACCTCTTATCATTTTATATTTCGAGGTCAGTTTATAAAATGATACCAAGGCTGAGTGACATGACATACTTTGCATGTACAAGTTCCCTAAAATTTATCTCCAGCTTCAGAAAATAAAGATTTTGAGAAATAATAGAAGTTTAATGTTGTTTAATTTTTATAAGCTGCCTGAGGATTATAATGATGTTTTGATATCTTAGACATCTGGTGAATCCATTTGTACCTGTTGGTATGTTTCAGGCCAAGACATAAGCTACATAAGAATTAATATGTGTGAGACACTATGCACTTGAGCCAGGCTCAGCTAGGTTATCTAGATCTGCCTGAATGTGTATTGCTTTGATGCACACATAGAGCCCTATGACGAGGTTGGAATAGTAATTGTGTCTAGGAATTTGAGTTAAACTCTGTCTAGCTGTCACATGACTACTATAGCAAACAAGCAGCGACTTCAGTGGACAAAACACACAGGCTTTAAAAAACTGATTCTGAAATATAACCAAGAACAGACAACAACAACAACAAGGAAACCGACAAGGAAGGAACCAGATTCCAAGGCTTTGGTACTATGTGATGCAAAAAATGTCCAATTTTTAACAAAAACTGGGAGTGTAAGAAAGTGTCATACTGAGGAGAAAATGTCCTGGGTAAGATAAGACTTTTGATTTCCTAAACAAAGACTTTAAAAAATACAATGGTTATCCAAATAAAAGCTCAACAATGATATTGACATTAAGAAAAGAAAATAAGTCAAGATCTCAGAGTTGAAATGTAATAATCTATTAGAGGAATCTGTAAGCATATTTGAACCACAGAAGAATCAATAAACCTGAAGACACATACAGCCGGACAGTGGTGGCACAAGCCTTTAATTCCAGCACTTGGGAAGCAGAGGCAGGTGGATTTCTGAGTTTGAGGCCACCTTAGTCTACAGAGTGAGTTCCAGGACAGCCAGGCTATACAGAGAAACCTGTTTCAATCAATCAATCAATCAATCAATCAATCAATCAAACAAACAAACAAACAAACAAACCTGAAGACACAACTAAGATTATCAAATCTAAGGAACAGGACAGAAGATTCCTGAATTTAAAAAACCTAGTCTCAGAAACTTGGGACCCATCACCAGGTATAATCCACATGGGAAGGAATGAAAGAAGCCCAAAGATTTACAGGAAAGAATACGTGAAATTTCTCCCAGCTTGATAGAAACAATAGTTCACATCTCCAAGGAGCTCAATCAACCCAAAGAGATACAAATCTGAACTTGTGATGAGCAATTGTCAAACTATAAAAGCAGGGAGAATCTTGAGAATGGCAAGACAAAATAGCTATTCATGTAAAAGGAATCACAATGACAGTATGAGCTGAGGTCTTATTGAAAACCCTGGAATCATGATGAGTAGAATGTCATAGCCAAAGATGTATAAGTACTATGAAAATTCTGTATGGATAAAACTATTCTGCAGCTGGAGAGAGATGTTTCAGTGGTTAAGAGCACTTGTTGCTCTTACAGACGACCAAGATTTGATTCCTGATACCCATACATGGTAACCCACAACTGACTGTAACTCCAGTTCTGGGGGATCTCACACCCTTTTCTGGCCTCCGCAGGTACCAGGAACATGTGTGCATGGACATGCATGTAGGCAAAATATCCATACACATAAAATCAATTTTCAAAAGAGTGAGGTAACCCAGCCTCAGAAAGTCAAACATAGTATGTACTCACATATAAGTGGACATTATTTGTAAAGTAAAGGATAATCATATTACAATCCACAGATTCACAGAAGCTAAATAACAAGGAGGGCTCAAGGAGTGGGGAATTGTGAATCTCCCAGGAGAGGGGGAGTAGATCAGATATCATGGGTAGACTGGGGGCAGGTAGAGACAGGAACAGGAGGAATAAGGTGGGGGGATGGAGGACCAGGGTTCAATTCCTAGAACCCACATGGCAATCTCACCTTCATGTAACTCCAGTGCAATCTCACCTTCATTAACTCCAGTGCCAGGGTATCCAATACTCTCACACAGACATATATACAGGCAAAATACCAATGCACATAAAATAAAAATACTGAAAGAGACAACTGGAATTGGTGGGCATTTCAGGGGTGAGGTAGAAACATAGTGCAATGGAAACTCCCAGGAATATACAAGGGTCACCCTAGCTAAGACTCCTATTAATGGGGGATAAGGAGCCTGAACCAACCATCTCCTGTAACCAGGTAAGACTTCCAGTGGATGCATTGGGACACCAACCCAGCCACAAAACCTTTGACCTACAATTAGTCCTGCCAGAAAGATGTACTGTGGTAAAGGTGGTACAGAAAGTGTGAGAGTGACCAACCAATGGTTGGTCCCAGCTTGAGTTTCATTCCCCTAGAAGGAGCCTACTCCTGATACTACCTGGAGGACCAGGAACCAGAGGCCAGACAGTCCAGAGACCTAGGATAGAACAAACACGATGGGAGGAAAAAGAAGGAAGGAAACAAAACAAAGAAAATGAAATGGTTTCTAATTATGCTCTGCTACGGTTATAGATGAGAGCCTAACCCACTTGCCCCCAGACAGACTTCATCCAGCAACTGATAGAAACAGATACAGAGACCAACAGGCAAACATTAGCTAGAGCTCAGAGAATCCTGGTGGAAGAAAAAGAAATGTAGGAGCCAGAGAGGTAAAGAACACAACCAAAAAAAAAAAAAACATAGCATTAACTAACCCAAGCTTGGAGGAGCTCACTGTGACTGAACTGCCAACCAGGGAGCATGCATGGAAAGGACCTGGGGCCTCTGCACGTGCTATGGTTGTGCACCAAGGCACTCTTGTGGGACCCCTAATGGTTGGAAATGGGGAAGGGGGCATATATAATAAATACATGGAAAGGCAACCAATTTTCATTAGTTAGAATTATTATTGTCAGCATGACAACAGTCTCCAAACTAATTTATAAATCCAAAACAACCTTATCAGCCAGAATCACAGTTGTTTTTTTTTTTTTAAAAAAAAAAAAAAACTGGTAACCTCTTAGGAATCATGGAAGTTCAAGTGACCTAGAAAGATCAGGCTGTAGCTTGGAAAAGAATGTTAGGAGATTCACATTTACTGTTTACAGCACAGCAATAATCAGAGGTATAATAATACACAGGCATGTAGATTAAAGGAATCAAACTGGAGTCCCCAAAGATGCACAGACATCTATAGTCAATTGATTTAGACAATATCCTTCAGTGAGGAAGAATAGCCTTTCCAGCAGTGGTTCTAGGACAGCTGCATAGCCCCATGCAAAAGAATGAAGTATTCTTTTATTTTCACATCATATACAACAATTAGCTCACAAGTGGATCAAAGACCTCATTGTTCTTAAACTATATAAAATTGTCCAAAAGAGAGTAGGAGTAAGTCTTCATGGTCATGGATTTGGCAAAAAAGGAAATACGAATGAGACTTCATTAAAACTAAAATAATTTTACATCAAAGGACACTTTTTAAAAAAGTAAATGACAGAAAAATTAAAAACTAAATGCCAGGAACTTTCCCCCTGTGCCCATGTCCTCCAGGGTCTTCCCAAGTTTCTTTTCTAATAGTTTCAGTGTGTCTGGTTTTATGTGGAGGTCCTTGATCCACTTGGAGTTGATCTTAGTACAAGGAGATAAGAGTGGGTCGATTCGTATTCTTCTGCATGTTGACCTCCAGTTGAACCAGCACCACTTGTTGAAAAGACTATCTTTTTTCCACTGGATGGTTGTGGCTCCTTTATCAAAGATCAAGTGACCATAAGTCTGTGGGTTCATTTCTGAGTCTTCAATCCTATTCCATTGATCTACTTGCCTGTTGCTGTACCAATACCATGCAGTTTTTAAAACAATTGCTCTGTAGTACTGCTTGAGGTCAGGGATATTAATTCCTCCAGAAGTCCTTTTATTGTTGAGAATAGTTTTAGCTATCCTGGGTTTTTTGTTGCTCCAGATGAATTTGAGAATTGCTCTTTCTAGATCTATGAAGAATTGAGTTGGGATTTTGATGGGGATTGCATTGAATCTGTAGATTGCTTTTGGCAAGATGGCCATTTTTACTTTATTGATTCTGCCAATCTGAACAGAACACCAATAGCTAATGCTCTAAGATCAAGAATTGACAAATGGGACCTCATAAAATTACAAAGTTTCTGTAAGGCAAAGGACACTGTCAGAAGGACAAAACGGCAACCAACAAAGTGGGAAAAGATCTTCATCAACCACACATCCGACAGAGGGCTAATATCCAATATATACAAAGAACTCAAGAAGTTAGACCCCAAAGAACCAAATAACCCTATCAAAAATGGGGTACAGAGCTAAACAAAGAATTTTCACCAGAAGAAATTCGAATGGCCGAGAAACACCTTAAGATATGTTCAACATCATTAGTCATCAGGGAAATGCAAATCAAAACAACCCTGAGATTCCACCTCACACCAGTCAGAATGGCTAAGATTAAAAACTCAAGAGACAACAGGTGCTGGCGAGGATGTGGAGAAAGAGGAACACTCCTCCACTGTTAGTGGGATTGCAAGTTGGTACAACCACTCTGGAAATCAGTCTGGCGGTTGGTTCCTCAGAAAATTGGGCATGACACTTCCAGAGGACCCTGTCATACCACTCCTGGGCATATACCCAGAGGATTCCCCTGCATACATAAAAGACACATGCTCCACTATGTTTATAGCAGCCTTGTTTATAATAGCCAGAAATTGGAAGGAGCCCAAATATCCCTCAAAGGAGGAATGGATACAGAAAATGTGGTGTATATATATACAATGGAATACTACTCAGCAATTAAAAATAATGAATTCATGCAATTTGTAGGCAAATGGTTAGATCTGGAAAATATCATTCTAAGCGAGTTAACCCAATCACAAAAGAATACACATGAAATGCAATCACTGATAAGTGGATATTAATGAGCCCAGAAGCCTTAAATACTCAAGGCACAATTAGCAAGTCAAATGACTCCCAAGAAGAAGAAAGGAGAGGACCTTGGGCCTGAAAAGATTGGATCCAGTTTTGTAGGAGAGTACCAGAACAGAGAAATGGTAGTTGGGTGATTGGGGAATAGTTGGGGGGGGGGAGAGGACATATGGGACGTATGGTGTGTGTGTGGGGGGGGGACTGGGAAAGGGGAAAGCCTTTGGAATGTAAACAACGAATATAGAATAAAAAAAAGAAAAAAAGAAAAAAAACTAAATGCCAATTCAATGTTGCATAGACATTTGTAAATTATGTATCTCTCATATGACTATCAGACTTGCAGCTAGAATATTGGTAAAATAAAAACCCAATAAGAGGGCTGGAAATGTAGTTCGTCTGGTGACGTTATGGCCTAATATGCCCGAGGCTCTGGCTTCAATCTCTAGCCCTGTGTAGGTTATACATGGGCTTGAGTGCCTATGAGTACAGAAACTGAAAAGTAGAGGAAGAAGGATCACACATTTATGAGTATCCTTGGGTTTCAGCACGTAATAAGTTTAGAGCCAATAGAACCTCTCAAACAAAACAAAACAAAACAAAACAAAACAGAACAAAAAACTACAACAAACTGTCTAATTAATGAATATGCAATGAACCCAAATAGAAATTTGTACAAAGATGAAATATAAATGGCTCATAAAAATAGATTTAACATTAGTAAACACGAGAGAAATGCAAATCAAATCTGCAATGAAATTCTGCTTTTTGTTT
Source organism: Apodemus agrarius (assembly GCA_964023405.1). NCBI lineage: Eukaryota > Metazoa > Chordata > Mammalia > Rodentia > Muridae > Apodemus > Apodemus agrarius. The sequence goes on from OZ030010.1 coordinate 132,372,086, forward strand.
AGTAGGATACATGTAATCAAAAAAGAAGATAAGGGCTAGTAGAACTGATCAATGCCATAGTGTTTGTCTGGCAAATGTATAGCCCTGGGTTTCATCCTAGCACCAGAAAAGGAAAAAAAAAAAGGTAAGATAATATTAAACACTGGAGAGATTTAAAGCCTCATGCACTGCTGATAGTAATGTAAAATTGGTCAGTCACTTTGGAAAATAATGTTGATGCCACGAAATGTCAGGAATAGAGAAATAAAAATATACCCTCACTTAAAAAACATACTATTTAGAGAAATGGATGGAGCTGGAAAACATCATACTAAGTGAGGTAACCCAGTCGCAAAAGAATACCCATGGTATGCACTCACTGATAAGTGGATATTAGCCTAGAATCTTGGGACACCAAAGACACAATCCACATTCCAAATCATGTCCGACGAGAAGGAAGGAGTGGACCCTGGTGCTGGAAAGGCTCAATGCATCAGTATAGGGAAATACTAGAACAGGGAAGTGGATGGGGGAACACGGGGAGGGAAAAGGGCATGTGGGACCTTAGGGGGGGCGGGAAACCAGAAAAAGGGAAATGAAATGTAAATATAGAATATATCCAATAAAAACAAAAACAAAAAAAAAACATACTGTGTGCATGGTTGTGTCACTTAAATAATTCCAAACTGGAAATAAACCAAATGCCCGTCAGTTTCTGAATAAAGATAGCATTCTCATACAATGGAATATTATTTGGCCATTAAAATGACTGAATAAATAATAAATATTACAATTTGGATAAACCATGAAAATATTATGGTAACTGAAATATGCCAGATACAAAGGACACGTCATAGAGAAAGAAACAGTGAAGTGATTTCCAGAGTTTGTGGTAAAGAACTGTGACAATTGGGGTTATTACTAAAGAATACATGCCTTTTTTTCCTTTAGGGTTATGAAAATATTGTAAAATTAAGTAGCTGTGATGGAATATATTGAAAACTCTGAAATATTTCGTATTTTGTGTATTCGTGTGTGTGTGTGTGTGTGTGTGTGTGTGTGTGTGTTGGTGAGTATATGAGTAGGCGTGCAGATGTGTGCATGCAGAGAGAAGGACTTCAAGGATTGTTCCTTAGGAACCATCAACTCTGATTTTTGAGTTGGGATCTCTCACTGGCCTGCAGCTCTTAAAGCAGCTAGACCAGTTGGCCTGCAAACTCCAGGAATCCACCTGTCTGCCTCCATAGAACTGAGATCACAGAGTTCTGCTTTTATGCATGTCCTGGGGACTGGACTCAGGGTCTCATGCTTGCGCAGCAAACAATTTAGTGGCTGAGCCATGTCTTCATGTCTTTTGAGACATTGTCTCGCTGTGCTGCCTAGGCTGACCTCGAATCAATAATCTTGCCTCAGCATCCCACATGCTAGACTTTGAAGTATATGGTACAACACTTGGCCTTGCTCATTGTTCCATTGTGTCCCATACTTTTTTTATTTAAGTCAAAGTTTTACCAAAAGGTTAACCAAGAAAATGAAAAGGCTTCTGTGAGTTCTAGTTTGGAAGGAATAGTATGTTTCCCGGAGGTGGCTTAAAATATCGCATGTTCAATTTGAGCTTAACTGCCACAGAAATCATAGGCGAGGCCAATGGATTTGTGTTCCTGAAAGATCCCAAAAGATCTGCCGAGGCAAGGACAAGGGCAAGGCAGTGGCCAACTTTCCTAATTGGCCCAGAACTGGGGAGTTTGAGGTGGGAAGATAAAGGACTTTCCATTCTAAACCTGGGAATGTTTTGGGCTAAACTAAGATGTCACCACATCCTATATAACATAGTTTTACCAACTGGGTCTAATGGCCTGAATCCAGAAGAGTCAAAGACTGCTAAGTGCATTGGTGTGTACAACAGGCCCCTACAAGTCTGAAAAGCATTACAGACAAGAAGGGGGACATGTTTGGGCCCTGGTGATCAATAGCCCTTTCCTTCAATCCTGTTCACAAGAAGAATGACTAGGAAAGGGGGCATAGGTACTTTGATTTGTGTGGGGGAAAAGTGAAGTGGCTGGACTACTGTGCTAGGAGATACTGTCTCTGCAGTCATTCTCATATTTTCTGTTTATATAAATACCTGGTGTAAGAAAGGTAACACAAATTCTTTTGTGTTCTCCATCTTTTAAGTAAAGGCTTCATCGTAAAAAAAAAAAAAATAGATTACTAGGATACTTTTCAAAGTCAAGCCTTGCTGCAAGCAGGGCAAATATAATCTCTATGTGATCTCTTCTAACTACAAAATAGGTAATATTATTATTCCCATTATATATATACATATATATATACATATATATATATGGAAACTGGTACACAGTCAGGATAAGTAGCTTATAAAGGTCATACAGCTAATAGTCACTAAAGGGTTTAAGTCTTGCCAGTCTCGCTTTGGACTTCAGGGTCTTGGTTATGATGGTAAGTTGCGTCCTCAAATGAAATTAATGTGACTGGGCAAAGAAGATCAAACTTACTTGGTCAAGGCAAATGAGGAAGGCTTGGGCCTGAACACACAAGTGTAATAAACCAGAGTTACTTTCTCTGAACTCTAGTGTGAATAGGTTCAAGGCCCACAGTCATAACTCCCCTAATATGGGATTTGGACAATTTCTGCAGAGGTAATCTTCTTCCCACAGATCTCAGTTGAGATGCTTGCACCATAAACCATAGGCCTCTTTTGCAGAAAGGCATATATTATTCGGAAATAGGTGACTTTTAATGGTTGACTCTAAAACACTCAGTGTCTTCCAGAAGGCTTCCCATGTTAAATTCATGGTTTGCCTTGACTACAGTAAGCACAAACAGTTATGAAGATGACATAGACAGGAGGGGTGTGGGTGGTAAAGCCTGGAGAATGGAGCACAGTGAGGGTAACCCAGTAAGTACATTAGCAGAAAGCAGAAAGCTATTTCCAGAGAAAATTCTCAAGAACACTATAGGAAATTAATACAAGGAACTGGTATAATCTCACCTAATAAAGCCAGGAGCAGGTGTCAGCTGGTCCTGCAGTCAAAACAACTTAATAAGATTAGGCTCTAGCACACAGAGAGCTTAGGGGGCTCATGGCTTACACTAAGTAGGATTCCGTTTTCATTAAGGGGATCACAAATAAACTTTCTGTTACAACTGAAAATCTCTCATTCAGTAAGTTTTTCTTTTAAGTGCCTACTATCTGTGAATATTTGTGCCATTTAGGGATTCTCTGTTTTCCTGATCTTATGGTCCATTGAGGAAAATAGACATTTTTCATGGCACAGACAAAGGCATTCCTATAGATCCTGCTAAGGGCTTGAATGAAAAAGAGTAGGGTTTGATAGAAAAGACTAACCATAGCAGGTAGCCGAGCTAGGAGCCACAGAGCCTTTCTGTTTCACTGGGGTGTGAGCTGATACCTGGAAGAAGACTAGGAAGGAGTTGGACAAAGATTCAGAGTTGGGGTTAAAAGGAGACATCAGGCTAATTGGGTCTACTTGTGGGAAAGAGCTTTGTAATACTCTAAGAATGGAGTGGCTCTGTGTCTGCTGAGTAATCCTCGATGGGCAGAGTGGCTTAGAATAAGCTTGGAGCAAAAGGATGCTCATATCTTTTTAGGTCTTTGCAGACCATGGGAAGAGTGTGGTTTGGGGACTTCATGGATGTTCCTTTCCTGATGTGTCTAGGAGAAAGAATTCTAGAACTACTAGATCTCCATATGTACGAAGAATCAACATCGCTGCTCATCTCAAAGCACAGATAATACGTCACATCTCTAAGCATAATATCCAAAATTATAAAGCCTCCAGAAGAAAATATTAAGCTATATGGCCTAGATCTGGTGTGTTTACATCTTTTTCCCCCGGCATTTGAGAGGCCGAGGCAAGAGAATTGCCATGAATTTGAGTCTAGACTGGGTTATAAAAGAGTTACAGGCTAGTCTAGGCTAGGATGTGAGAACCTGCTTCCACCTCAAATAAAAACTCTGACTTAAAAATTATTAAATATAAGATAAATTTGAGGGGCTATAGAGAGGATATGAAAGGAGTGGGGGGAGGGAATCATAATCAGAATACATTGTATGCTAGAATGCGAACTTGATGACAACCATTAAAAAATTGAAAAGATGGCTACAGAAGTGACTCAGCCGTTAGGAATCCATGTCACTCATTCATAGAACCCTAACCTTGGTTCCTCGTGACCCCCATCAAGCAGCCAGCAACCACTCAACTCCAGCTGCGCATATCCAGATACACAGATTCAGTTAGAACCAAGCCAAGCCACGGTCTAGAGGGAAATACTAGACATGTATATTTGATATGAGACTTAGATCAAGAATACATGAAGAAGAGCCTAAAAGATAGCTCAGCAGGGAAAGCCGATGCTGTGCAAGCCAGGCCACCACACTTTTATCTCACAAAAAGGCAGAAACAGAGTAGGAAGAGAGAAGCGGCTCTGCGAAGTTGTCCTCTGACTTCTCCACAGGTGTCATGTTGTTCATATGTCCCCCTTCATCCACTAGTAACAAAGAAAAGAGGTTTAAATAGAAAAGAATGTCTAAAGAAGCCTCACCAGTCAGTAAGAAGAAAACAATACTCTTCCACCACCAAATGGTCAAAAGCATGAATGGAGGCTCAATGACAAAAGTGTGAGAATTGCCGGCAAACACACGAAAAGTCGTTCCGTATCATTTTGATCATCACAGAAAGACAAATTAAAACTATCCCAAGATACTATTATACAATCTCTAGAATGGTTCAGATTAAAAGACTGCCGAGTGGAGCTGGAGACAGAGCTCAGCGGTAAGCGGTGGTACTGCTTTTGTAGAGGGTCACTTCCCAGCACCTGTGTCTGCCATCTCCAGTGGATACTGGGGACACTGGCTTCTGGCTTCAGCAAACACGTGTGCTCACATGCATGTACCCACACACAGATACATACACATAGACATAATTACAAATAAAAACAAACTGTTTCTCAGGTTGATGGCTTCTGAGATCAGAATTATTTTTCTTCAGGTATGAGCTCCCTAATAAGTTGTCCATGGCTCTCTACTACTCTACCCATGTAATACAGACAACGCCATCTGGACTCCGTATAGCAATGGACTCAGAATACATATATTCTACTGATACAGATTTTTACACACATGCCTATGTGTGTGAGTGAAAATGCTATGCATTCTCTAGAAACCACATTTGGAAGTTTAGATATTTGTGTTGCCCCAAATATCATGTGATATGATATGATTTTTTTTCTCTTGATACTGGACAGTGACAGATATTGACACCTCCCAGTGAGTCATGTTACAAAGCCAGGAAAAAAGTAGCTACAGTGAACTTAGTGTTTGAGCTAGGATGTTGAATAAAGTCTATCAAATGTACTCTTGATTTGTGGCGTCCATCGAATTCCAATGCCACAATCTGGAAATGTCATGGTAGTATCTCTGTAGAATTGTATTATGGAAGATACTTATTCCTCCACCCTTTCAATCACCTCATACTAAATAGGAGAGAAAAAAAGGATAGAGGGAAAGAGGGCAATGTTACCATTAGACTAATGTTGATTAAGGACATCGAGTTCCTTAGGGCAAGGTTGATCTCAGTAAAGATGTCTAATTTCTTCTTTCTTCTATGTGCATAACTACTTAACAAACAGCAAACAACCAAGAACAACAACTCCACCTCTTGGGTCCTATCATTTATATACCCTCTATAAGGACCCAGAATTCTAAATATCACACAATAGCAGAAACTAGCTGCAGCTGGCAAAATCATGCCCAGCCAGAGCATTAGACAAATCATGGTCAGCTGCTTTGGACAGTCTGAAGCAGTCTCACATCTCACACCTAGGATTAAAATGAAAACATATAATAATTCTGTTTTTTTAAAAAAAAATTCTCACTACATCCATATAGTTAATTTCTTTACATTTCTTTTTGCTTTTGCAAGCCAACTAGCATGGTCTTTCTATAGTCTATGTCCATTAATTTGACACTATGCAGAACTTAGAGACATTTGCCAAAACAAGGTTTAAGTAACTACTCTCACTTTGTATTAATTAAAACAGTCTTTCTAAAGCCGGGCGTGGTGGCGCACGCCTGTAATCCCTGCACTTGGGAGGCAGAGGCAGGAGGATTTCTGAGTTCGAGGCCAGCCTGGTCTACAGAGTGAGTTCCAGGACAGCCAGGACTACACAGAGAAACCCTGTCTCAAAAAAAAAAAAACAAAAAAAAACAAAAAACAAAAAAAAAAAACAGTTTTTCTAGCACCCTGAACAGCCCATTGCTAATATCTGTTGAGCTAAAAAGGTATCTTTCAATTCCTTCTCTTTTTGTACTGCTAAGATGCTTTCCCAAGTGTCTCTCCTCCCATAACATAAAACCTCTGAGACATAGGAGCAAACTAATTACCTAGCCCACAAAAGGCTAGAACAATAATAGAGGAGACAGAGCATTCACTGCATAGCAAGCTCTGCTCTGTGAGCTTCCTGTGAAGTTGGTCCATTCATTCTCACAGTATCTCTATAAAGTAGTCCCAGCATCATTATCCCATTTTCCGAGTGAGGAAGCTGACACCCAGAGTGATCAAGCATCTTGTCCAAGAACACCTGTTTGGTAAGTGTGAAAGGCTAAAAATGAAATATCTTCAACCACAAAGCATTTCTCCAAGTATGAAACTTTTATAATAAATACAAAAGAAAGTAAGCAATGTGGCAAAGGTGAACTGGAAAACAGCAACATTCTTTTCAATGGGGGCTTAGGTCCAATACAACCTTGATTTTTGTGACCACATATCCAAGCACACATGGACAGATTGGTGATAGACAGACACAAAGAAAAATCATCTCTTGTTGGTGAAATTGTGTATGATCTCCCTTCCTTCCTTGAGAATTTCTGTATTTATCAAAAGCCACCCAACAAGTATGTGTTGTGTTACATTTATAATTGAAATTTTTGTTTTTCTAAAACTATATATGACCGGGCATGGTGGCGCACGCCTGTAATCCCAGCACTTGGGAGGCAGAGGCAGGCGGATTTCTGAGTTCAAGGCCAGCCTGGTCTACAGAGTGAGTTCCAGGACAGCCAGGGCTACACAGAGAAACCCTGTCTCAAAAAAACAAAACAAAACAAAACAAAACTATATATGGGGGTTAAATATTTTAAGTACTCTTTAATATTATATAGGATTGAAAACCCTCTGCAGTTAAGTCAAAGTTCATTTCTTATACAACATACATCACAGTGAAGAGTGGAGAGCATTGAGTTATCCCTTGCCTATTTTATAGAATAATTTCATATACCACTTCACACTACTCATAGCTTGGCAATGGGAATTTTAACAAAGCTAGCTTTTAAGCAAGTGTCACAAATAACATTATGACAATCAACTTGTTTTGCCATGCATTTTAGAAAAAAAGATGGATTAATTGAAAATTTATATGCAATAGCATGGGAGTAATTATATGTAGTAAGCCAAATTTACTTATGATAATAGACTTAATTGGAAAATTCTTTAATGTACCATTTTAATAAGGGCATTAAAGAAATTGGGAAATTTGAAGAACATCCAATCATTTCTGAATTATAATTGTAAATGAGTGCAGATGACCTAATCTGCTTACGTAAATGATAATTATTAATTTAGCAATTGCACAAATGAGCTCAAAACATGTACTGCAATAATTACAATATGAACCAATAACTTCCTTGTCTGCCATTTGCACAAATGATTAAATTATATGAGGAATGTTTTCTCTATACTTTAAGAGCTAATGTAAATTTAAGAACCCAGGGAAATTATTAGTGTAATTAAAACTAATAAGTATACACAAATATGGAAAACAAACAGCTGGATTTATAAAGCTCGAAGTCGTAATATCATGCATCTTTCATTGTAGCTGTAATGAATAATGAATCACTAAAAAAAAATGCTGCTTCCTGTAGTAAGTTATCATATACAGTATTGATTTTGTAGTGCATTTCACACTTGAGGCTTTTCCTCAAGAACAATATTTTCTCATTACTCTCTCACCACTGAGTAAGTTTATGTGTTTTAAATGCTGGTATATATTGTCAGTTAACCAAGGCATTAAGTGGAAACCCAACATGATATTCAAACCATCGTTAAAAGTCAAAGGCTTTTCATTTACAGGAGTTGTGTTTCACGTTGAATTTGTGCAGAACAATTTGGGGGGAAGGGAATATCGGAAAATTGCAGCTATTTATGGGCGGCGAGGTGAAATTAAGCACAAAATTCTCTGTCAATTAAGGAGTAATGGAGCCCAGGACGTTCCTCAGATGAGGTGGCTGCAGAGCCATTGTGCTGGAAGCAGCCCGCCCTCGCTGCTAAGTGAGATGCTCCCAGAGGTGCTCGGCCTGTGGCCAGCTGCCCTGCAGGGGCCCACGCCTGTCACCGGGACCTTCAGTGTCCCTCTGAAAGGCCCTCCAACAGATTGCTCCCTGGGCAGGCCTGTAGATCATGGCTAGGAACTTTAGGTGACAACAGGAGAGCTGTTGCCCCTTTGTCTGCTTTGGAAGGGCAGGATGGAAAGGCAGGCCAAGTCCTGGGAAGTGTCTCACATCCCGATATGCCAGGTGACCTTTCAGCATCTCCACTGCCTTGTTTGTAAAATGGTCACAATACTGAAATACATATCTCCGGAACATAGAACTATCATTAACCTATGTATTCATCACTTTACCTGCAACACATGGGAAGCTGATAGCCTAAGAGAAACTAAAGTGAACACAGCATATAGTTTTAACTCCCCTGGCGGGAGTCACATATGCACGGGGATCACCTGAGGATCCTTGGAGCACAAGTTTTTTATAAAGCCTAACATTCTGCTCTTCTAACCTGCTTCCAAATGATGGCAACACATCTAACAGTAAATTAACACAATGAAGATACATCAAACACTCATGTACTGACTATCTACACTAAGAAAGAAAAAGGTACCATCATGCCAGAAGACTGCTCTCAATACATCCCACTAGTCGCCCAGTTAACCGCTCTTCTAGTCTCTCTTCTAATTACTGCCTTGCTTTCTTTTATAGTTTTGAACCTATATCTATATCCTTAATGTAAATGACACTTGCCTATGTTCAAAATTCAAGTAAATGAAATGATAATATGCACATTCTTTTGTAACTTGCTTGTCCATGAATATTTTGTGATATCCATATTGATAAAGAATCATGACTTGCCGGGCGGTGGCGGCGCACGCCTTTAATTCCAGCACTTGGGAGGCAGAGGCAGGCAGATCTCTGAGTTAGAGGCCAGCCTGGTCTACAGAGTGAGTTCCAGGACACCCAGGGCTACACAGAGAAACCCTGTCTCGAAAAAAGAAAGAAAGAAAAAAAGAATCATGACTTGTCTTCACTGTTGCATATTTTCACTATTCATGTTTTTAAATTTTGATGTTATATATAATATATATTATTTATAATGTATAATATTAATAATATATCACTGTTTAACCATTCTGAACATTCTAATTGATATGTAACAATTATACAGCTCTGGGGGAAACACTGTGGTATTTTGACTTATACATACAATATGCTATTGATAGATAGGTTTATTACAGCATATATTTATTGCTTTAATTACTTGTCATTTTTTTTGAGACAGGGTTTCTCTGTGTAGCCTTGGCTGTGCTGGAACTCACTCTGTAGACCAGGCTGGCCTCAAACTCAGAAATCCGCCTGCCTCTGCCTCCCAAGTGCTGGGATTACAGGCGTGCGCCACCACCGCCGGGTTGGTTACCTAACTATATTTTTATATCTGATTATCATTCCTTCTCTATGCCATGTCCCCATACCCCTGCCAGCCTCTAGTGTGCCCTATCTTCTATCTACTTCTACGATATCAACCTTTTATAATTTGCCAGTTGTGAGTGACAGCATGCAACATTTATATAAGCCTGCATCTTAACATTCCAGTTCTATAGCCCTGATTATATTTTCAGTGTTGTACAATTGTCTCCACTAGATGTTTCTGAAACTTTCCCATTACTCCTCACAGAGATTCTAAGCACCAAGTGATAACCTCAGTTTCCTTCCCAAACATCTGATCACTTTTAAGATATTTTAGATATTTCTAAGTTTACCTATTGTCAGTCTTTTACATATTGTCTTCTTGTTTCTGGCTTTTATCACTTAAACTGAGGTCTATCTCAAGCCACATCTTTGTTCCTTCTTATCTTGACTGAAGACTATTGTACTACATACACACACACACACACACACACACACACACACATATATATATATATATATATATATATATATATATATAACATATATTGTTCCATTCATATGCTCACGGACACATGTCATTTCTACCCTTTCACTAGTGTGAAAAGCACCACAATAGATATGGGCATATCAGTATCTACTTGAGTCTTGTTCTCAGTTTGAATTTGTATCCAGAATTAGAATTACTAAAGCCATATGATACATTATGTTTAGAATTTTTAGAAACTATTAAGACATTTTCCATATTGACTTTATTTTACACCTCCCACCAGCAATGCTTGAGAGTTCCAATTTCACTAAAACCTTGCCAACATTTCTTTGTTTCTATTCTTTTTGTTTGGTTAGGGGGTTAAAACAAGGTCTCATTCCATAGCTCAGACTGGTCTGGGACTCACTATGTATCCCAAGATGGCCTACAGCCTACGACAATCCATTCTTGCCCCAGTGTCTTTCCTTTCCTTCCCTTTGTGACTGCTGGGATTGACCTCAGGACTTCAGGCACGCTAGGTGTGTTTTTTTTCCTTTACCTTTTATTCTGTGGCAGGCTCACACTAAGTTGAATAAAATGGCCTTTAATTCACTCTATACATCAGGAAGATATTCAACTCACAATCCTTTGCCCTCAGCCTCCCCGATAGCTGGGATTGGAAGATATTCAACCCACAATCCTTCTCCCTCAGCCTCCCCAGTAGTTGGGATTAGAGCCCTAAACCACAAATCCTGGCTCGCAATTTCATTACCAATGCTAAGTGTTTGTGTGCTCTATCTTTCTTTGCTTCTATAACATCTGACAGCTTGTCAGGAATGCTGATCTTTTCACAGCGCCCCCTTCTTCTTCTACACCGTTTTGTAGTAACTGTGGTATTTATTATTCTTTCCCTTTTACTGTTTGCGTGTTTAATGTGCTCATCTTTCTGTAGTTGTTCAAGGAATGAAATGACATTGCTTGACATCTTGCCACTGTTGCACACATAACTGTGTGTTACTAGAATTTTCCTGACACTGCCTTCACTGCCCTACCTAGGTTCTAGTGTGCTGTGTTTTGATTTGCATTGTCACTAAATTCTTTCTGATCCTTTGTAATTCCTTCTTTGCCCTTTTGTTTGGGAAAAGGATGATGTTTCATTCCTACACACTCCTGGAGGCGCTAGATTCCCTCTGTCATTGACTTACAGTCTCCTTCTGCTGTGGTCTGGAAGGATGCTTTGAATGACTTCAGTCTTTTCAAATTAGTTGATGCTTCTTTTGTGGCCTAACTTATGCTGTAGCCTGGCAAAGTCCCATTTAAATTTAAGAATATGTAGTCTACTACAGAGTAAGATGTTTTACATTCCAGCAAACCTCACTGATGGATAGCATGCTTCCAGTACTCTGTCTCCTCATTTCCTGTGACATTTTATTTAACTGTTTACTCTGTGGTTGGACAAATTTATCAGTTATGATTGTGTGTTATTATAAACAACACTAGACTGTACAAAACTAAAATGATTCTTCACAAATAACGAAAATCAGGTTAAGAGGAACCTTGAAATTGGGAGTGAATTTTTATCGGCTATACATATGACAGAGGATTACTATCCAGACTATACAAAGAACTCAAAAAACAAACAGCCAAAAACAAACAAAAAGAAACCCAACTAATTTAAAAGGAGGGCGGGGGGGCTGGGGACCTGAACAGAGGAAAAGATAGCTAAGAAATATCTAAAAAATATTCATCATCCCAAGCAATTGGGAAAATGCAAATCAAAACATCTTTACCATTTCATGTGACCCCAGTTGGAATAGCAAAGACCAGAAAAATGACCAAAGAATAAATGCTAGAAGGAATGTGACGGAAAAGGAGCATCACAGTCGCTGTTGGTAGAATTGCAAACCGGTCCAGCCACTTAGCAGATAATTGGGAAGAGTGCTCAAAACACAAATCAACCTACCATAGGACTGAGATATGCCATTCACTCCAATATCCTACTCCACAAACATGAGCTCAGTCATCCTCATTGTTCTAGTCATCCTGTCAAGGGAATAGTGACAACCTGAATGTCCTTTAACTGATAGATAATGAAAATGTAGTACATATACACTGTGAATTACTATTCAGCTGTAAAAAAAAAAGGAAATCTAGATGTAAATGGATGGAAGTAGAAAAGATCACATTGAATGAGATAACCCAGACCCCAAAAGATAAATGTCACATGGTCTGTCTCATAGGAGGCTCCTAGCTCCAAATCTTCAGATGTGAGAACATATCCTAAACTGCAGAAAGCAAGAAAGTAAAAAGAGCTTACTTTTTTAGAGTAGGAATAGTGGAGGGGTAGGGAAGCAATAGAGAGAGGAGTTGCAGGGTTCAGGTGATCTATGTGGGACACGCGAAAACCAAGTGTCTCTAATTAGTACAAGAGATAAAACAGATGAAGGAGAGTACAGTGAGAGTAAGGATGTCGAAAAAAATCATAAGGAATCATATCATTAATTAACTGCCTATAATATACATGTCTGTGTGTGTGCATGTGTGTATGTGTGTGTGTGTATGTGTGTGTGTGTGTGTGTGTGTGTGTGTGTGTGTGTTTTAAGTAAAATTTCCCAATCTGAGGTTACAATGCTCCCTCAAAGAGCTAAAGCCTACCTAGCAAAAGCCCTGACAGGAGGCATGAGAATCTCCTTTTGAGTTGTTGGTCAGAGTTTCCCAAGAGACTCCTAAAATATTACCGTCTATGGCTATTGCCCTTGGTTGCCGCCCTATTGCTGAAGACACCATGCACTTCAGACACAGGGCCCAGAGGCCTGTGAGCTGGAATTGACTTGAACTCCTCTTCCCTGAGGACTAGCTTCCACAGTACCAGAAGATGCCATGTAAGCTTCCAAAGGACAGAAAGAGCCAACCGTCCTACCCAGGTATGATGCCTAAAAACCACAATGCCAGTATGGCACAATAACCCTAAGGATACAGTCGTGTCTTGTATATTTTAGAGATAATCAACAGCTCTGCAATTGGACTTACAGCCCACTCAACAAGAGACAAATCATGCCTGCTACCAGGAACTCAGGGTTAGTGAAGTCATGGATCTTGGTGGAGAATCTACAATCACTAATGTACTAAACCAATACAATCTCTAACTACATTCTCAATATTTGTCCTTATACCCACAGATAGGTATAGTCCCCACCCCCCATCAAGGTTGGTTCTCCTTGTAACAAATGGAAACCATTACAAAAACCACAACTAACCAAAATGTAGAGCTGTGGAGCCCAGTCCCAAGTGACCCATCTACAATACAGCTCATGCACCCAAGGCTCAAGCATCATGCGGATTAGAGGCCATACGGATTATAAAAGCCATAGGAACAGGAAGTTTGCTACGAGACTGTGTCTCCTAATAATGTCAGGCACCATATCCAAAAAGTCTCACCAACACAACGTCCTCAAACTTACCTAAGCATTAGGTGAACAAGGACAACTATAATAGACATGATAATGTGGTCATTAAGAGACCTCAACCTTAGACAAAGAACTACAGAGAAAAAAAATATATGTATATGTATATATATGTATATATATATAATATATATGTGTGTGTGTGTCTGTGTGTGTGTGTGTGTGTCTGTGTGTGTGTGCCATCATCTCATACCCCATTCTCACAATGAGACTCTATAGAATGTTGGTACCCAGTACAGTCTTTCTAGAGCTGAAAGGCACACTAAGGATCCTAAGGTATGGATGGTTAGCCTAGGATACAACTAATGACAGGTGCAACACCATAGGCATTGATTAAACACCCTTTGTGCAAGGCAGGCTTTATAAGAAAGCAATCCGATGGTTTTCTTCATCTAGAAGAGGTGCTGAGCAGGCTGGGTTTGTCTATACTTACTATTTTTTTTCCTCATTTGTTTTCAAGTGTGGATCAATTTTTGCCCCTTTAAAATCAAAGGGCAAAGCAACTGAGGTGAGGGGAGACATATAGCCCTTGTACAAACCCCAAGTGTGTGCTGTGCCGAATGCTGCCTGAGGCGTTAGCAAACTTGCTGAGTGAGCCGAGTATTTCAGTCATAATACATAACTGGGCAGTTAGACTACATCAGGGAAAAGAAAGAACCATGATATGACGAAAAATCCATGCTCATGTGACAGTGGTAGCCGCTCAGAAACCAACTCACACACCTGGATTC